>VWZF01002972.1:209762-247876 GCA_013396755.1 Sclerurus mexicanus
GCCCGCCGCGCTGCCATGCCGATGCCGCCGCCGCCGCTTCCCCGCTCCGCCCCGCCGTGTCACTTCCTGAGCCCCCGCCCCGCCCCGCCACCGGCCCCGCACCGGCGGGGCTGCCCCGGCCCCAGGAGCGGCCCCGGGGAGGGGGAGTTAAGGAACCCCGTTAATCAGAGCCACAACGGGAACGGGGCACTCGGAGAGCGTGAAGGCAACAGGACAGCGGGGGCTGGAGCTGTAGTAGAAGGGGCCACTCGCGAGCTGGAAGACATCTCCTCAGCCCCGTGGCACACGCGGCATATCTGCTTCCCCCGGGGTCCTGGCTGAGCCCCACCGCCCCTGCCAGCCCAGAGCAAAGGGGCCATCCCACGGAGCCATGAGCCAAGGCGGGTGAGCGGAGCACCTCTTCCACGGCATCCCTGAACGCCGTCGTTTCCCCGGGAAGGTCTGTACTTTGGTAGTTGAAGGGCATCACCCTGCACAGAAAAAGAAACTGAGCCGTTTCAGTAACAGAACTTTATAAATGAGTTTCAACAAACCTTTTTCTCAAAATGATCAACAAATTACTTCCTTTGTCTATCTTCTTTCTCAGCTACTGGTGGGAATAAATGGCAGGATGGGGTCTTCTGCTTCCTTCTTGCCTTTTTCCTCTGCTCTGTGCACCGTATCTTCTCATTTCAGTCTCCAATGTGTGAGAGGGACACTGCCACACTTCCCAGACATCTGTCATTGACAGCATGAGTGGAAACTGAAGGAAAGGCATGGCTGAAACTCCAGCATGCTATGGGAATTCCCACATGTGACCACCCACAGGAGGTTTTCATTACTAAACCAACCCTCCCCAAGCCATGGAACCCTACTCCCAATATATGTGAGAAACATCAGTGTAGGCAAACCTGAAGAAAAATTCCTTCCCAACAAAACTGATGTCAAATCTTGATTTTGACCAGAGGATTTTGTTTTTCGTGTTCATGACTATCTGGATGGTTTCCACCAGGACAACTTGCCCTCTCAGTGTCTGAAAAACACAGCAGTAGTACCACACCGAGGGTAAGCACAAGGAGAAGCTACTTCTCACAGAACAAACGCCACACCCACTCTGCACCCTGCACATGGCTGATGATGGTGTTCCAGTGAAGGAAGTCCCCATACCAACAGGAAATCACTGCCATGGCCACTTCCATCACTGCTATACGTATGAGACAATGCAGCATGACGAAAACAGGAAGGCAAAAAAAAGTTTGAGAAATAACCAAATATTGCATCAGGCTCCCCCAGTCTCTCCACAAGGAATCTAGGAGTGACCTCTGCCTCCATCCCCAGAGAAGAGGAGGATTCAGTTCTCAGTGGGAGACTCTAGGGCCAAGCAGAATAAAATTTTGTAACTCCACTCATTGTGTCCCAAATTCCCCCTGCACTTTGAAAGTGCCTGAGTCATCTTTAGGTTTCCACTACCTCATGGGCATACCGGCACTAGCCGGCATGCAGGCAGAGGTTAACTCATTGCTCATCCTCCAGGGAAATCAATGCAGGGATCGTTACTGCTTTGAAGTCAGACTCCCCAGGCCTCTCCCCTTTCATCAGACCACCTCTGCCTTAGAGATGAATGCAAGCAGAGAGAGCCATCTTTCATCCCAAATCTTTCCACATTTCCCAAACATCTTCTCAGATTAGGAGACAGTGAAGTCTTTCATCCTAAAGTTAGTCAAGTGTAGCAACCACTCAGTTTTTCAATTTTGTTTGCCTTCAGCTTGAATAAGAGAAGAAACAGCAGATTAAGTATCCCTTCCACCTCTGTTCCACCTACCACTCACATCACCTATCAAAGGCATCTGCCCAGCAAAGGATACACAATGTCTTGACGTTTTACACATGTGGTCTTCTGTCCAAGAAGGCGATCCAGCAAGGTCTGAATGGTCCCTGACTGCACTGGCTCCACCTGGAAATTACTGCTCTGAATCTGAGCAGTCAGAAGAAAGAATGGTTTGCAGACCAACGGAAAACTGTTGGGTTTGTTCCTCCCTTATCTCCACGCAGAGCAATGCGAACTTCAACTTGATCCAGGGGGTAATCAAGGGGCTGCCCAATCTGATGACACAGTTTAGACAGTGACTGGCATCACTCCCTTTCTGATTTCACTGTACACCCCTCAGGGCAGTAGGCCAAGGTAGCAGCTGCAGGATTCCTCTTTATCTTACTACAGCCTCCTCAAAAGGAAGTTTATGGCTCCCCATCAAAGGCTAAAGCAAACACCTAGAGATTCCCTTCCCATTTTCCTAGGCTGTCACTGCTCTCTTACCTGACAAAGGAAGAGGCGAAGAGCACAAGATGTGGCCTCAGGCAGCTCTGCTAAGTTGGCTTCTGCTGCCTCCTGAAGAATCTGGCTAATTTCTTTTTGAGAAATAATATTGCTGCTCTGATATCTCACAAACTTGAACAAAGGGAAAAATAGAGGCATTAAATACTGAAAGACCCACAGACTGCAACAGTGACTCATCACCTGCAAAGACCTCGTCTATGTAATGGGATGCTGCAGCACCCTAACCACAGGCATGATGTTTTATACCACTTCTAATAGAACCAGTGCAAGTATCTGTGTTGATGTACTCTGATTTACAGACTTATTTTGGTTTAGCTTGTAAAGGAACTAAAATAAATCAGGTAACCTTTTAAAACTGAAATAAACAGTAAATATTCACAGATCCATCCTGTATTTGGAGAGGGAAGGTTCACATTAATATCCCCTTCCTCTCATCCACTGCCATGAGGGCTTTATCTCCAGTATTTCTGCTGGGTAGGACCACACTCCTTCCCCCTCTAGTTCACAGGCCCCACATAGAGCAGGGTAGTATATTGCACTAACTCCTGGCCCTGAAAACTCAGCTCTGTAACACTGAAGATGGGGAGACAAACTGTCAGCTTGCTCCCTGACTGGTAGCAGCAGTTGCATGTTCTCTGCAGGTTTCCCCTCTCCTCCCCAGGGGTCCTAGATGATATAAATAAATGCTACAAACACCAGAAGAACAGGACGTACTCACTAACAGCAGTCAGTTTCTGCAGGGTGTGGAAGGGAAGTTCACTTGAAAGTATCATTATTAATATAGGGCACGAATATAGTGTCAGACAAAGCCACAGAAGTATCTGAGATTGTGTGTGTGTGTAGCAGGTTAAGTTCCAATAACTGGCCCATGTGCATTGTACGAACATAATGCAAAAAATGGAGAACAGCCTGCCCTTCTCCTGCTCACCAAAGTCATCAGCCTGAGAACTTCTGGCTGCAGAAGGGACTTCTGGCCCCCATTGAGTAGTGTGAACAGCAGGAATCGGTGCCATGGCTGTGAAGCAACATGTAGAGCTGGGAGAGAAGGAAAAGCCAATGAAAGACAACTGCAAAACTGCCCAAGTGACAGGCTGAACCCAGCTAAGGACAGTCTTCAATGCTGACCCCAAGTTTTCTCTTCCAGACCACACGCTGTGGAACACTAAGGGGATATTGTACTCTGTTCTTATTTGCTATTTAATCTGTCACTCTTTGGGCAACTTTAGTCAAGAGGACAAAAGCTTAAGAGCTTTTCAAAGTAGAAAATACATTTTGTCCATTTTGTGCTGGTGCAGGAAGAGAAACCTTCTCCTGGGGTGCATGTCATAAAATAGTAAGGGAATATCTTTAGCCTGGGGTTTTAAAAATAAAACCCTCTGGTTTCAATATGAGGACAACTCTCCTGACCTCAGTTTTTATTTAGCTGCAGAATAGCCTTTGGGGAATGAAGAAAGCCCTATAACAGAAGCTGCACAAACTGAACTTGGATCTGCATCAGACAGCATACTATGGGGACCAGCCAGGCTGACGGCAGCAATGCAAACAGTCAGTAGAGAAAATGTTTTTACTCAGGAACACACATGATAAACATATACGAGGTAAGGCTCATAAGTCTGTGATGGCATGAAGTTTCTCACTGCTAAAATTAAAATGTTATTACCTTGTATTTATTGCAGGTTAGGAGTATGGGATGGACAACTACAACAGGCCATCTGATATAACTTGTTTTACCATGACAACTCACCAGAGTGTTAGAAAGGTCTCTTTTCCACTGACAGTCACATAACCTACCTATTGCCACTATAAGAATCTTTCCTATAGGAAAACAACACTAAAAATAAGGTAATATATTTTTTAGGGTGGCTTTTAGAAATGAGAAAGTATCAACACTGAGCTTCCTCCGCACATCTGGAAAAATGTCTGGACTGAGCAAGGGCTTAAGAAAGCCTCAGATGAATCAATTCCTAGAGGCAGAGTTCAGGACACACTCTTTCCAGTGTTCTTGCATCTTTCAGTCAAACATAGCTATGACCCTCATTCTGCTTGAATAAGAAGAGTCCTGTTATTGCTGTTGTGAACTTCAGCACCACAGCAGCCAAAATGGCAGGTTTAGTTGTTGCTGAAGCAGCACTTCATTAGCTTAATCCCAAACCAGCAGAGCCTCCCCATAACATGCCTTTTTTATTTTTTTTTTCTAACCCAGCCTTTTAATAGCCTCCCTTCAGCTACTGGCTGTCATTCATCTGCAGTATTACATCTTCATCCAACCGCTTCATCTCTCCCACCAGTGTCCCTCTTGTCTGGTGTTCATTCACTCCATCCCCTTCTTTCTTAGTGTTTAAATGACTAAAGCGAGCAGGTCAAGGTACAGAGAACTTTCTGGTTTAAGACCAGAGTCAGCACCTGCACTTTGTGGCTCGAGGCTGACAGTAAGCAGAAGGGTCTATTCTTCCCCCTCAACTGTACAACGCTGTCATAATATGTTATATTGCAAACATGGTATACACTAGGTCCAACGTAGACTCTGGAAACCAAGGTCAGCACTCACCCCTGGAAATCTAGAATTTCCATCTTCCATTCCCTAAGGCTGCCTAGTACCCTGTTCTCCCTTCCCTCAGGGCCAAACTGTGACCAACATTATCCTTTTGTAGGACACATCACATTTCAGATCCCTTCCCCCCCTCTATATTTATGGTCTAAAGGTTTGATACAATTGGCCTGGAAGTCAAAGACTACTCCTATACTCCTTCCATTCCAAACCTTGTACTCTCATAAGAGTGGACAATGACTTTTTACCTTCTGGAAAGCATCTCAGTGTCCAGAGCCAGAGTGAGGTCCCATGCCTGCAGGGGAGCCCCGCACTGCGATTTCACCCCACAAAGCACATGATTAACTTTAGGCATACAAATAATTTTTCTTACTGGGCATAAACTCGTTAAGCATCTACTCTAGAGTACTACAGATAGAGATCAAAGAGCTCAAAATCACTGCAGGAAGGAAACCAGAAGAAGAAAGAGCAGGAAGACTTTACCAACATCCTGGTTCTTCACATAAAGGTATTCCACTAAGGTTTCCAGGCAGGCGACCACGGCCTGAGAGAGAAGCAAGTCTTTCTGGAATACCAAGAAAAAGAAAAAAAGGAAAGAAAAAAACCCCCAAATCAACAGCTATTGCGAGAGGAAAATTCATAAAGTGGCAGGATCTGAAGATTATTCAGCACAGGAAAATAACACCTTTCATCTCCTTCACAGGATGCAGTGTGCTGCAAATTATCTGTCACATCAAGGAGCCAGACAAAGGCATGGCTACCTATTCTGAGACTAAAAATATATTAAGCAACAACCTCCAAATAATAAAGATAGGAGCCCAACATCACTTAAGAGAGTTAAATGTAAACTGATGTACTAGCTCAGGAGCCCAGCATCACTTGAGCAAGTTAAATGTACGCTGATGCACTTACTACCCACCTTGCCAGGGGCATGGGGGAGGGACTGGGATTTGTTACACTTTTCCCACATCTGTCCCTATGGATGTGGAATCCCTGCAGAGTTGGAGATGGGAAAACAGAGATTGTCATTACTACACAAAATTTCAGCTACCCAGTTCAGCAGCAGGGAGCACCGCATAGCTTGATTTACCTTCTTTCTCACTGCACTATGCTGCAGCAAGAGCATTTCCCTCCTCCTCATCACATGTCTGTAAGGGGTGGAAAATGCAGGCAGAAGGCAAAAAAAACCCAGGCAGCCCCTTTGATTCTGCAACAGGGCGGTTTCTCCTTGGCTTAATGCTCCTGCTTGAAGCCCAACACTAGTGTTGTTCCAAAAGTCCTATTTTATATACCTGCAACTGGACATGCACCAAAAGGTTCTGCAGACTGACAACAAGCGAGAAGACCTGCTGTGTGGCAAGGGGGTGCAGGGCAGCATCCTGCAGTGATGACAGCTGTGGTTGAGTAGCACCTTGTTCTGTGTTTTGGCCAACCATCACCAGCAGAGAGGAGGAGAAGTTCTGTTGTAAGGCAACTCTCAGGAACTGCATGATGCTCACTAGACAGGGAAACACTTATTAGTGTATGTCAGTGTTTTTCTCTGCCCTGGCCTGTATGTTGGTGCCTGTGCAATAGCATGAAAGAAGGTAAGAAGAGAAAATTTGAGTTTAAGAGCCCACCAGAGTTGACTGGTAGCTGCTGACAGCTGCAGATAGGGATGGCAATATGAGTTCCCTTGTTCATCTCCTCCCCTGAGACACTATCACAGTTCACACTCCATTCCAGATATCACTACCAACCTCCAAGGAAGGATCGTCCAAACACAGCAGAACTCCAGACAGTTCCCTTTTGCCCTTTCTCACCACCAGTTATGCACTTACAAAGCCAAATGGACCAAAGATTCCAGATTCCCTCTACCATCCCATTCCACAGTCACCAGTTCTCCCTCTTTGCTTGTAGCATGGTACCAGCCAAATCCTTGTAACAGACGCAAAATACCTAACAGCAGGATTGGCTTCTTATTCCTGAAGATGACTGCATTGAGGACTCCTGTTAGGTCTAGAGAGAGTGTCTGGTGAACCTAGAAGAGAAAAAAGGGTGCTAGTTGGACTAGGTAAAAAGCTCCCTTACATACTTCCAGTCATTAGACGTTAGCCCATGACGACCATTGAAAAACAAGGGAACAGCAACAGGATTTCAGGAGACCAATCCAGAAAGGAGAGTTACATCGTTGGGTCCTCAAGTTTCACTCATCACCGGTTGCCAGCCCTGCACAGCTTCCAAACCACAGTGTAACTTCTGTCTCACTCTCACTATTCCCTGCAGACATTCTGGCACGTGGCTGTCAGACTGCCAAGCACATGGAGTAGCAGGAACAGCCATCACCAAACATGGCTGTACCTTAGCCACACAGCCAGTCAGCAAGACTGACAAGCCAAGCAGCCAAAAGCCAGCAGTGGCAAGAAGCTGTCCCTGCCTGCTGGAGCTGGGAAGCCTGCTGAGAGCCCAGGGAGAGGAACTATGGCATAGGTGAAGGGGGTAGAGCAGGTCAGGGACTTGGGAACTAGGGGAAACAGGAAAGGTCAGCTTGAGAGGGCAGTCTGCAATATGCAGTTTCCCTCACAGAGCAGCCATCCAGCAGCAATATCATGAAGCCTCAGTGAGAGCCCCAGAAGGGTTCAAATGCTTCAGTAGGGTAGAGTGTTAGTATTGGAAGGCAGGCGTAAGGACCACAGGGTTCACTCCTTCAAACAGTAGAGCTAGAAGTAGCTGCCGCAACATGGGGGCAGTGGTTAGTCATCTAAGAACTGACAAGCCAAAGCCTTTACTAGCCTACCATCCATGAGCCTTGTTTATCCTCAGACTTTTGCTAAAATCAGTAGCAGTAACGTAGTTAAGATGCAAGTTGGCTGTGACCAGACAAATCCTCACTATTAACATCAGCCTGAGATGAATGTGGCCATTTCTCAGAGCCATTGTTCCTCTCTAAAAAACTGCAGGCTCAGAGAGGCAGTCCATCATTAGCTTTACAAGGGTCTCCAAGATGCTTTGTGCAGCTTCAGTTATACTGAGCAGCAGAAAGCAGCAAAAGAAGTGACTCTTCCTTTTCTTCCCCCTCAGCAGATTAGATACATTGACACTTAGAAATCCTAAAGATTAGAAACACTGAAGCATCTTTGAACCACGTCCATTTGCCAACTGTATCTGTAGTTTCTTCACGTCTGGTGTAAAAAGGCCTCTGGATTGTATATCATAGCACATCAACCCAATAAGGTATTGATACAGCCTAGTAACAGGTTTATAAGCACGAAATGATTTCACTTCAAAGATCAATATGAGCTGAGAGAGTCAATCCCAGAAGAGGAAGCTCAGCATTTGACACTAGAATCCATTTTGTGAATGGCACAACGCTGACCACCCAGACACAGCCCTGCCTTGGAAACTGAGAAGGTAAATGGTGCTCAGCAGCTAGCAGAGCAAGGACAGGCAGATCTTGCTCTGCACACAGCTGACAGTCCATACAAGTCCCATACTGTGAGGCCTAAGCAGAGGTAGCATATGCATGAAGTAATGGGTTCAGACTTGGTCCAGATTGGCCATTTGGAAAATGTCTTCCCTTGGCATAAGATATCCAACCTTTGCCTCTCTGTGCAGATGCACACATATCATCTGAGCGTAGGTGCATGACTCCTACAGAACATACTCTGTTGGGCACAACTGCAAGAGCAGACCTCACAACTCACAACAATAGATGTACTATTTAACGCCATATCAACACAGGCTTGGGTAGTTACTTCCAAAGGAAACATTTTTCCTTGTGTTGACACTGCAAAGTGCTTCCCTCAGAGTTTTAATTCCATTATTAGCTGGCAACTCCAGCTTAGCTCTCTTGTCGGACTGCAAAGCATCAAATACAATGACAGCTGCCCACATTCATAAGAGCTTGCTAATATTGAACACTTACCGAAAATAGGTTTAGATTGTGACTGTTTCACTATTGATCATTTTAGTATCAAAAAAGCAGTTTACAACACGGGAGCTGTGCCTTCCACCCCCAGTCTTCCCTTAAGAAAGGCCTTAAAATACATTTTGCTCTGTCCTGAAGAGGAAAGTGATTTGGATCAGGAGAGCTGGGTATGCACTTTCCCCCTAGGATTTTTGCCCTTCTCTAACTCTTCGATGATTCCTGTCTCAGCCTTCAGCAATAAGCTAGCTTTCAGTCCTGCTGGAGAAGAGCAGAAGGAAATAACTTGTGGACGATAACAAAAGAGGAATCAAGGCCATCAGATTCCAGACCAAAGCAAACCACTTTCCTCTGCTAATGAAGATATTATATATATATATATATATATTTGCTTATTTATTTAAGTTTTAGCCATGTGCTGACTATGAACTCTAGAGTGGTTCTAACCTCAGTATTGTAGCGATGCTGATAAAGCAAAAGGGATGCAACCAACAGCCATCCAGAGCACAGCAAGGCATCCTCAGATGACAGGTAAGCAGGTCCAGATGGAGGAGACCGTAACCAGGTGCATTCCAAAACCTTCTGCAGGAGTTCTAGCAAGGACACATTGGAGAGCAGCACAGCCACTGCTGCATGGGAGAAACATAATCATAGAAGGCGATGGGATGGCACAGGTTAAACCAGCTTGACAAGAGAAGTGCAGAGCACACCCCTACTGCAGTGAGGTGGCCCCAGCTGCCACAGCTCATCAGAGTAAGGCTGTTCAGCTATGCTGGTATTCATCTTCTACAGCATCCGCAACTGCTCAGCCAGCTAATAAAATGACCAGCCTTCAGCTAAAACAGCAGGAAGGCTGGTTAGAACTGTTCTCTATTATTGTCTAATTTTTTGAACTATGACAATACCAGGATATTTCAAACTAGGCACCAAAGCCCCGCTGCTGTGTTTTTGGAACAAGAAAAATACAGTGGTTCTGTCTTTCAGCAGCCAATTCCTGAATCATCAGAAGGCAGCAAAATGAAATCAAACCAAACCAAAACCCTCAACCTAAAGAAACTCATCACAAATACAAAATGGTCCTAGTTAATTATAATGCTGCATCTGGATGGGGAAACATCCACCTTACCTCCTGGGACAGTTAGAATACAGTCTCTGTTGGCTAAGCTGCAACCTCACTGAGATTAATTTAGCAATCAATACAATCTTGCCTCACCTCTCTGTTGACTACAAGGTGTTGTCTGATGAAGGCTCCAGTACAGAAAATTCAAGGATGGCTGCAAGAGGCCAGTGTCCCTTGGCCTGCATTTCCCACAGAGATTACTGACTAGAAACAAAAGAACACACATAACAAGTACACCAACTTAACAGAGCACCTCAGCACAAGAAAGAAGGCAGTTAGCAGGGAGAGAATTCAGACAAGAAGTGAAAACAGAGCATGGCACAGACAAAGCAACAGGCAACTGCCCTACAGTGTTTGCTTTAGACTGGATCATGCAGTGGAGGATGATAACAGAGAGGGGGGAATATAAACAGGTATATTAAAGGGCATAAATCACATCGGGCAGTAATGAATCCAAGAGCAATGGACTTTAAGTTATCTGTTTCCAGTGTGAGTTTGATCCTAGTACTAGAACAAGCATAAACAGTCATGTGACTGTCTCGCATGGTGACCAGACTGGGGAATGGCATGGAGAGCTGTGCTCCTTCACTCTCACCAACTCTGCTTACACTAGGAGTAAAGTGTCATATTTGTTGTAAACACCAAACACTAAGGAACAATGTTTAGTAAGAGTTAGGGAAGGAAATCCAGGACTGCAGGGCTCAGCAAAACTGTCATAGGAGATCTTTTGAAAAGTTGACAGTCTGAGTAAGCAATTCTCAAAAAACACACATCAACACACCTCTTCCATCTAAGAGCTGGCTTAATGTAGGCCTCACTAGAGGACAGTGTCTTGCACACCCACACCCTGGGGAGCCAAGGAGGGAATAAATGGGGTGGTTGGGGTAGGGAGAGAGTGGTGATGCAAAATACAGAGCAGAAAGCAAGACCAAAAGGAGCTTGTGACTCCAGGCAGCATCTGAGCTGTGCTCTGAAATCACAAGCAGCTAAAAAGGCTGGTATAAAGAGGACATGGTTCTTCCACACACCTCAGTTCCCTTGGCTAATGAATGTCTGAGAAACATGGCTTCCTTACAAGGGCAATACAAGCAGCCCCAAGATATGAAATGTTTCAAATTGAAGGGGACAGTCCTTCAAAGTCTGCTGAAGAGATCAGTTTGTCAGAGCAGGGAAGAGATAAGAGGATGGATCAGATGAATTTCCTCCTAGTATCTATTTTTTTTCATAGCCTGCATGAACCTTCAATAGCCAAGTAAGAAGTCACCAAGCAAGGATCATCAGATAAGACAGCTGGTCACACTATGGTAAACAAACACAGCCTGCTGTTCTGTGTCTTTGCGGTGGAGTGGGCAAGCTCTGCAGTTGGTAAGGAACCATATACTCTGGATTCACACTCCAAGGAAAGCCCAGTTTCACCAGGCTGCTGTTTCCTGATGGCTGATTAACAGGACATGACTGTGACCTGAACCCCACAAGTGGGGACAGGGAAAGATGATTCAGGAAGCACATCAGCCATATTGTCATGTGCCACATCAACAACAGTCACTGATCCTGAAATCAAGTCGTGGTCAGGGGAATACTTTGGCCTCCTTGTGAGGTTTCAGACAACAAATGAATTGTAAAAGCAAGAGGAAGACAACCTGTGTTTTGTTGACTGAACTAGTAACCAGGGCTCTTTACAATGCTCTGGCTATGAAAGTATCACAAAGCAGCCATGACCATAACGCAAGGTACATCTCACAAAGGACAAAGAGCCAGCCCCTAATCATCTTATGAAACAATTAGCAAACACTTCCCTGGGAGAAGATGGATGCATACACTCACCCTGGTGAAGTAGCTTGAAGTCTGTGCTGTCCAGCTCCCTCATGCCCTTGCTTCGCAGTTGCACCAGGAAAAGGAGGCTCAGCAAAACAGGCAGGTTCCTGTTAGCTAAGAAGGGCACAAACAGTTTAGGTTGTCAGTTAACTCTAAACTGATGTACTTTAAAGTGTGCCAGGATTTGTTAATTTTCTGGCTCAGGAATGAGGATGAGTTAGAGGAGGAAGTATTCCCACTTTACACATACACAGAGAGAACCAGCTTAATTCTCATTTCTACAGTCCCCTCTGGATCACGCTCCCTTTCTGCCACCATGGCTTGGCCTGAGTTACATCTGGATCCTGATAACATAATTTTAAGAACAACTAGAAATTAAGGGGGAAAAGGAGGCTAGGGTCATACACACCCATTGTGAACCATGTAGAGAGCATGGTTGTTACACTTTAAAATTGATACTGCTAATAAGCTAGAAGCCATTAGTCCTTTCTAGACTTCCCTCCTCCCATCTACCTGACCATCACTGACAGCCCATGCTTTGACAGCAGCCCAGCTGCACAGCATTTGTTCTTCTTCATCTTATGAGACCAGAAAAATGCTGTCCATCCCATCCCACAGGGCAGTACAGAGACAGAAGTGAGAGCCCCACAGAGCAGGTCTGTATGTGAGGAGAAAGGGGCTGCTTAAACCACCAACTCCTCAGGGCAACTCCCTTCCTATTATTCACTCTTTTGCAGTGCTATAAACAGATAAAGATTTTATATTCTATACAGCCATACCTACAGCAAGCAACTATCACCTCTGGAAAACGCTTTCAGAAAAGCTTGTGAGTTTTCAGTTTTGAGGAGGAAACATTTACAGGTGTCTTTAATGTTAACATATTCTTGATGGTGTCCCATTGTTGGGCCATCTTGTTTAAGAGCAGGATACTGTTTGGATATGGATGCAGATCCCCTGGACTTAACTACCCCAGACCTCACAGAGAGCTGCCTCTGTGCTGGCCGACAAGGAAGTCTGTCTCTAGAGTACATCTGGTGTTTGGTTCCTAGATAGGCCTGCCAGGAACTTAGTAAACAAGCTCAAAATGCAGTATGAGGAGAAGCTGGGGATATTAATGGCAGCAGAAGGGCTCAAAGTTTGCAAAAGCTCCTCTAGCCCAACGTCCTATCTTCATCACCAGTGGTTTGGAGAAATAGGTCTGACTCCTGCAATAGGAAATGGACAATCTCCCTCCCTGCCACCCTTGGCATCTGTAGCTCAGTAACAGAGAGACACCACAAGTCCAAATGCACATGATTCCAAACAAGATCAGATCTAGCAGATGCCAACATTTCCTTCTTTATCTCTAATCTTGTAGCCCAAAGCTTTCAACCCCTCCCTCTTCTCCAGCCTACTGACTTCGCTGGAGGTCAGGCAAAAACACTTCCCCTCCTGTTGCCTCCATCCCAAATGCTCCATAGCAAAACACCTGAAACAGAGCAGGACTGTTAGAAGTGTTGGTGGCCCCCTCAGGAACAAGAAAAAGCTGCACTAACTTAACGAGCTAAGGACATCCTAGCACTGCTCCCTCCTTCAGTTCAAGCTCACAGGCTGCTTTGCACAGCACCTTTCATAGTGGGACAACAGTTCTAACGCCGCAGACATGGATAGTAAGGAAAACAGGGATTTCCCCTAGTGACAACCTTGCTCTGTTTGAGAGATTTAACAGAATTAAGAGGTCTGGTGATACCACAATCCCTGTTTGGGGATCAATATCATGAATGATTCAAGCAATCCCTGCTCCTGGTCTCTATGCTTTGGGAACTGTGTATACTCAGGCATACCAAGCTGTTTTGCACAGTGAAAAGGCAAAAAGGAGAATATCTTTCAGACACTGGTTGAGCCCCTGTTGAAGCTGAAAGATTTACCACCACAGGTCTCCACTTGAACACTGACAGCACTACATGAGAACCTTGCCTTGGTTTAACAATCACAGTTTGAAACCAGAACAACATAAATTAGGAAAAAAACCCCACACAAACAATTCCTCACTTCAAAACTAATCTCTGAAAAAGCAAAGTGAATCAGTACAGTTCTGACTGTAAATTTCCTCATGCAGGTAAGTACTGAAGCTACATCATCAGTTCAAAAGCACTTTATCTCAGACTCTGTCCCTTCAGCTGTCTGCTCTGCTAGTTGATCTTACAAGCAAGACCAAGTCACAGAGGTGGGGTCACCTTGTAGGGTGGCTGAGCTGCTCTCTACCAGCAGCTGTTGAAGGATCTGTAGGAATCGGCTCCGGAGGAGGTCACAGACAAGGACATCCTCATTTATTTCCAGGAAAGTTCTTAGAGTCATCAACACCTTCCAAGCCACCTCCTCAGAGCCTGAGCAGACCAGATCCTGCAAGGAAAGAAATACACACATTACCTCTCTACCCTGATCAGGCAGAAGTCACTGCTATTTCATACCATTACGCTGATCTGGTGCCTTGGAAAACAGCCTAATAAAGCACCATTCAGATTAAGTATGTCCTGATTAAATAGAGAACTGAATACGAGAAGGACTGAATATGAGAAGGACTCATGTCTGTTAGGCACCTCTGAGTAATGTCCCATTTAAAAATGCATTTGGCTATGTAATTATAGGGGTAATATGCATTTAAGGTCAAGGTTTTAGACAAGTGAAATCCTAAACAAGAGAATAGAGCCTCTGGCAATTCTACTTATCTTCTTGTTTTGAAAAATCAGGTTGCATATTAAAGATGCTTACCTAAAATCAAGCTTATGAGTCAGTCCATAGTTACTAACTTTCAAAAGGCTGGCAGCTTGGTATGTGCAGTAGAACACTACAGCTAAACTGCATGAAACCTACATAAACCAGACAAGCAATCACTCAATGACAGGAAAGGGAGGAGTCATGCACACAGAACTCTGCCCACAAGCCTGCTTCTTGGCTACAGAGCTCTGTCTGGAGTCTCTGAGCTGAGTCTCACAGCCAGTAGCCCTAATTTGGGCATAGTTTTGATGTTAAGGTACTTAACATTAAATTCACTTGCATAGCATTTACAGAGGCAGTTCCATAAATATCAGGCAGAAAAAGCCTCACAGTGCTGACGTAATATGACCATCTTAACACATACTATGTCAGCACTACCTTTCCTCTCTTCCTGCAGTAGTCCTGGCTACTGCATTGCAAACACTGAAGAGGAAACTGGTCTCAGCAACCAGGCCTGCAGCCTGGCAGGACAGTCTGCTGCTGCCTTTCCCAGCTGCATTCCCCTATCACACGTCCAGACTGGGAGGATGGAGAGGAAATGGCTGTGGGACTCCACACCCATGGAAAGCAGTTAAGGTAAGAACAGGCTGCCTGCGACAGAGAAAGCTCTTTAGTTCTAATTCCTGCCTGTACCAGAGACCTTCAGGAATAAAGGGCAGGGAGCTGTCTGCACAACTGGTGCTGCTGACACAGATCTGCTCCATGTGACATTCTGGAATGTAATCTTGTTGTCTCCAGTCTGTGAGAGAGCACCTCAGATGTGGAGCATGGAGAAGACAAGTGAGACTGTGTCATCATGACGACATTTCCCCCAGATGAACACACATAGCACAGAATGGCATGACCCAAGGGCCACAGCCTTCCTAGTCCTGGTAAATGCACCACTGTGTTATCTTCCTTCCTATTCAGGAGTTCAAGGTCTTAGGTGACGTCACTATCCATTTCATCTAATTCAGACAGTTATTAAAAGCAGATAAGCAAATAACTCATTCTTGGAAGGACATTCGTTTTTGCTTTGCTATACCATGCACAGGCCTTTTTATTTCACTAGTGCCTTCTGAGGCTTGGCTTATTCACTTCGTAAGTTTTCTTTACATCTGACAGTATATTTATCCCAGTATATTGCACTGTTTTATTAGTCCATCTAAATTCAGTTTGATTATGCTCTTCCACAACTGAAAGGTGACCTGTCATAGACCGTGATTTATTACAACTCACTTTAACGCCTGGGATAGATCTAAATGGATATATTTCTGAAAAAGCAATTGGCAAGACAGAAAAGGGAAAGCAGGAATGTTGTACCATTCAGGGAAGGAGAGACTGTTTGTTTTGCTTATTGACAGACCTGAGATGTATACATCTGTTTCAGTTTATAGAGTGATAGGCTCCAGAACTATTGCCAAAGGTAACAGTGTGGGCAAGTCTCATGGGACACCTCTCCTCCTTATTTTGTACTGGTATGTCAACTCATGAATCACTTTTGCTAATGCTCTGCAATGGTATCAAATGCCTGGATGTTGTTACCTACTCTGCAATATCACCCTAACTGTCAAAGAACTGCCCTACAGAAGAGGCCCCCTGTCAGCCATTTCAGTAACCTCGAATATTAAACTTTAATTCATAGCCTCTTGGATCAGAACAAATACGTGCCAGTCTGTAATGCCCAATGGACGCCCACTCAGAGTCAAACCTTGCTTATTCTTGCTTATTCATCATCTGCTGACATGGGTTTGTTTTCTCAATGACACTTATTTTTAATTTTTCTGACAGACTGAAGAAGAAACATCACAGCTCTTAGCTTTTGCCCTTACAGGCAAATCTCATGTTCTGGTGTAGAAAAGTTAGCAAATATTTACTATGTGACTGGCTGAACACTGGTGGAACAAATGGCCACTGATGGGGAGGGGTGACAAGGCAAGTGAGAGTAGTGGAAGCAAGAGAAGGCCTCTAAGCAGCCATCAGGACATGGATTCTGTCACAGTTACATACATTAACAGAGCTCATTACACCAGCTAAAGGCAAACACACTAGTCTTGCTACTTCAAGGTCCCTTTCTCTCCTGCACTGATTAATTTTCCCTATCTCAAGGTTTTTACTTTATCTTTTACGAGCAATAAAACATGTTATTTGCAGTCCTGGAAACTCAAGAGTAGTGCCAAAATCTCTGACAAGTCTCTTCAGTTAAAACAAAATTAAATCCCCAAACAAACAGAAAACTGTGCTCTCAAGACCTGTTCTCAAAAGCACAGTGCTTTTTCAAAGTTCTTGTTCCTCATACCCTTCCCATCTATCAGTAAAAAAGCATTGCTTCCAAATTAGCAAAACAGCTTCTTGAAAGGCTGGCACTTGAAGAATCTGGAGCACCCAGATGTGGATCTGGATAGAGAAAGAAAAGGATTTTTCATGGCATACCTCAGCAGAACCCTTCAGATCCCTTCCCAGCCAGCTCACAAAAGATGCCTTCCTATCACAGTGGATGGATAACAGAGAACAAGATAACACACATACACAGTCCTATTTTCCTTATCAGGCTTCCCTGGCAGGTGGAGTCGGTGTATACACGTGTCCCCTTCTAACAAAATCCTTGGCTTCATAACACCATTGAGAGCTTTAAGAACCAAAAAGTCCCCTAAATCAGGGCCGGGATAGCAGCCTGTCCTTGTGAAAATCACATACCAGTAAAATAAGCAAAATGCTGGAATTGCTCTTCAGAATGGCAAGTAATGGGCTAGCACTGTTCAGCTGATCAGACATGCCAAAATCAGGTTTTTCAGCCTCAGTTTGCTTGCAGTCTTCCCAGGAAAACCAGAGCTGGAGGACTTGGTGTCCAAATCTCCCCATAAGTTCAGGGTAGCGCAGGAAGAATTTCAACAGGAGAGGACAATGGACATAGACCAAGCTCAGATCTGGAAGATTATCTAGGATCCTTCTTATGGTGCACAACGACCTCTGGTAAGTGTGTGAAAGGGGGAGAGAGAACAAAATAAGCACTAGATACTGAATATCAAACAGCTGAAGTGATGAGAATTTACTGTGAGAAACAGTCACACTGCCTTTTAAGTAGACAATCAAATATATCAGTTAAACATCATTTTGTGAAACCCATTTGCATCACAAAGGCCAAGAAACTTGTAGGCTTTATACAGAGCTCAAAGCTGTGCAGCAGCAA
The DNA here is from genome assembly GCA_013396755.1 of Sclerurus mexicanus. NCBI lineage: Eukaryota > Metazoa > Chordata > Aves > Passeriformes > Furnariidae > Sclerurus > Sclerurus mexicanus. The sequence continues at coordinate 227,390 of VWZF01002972.1, forward strand.
AGAGCCATATGGGAACACTAGAAAGCCTGCTGCAGAGGCTGGAGATGTGTTCGGGAGACCGAAGCTATGAAATTTATTATATTCCGTATGTGAATTCACAGCCTATCCAACGCATTTACACTTCCCACACTTACGCAAGTTTATTCCATCAAATCTATATTCCCCTGTGGGTTTTCATACTTAACTTTCCAGAGTGTAGATGCACTGCACACTCTTCACTCATTCACCACTCACCACCTATGCCAAAATACTTTCTGCAAGAGGGTTGATGGGAGTGGGGAGAAACTTTGCTTTCAACAAAAAAGCTCTAAGAGGTAGGAAAGAAATCTTCTTTTACCAAGTCCAGGGCTTTGCCTTTGTCCTGACAGATAGCTAGGAGGTAAAGTGCAGCTCTGAGTATATGTGGAGGGGGACAGTTTCCATGGTCCTGTGCTGAGAGGAGGAAATTTCTTATAGCTGGAAATAATTCGGCATCCGGAACAAACCTGCATTCAAGGAGATTGGAGCAGAAACAACAGCATTAGATGTGCTTTACCCAAAAATACATGGTATGTAATGGCCATAAAACCACTTGCCTTGTATAATCTTGACTCACCTGTCCCCGAGGGTGTAGGCAAAGTATAGGAGTAGTATGAAGCAGTGTTGGTGGCTGCACAGAGACTGATCCAAAGAGAAAGGCTCAGGGCTTTCAGACAGGAGGAGAAGGCTTTCAGCAATGGTGTAGTTTAACTGAGGCAGACCCTTCTGCAGGAGCTCAGACATCTCTTGCTCTAGAAATAAAACTAATATGAGCAGGCAGGCAGTAATGAGGCACGTGTATGACAAAGAAGAGTGGAACAACCTACTCCACAATCTGCATACAGCAAGAGCACCTTTATGATCTGGCATCAATAGTGGCATGAGACCTGACTTGATGGAGGAAATGGAAGATTTAAGGATAAAAAGACATTTCTGTTAGAGGTTCTCAGTTCTTTGATGATGCTGCCTGTATGGTGACCAACCACTGCCAGTGGGAAAAGTGGCTTTTGTGATGTTGAAACTTTCATCTCATTCATTTGGAACTTAACTATTATGATAAGTTACAGTATAGACAGGAAAGCTTTATAGAGTACACCAGAGGGAAAAAATTACCTTAATCTGCAGCTACAGGTGACTATGTGGCAAGTAATTTTGTCTCAGTTAAGCCATGGACAGTTGTGCTAATAAATGTCACCATGTAAACAAAACCATAGGCAGATGAAATGCATTCTTTCAGGCAGGGTTCCAAACTCTTAAAAAGGCGATCTCTGACTGTTACCTCCTTGCTGCACCAGCTTAAAAATAAACTGGAGAAAAAAATCTCTAAATTGAGCTATGTGTGTCTTCCCTTCCCTCCTCCTTTGTCCTTTACTAATTTTTTTTTTCCACATATTGCCTAAACAAAGGGTGGCAGGGCCTCAAACTAAATGAATAAACTTTTCTCTTTCCCCAAACTTGCCCTCCTGAGATGTTCTCCTTTTCTCTATGGCAGAGTAAAGGTTCAGGCACAAGCTGCAAAGGAAGCTGGAACAGGTCTGATTCAGGACGGGATTACTGTGAAGAAGAGCAGAAAGAGACAGGGAAGAAGGGTAGAAACATCCTCTTCCTACTTCTAATATCACACACTGTCAGAACTTCATTTTACTGAATGATCACATACAAGCACCTGCCCCATCACAAGAAGACTCAAGGAGCCAGCCTAGGCTTCCAGGAGAATAAGTTCCCAAAGGACAGACAGGTCATCAATGTGGCAGGTGTGTGCAGTGACAAGTGAACATGTTCACACACCTTGGGCCAATATGAATGCAGTGGGATATTCTCACAGTCAGCACACCTTGTATACACCCGGAGTCCTGTAAGGGTAGGACCCCTAACACTGCAGATAATGGGGAGGGTAGCTCTCAGTACATGATTCCACTGGCAAACACCAGTTAGATTTCCTGGTGTTTCCAGGGAAGAACACTGAAGAATGGCAAAATATTAACTCTATTTCCAGGTATTTATCTCTCTCCAAAGATTCCCTTGCAGAAAAGGACATAACCAAACACCTGTAACACACCTTTCTTGGCACCCCACACTATTATATTCAGAGGCCTAGATCACTCCCACCACACACCATTCACAGGCACAACACATCCCCACTCTTAAGTTCCACAGTAATAACCGGGACTAGGAGTGCTGTGTGTTTTGTTTACTCTTTTAGTGGGATACATTCACAGGAAAGAGGCAGTAAAACATCTCTGCAGACCCACAGAGAGTCTCCCCAAATACTTCTCAACTTAGAAATCATAACCTTGACTACAGGAGACCCTTTGCAATGCCTGCTATTGAAGTCTTCCTCCTCCCTCCCACTTCTTATACACTATCACACCATGAGGAACAACAGTGGTAGTATGTGCCTAGGAAGCCAGAGCTCAGATGGAACCAATGCTACTGATACTTCTTTTCAAAACACCCACTGATCTGACTACTCCAAAGTCAGGCTGCTTTATCTCTATCTGTGCAACTCACGACAGAGCACAGAATTCTCACAATGCAATGTAAATCCATCCGCCCCCTACCCAACTGCTTCTCCCTTCTCCCACATCCAGCTTTTTCATTGTCAGTTACCATTTACATTTTGCAGTAAGATAAAACATTCTTGAGTCTTTCAGCCTCCTGTCTTGCCTAATCAGGTGCATTAAATAAGGCATGATCTACTTATCCATCCGGAAATTTTTGACTCACAATACACATAATACCTTTGTACAGAGCAAAATCTGGCCTTCAGCTCCAGTGTCAGTTGGATGAAGGAGGAAGATGCTAGACAGAAAGCAAGACAAAAATGTCAAAAGAGCACAGAACACGCACAATAAGGGAAAAGAGTAGGAAGGTCCCATAACCATCCCCACATGTCTCTATACAAGCCTGTTAAACAGGACAGGCCATCTCAGTAAGAATGCAATATGTTACACTTTCTCTCAGAAAGCAAACTACTCTGAGTTTGGTTTGGAGGGAAATATCTGAGGCACATTTGTTTTCTCAGGAGGAGAAGGGAAGATTTGCCAGCTTCATATATTTAGAACAGAGGAATTGTCTACATCAACTCTCTGATGTGTGAAGAATAAGGAATACACAGAGTAAACAGGACTTCTACATAGTAAAATCCCACCAACAATTCCAACATAATCCCTGTCTACAGGAACAGCCAATTCTGAATATTCCAGAGGGAAGAGTAAAGCTGACACAACACACTTATCCAAAATAAAACCTGTCCCATCATCATTGCTAGACCAAATAACATTTTCATCCAGCTGAACATGACTGTGCACTCTATTCTTGCTCATATAAACATGTAATATAATCCTCCACATAAAGTCTTGTTAAGCTTGTTGCCTCAGTAATATGCAGTAGCAGCAAGTTCCATCAGCTAAGTTGAGAGCACAGAGAACATGATTCCACACTACCACCATACCCAGCTTTTTGGAGAACTTATTCCGCATGTGTGGCACCACTGTAAAGAGGATATTAAGTGTTGAGATGAAAACCTCCAACACTGACAGGTTCACAGCCCTTTCCAGGTAGCTCTGTGGAGAGATGAAAAGATTTGGTGCATGATATGCAATAAACACTGAAAGCAGCAGCTTTCTTCTGGCTTCCTGCCTGCTCAGAAAGTTAGATTTCTAAATCTAAACACATGAAGCAACAGTTCTTTCACCAAAATGTCTCGCAGCAAGCACACAGGCTCACAGAGCACTTTGAATGCAACTAACACTCCCCTCTGCCAACTTTGTGAGCTGTGCTAACACTGCAAGACATTACACCAGACAAGAAACTTCTTTCAGATTCCAGCTGGCAACCAGTTAGGCCTTAATCCACAGTGACTAACATTACTGCCCACATTGCCCTGGAAGTAATTGCTCTTACAGGTCAGCTGGCTAATTCTCCAGCATGGCATACAACAGACGACATATGTTTAAAGTGCAGCTGACTTCACTAACACTTAACACCTGTGCTTCAGCATTTCATTGAGCAGCAATAAACACAGGCATGTGAGCTCTGTACAAAGTCCAGCCCTAAACTGTTCAGAACAGAATGACTCAACTCACACTTGTAGCAGGTCACTGGACAATTTTCTCACAGTCCATTAATTTTTACCCAAGTTCAATGTGCAAGAAACAGCACACTGACTCCAGCTTTGCCAAACTGTACGTGCACTGCACCCTCACGTCAGAGAGAACAGCGATGCCACTGCAGCTGCCTACCAAGATATTGGTTAAGAAAACACCAATCAAAACATCTCCAAGCTCCCAACAACTGCAAGGATCCATACACAACTTGTAGCAAAGCACAAGCAAAATTTACTAAACATTAGCCACCACAACCAGAGTCCCATTGCTTTGACAATTCTGCTTGAAGTGTCTTAGGGACTGGCCTGTATGGAGCACCAAAGCACACAGGACTCTCCATTGCTACTTTCTAAATCACGTCCCTGGTCTTACTGAGGCACAGTGCTTAGTACTGCCTTTGCTGTGGAGACTGGGCAGCCTCATCAGTACCTTCTGGGAAGAAGCATGAAAATCAAATTGCAGGTGCAAAACACAGTTGCTCTCTGGGACACAGGCAAGTTTGGAAAAAGTGACAGGAGAAAAAACAGTTCAGGCACTCTTCATTTCCTGCAATATCCAGAGCTGCCATGGATCACACAGCATAGTAGGTAGGCTATGGGGATTACAGAGTCTGAAGAAGGACATTGACATCTACGCAGAAGCTTTATGAAATTCTTCACCCTCTGAGACCATGCATTTCCTTTTTGCATGAACTGTGTAATTACACATTTGGCTCTGGAGAGGTGGCAAATGCCACAGCTGTTCTTGGTTTACTCTACATGCTCTCTTCCAAAAAATCTATTTGTGCAACCCATTCTTGGGGCTTGAAAGCACCTTTCCAGATACATACGGAACAGACTAAGTTCAAAAGAAACCCTACCAAGACCATTGGAATGCAGAGACTGTCACAAATCCTCAACAGGAACTCAGAGAAGTTGCTCAGCGTGTCCTTGCTCTCAGCGTTGGGGGCAGTGAAAGCGTTCTCCTGGGCCATGAAGTCACCCTGGAATTCCACTGCTAACCTACAAACACACAGTGGATAACAGAGGACAGAGGAATCCTCCTCACTCTGTAAAAGAAGTCAGGAGCTACTACATTTCCATCAGAACTTTCACCATCAAGGACCCACAAACTCTCATCAGGTTGAAAACACAGGAATCTGGCAATCACACAGAATTACCTCTTGTGAAGCTATTAAAAGTCATCAAGGTTGCACAAGAGTTCAAGTTGGGAAAGGAAGACTTAGTTTCTCTGAAGAAAGCACCTCCTGCGGGCAGCCCTAGTGTGGCAAGACTGGTATTCAGCCAGGCCAGAGTATCTGGTGCACAATACAGCAAGCGTTGTGAAAATCCGCCAAGGGACCATTCATCTGATCCATGACAGAACCTGAGTGCCCTCCAACGCCACCCCAAGACTCTGTGTCAGTGCAGAAAGGCATGCCAGCTTCTGATTGAATTAGCCAAGCCAAATGGAAGTGATGCAAGGCAAAAACTAAGTTGGCTGGACCACAACCAACAACTGATCTTGATTAATACACAAACTCATCTACCGCTGTCTGCTGTGCAGCTAAGGGTGACAAAGCTCTTATCCAGCAAAACAGGAAAAGTGGGTGCCCACAGACCCGTCTGTGGTAATGGGTCACAGCCATGAGCAAATCCAATGGTTAATCCCCTCTGGCAGTGAGACCACATACTCCAGGGCACAGGAATCTGGTTTCACACATACCTGCCAACAATTCTGACATCATCAATAGTTTTGGCTAATTTTCAAGCAGTCCCTCAAAACCCAAAGACATGAAATAAACTGATTTGTCCCAGGTAAATTTCATGGAAGACACATCCATAGGTCACAAAATTTTCACTATTCCTACATATTCCTTACTCTGCTGTTTCACTGCCATGCGTTGAACTCAGCTGTGCTATTTCCTAAGCAGGGTTGGGTGAAGGAACTCAGTTGCCAAGGACGAAAGAATGGACAGACATGGACACATACCAGTCACCTGCCCAGCTTCCTGACTTGTCCTCACCTGCAAGCATTTCTGAAACTTTCCAGGGTGTTGAGCAAGAACTGACCCTGTCTCTGAGGAACTCTGCCAGGATTTCTGTTTGCTGGGTGACTCTGAGACACCGAAAATAGGAGATCACCCTGTTAAAGGATAAAAATATTCTAAATCTTATGCTCACTTTCAGAAAAAATAGCTTTCTTCTCTGACACCAGCAGCAGGAGGAACAACAGATTTCATTTCACTTACTTCTTTCACACAACTGTTTTTCCCTATTGTGCTTTCCCCAGGGAGGGCAGAGTTGGAGAGTCTGTGTGCTCTTCCTAGGGAAGGCAGTTATAAAGCTACTAGTTCTGTACTGCCCTGTCTTTACAGCATGTATTGCCATGATTTGATTGAATCTGAGTTTTAAACATCTTAGCTAATGGACCTTCAAGCCCTTATGGGAAAACTTGGGTATTTTTTAAAATTTTCTTTCTTCCAATTACTCTTCAGTTCTCCTTGCTTAGCACTGAAATCTTAGAAGTTCTCTACTCTGGCTCAGATTTTTAAGCAACTATCCATGTACTAGCTCTTGTTCCCACATAGCATCCTACTGAGTTCAGCCAGAAGCCAACTGAAGCATCAGAGTTAATTTCTCCAAACTGGGAACGACTTGGAACTCAAAATCTGCTTTTAAGCCTTAACCTGTTGTGGTAGTCTTCTCCAAATACTACCAGAGGAGGGCACAGCTACACACTGGCGCCTGGCAGTTCAGAACTTCTTCATTTCATGCTGAGAATACCTTAGCAAAGGTACAATCATTTACCCCTTTCTCCTTTTAGAGACAGACTGGATATCCTCACTATCTACCTGATTTCCTTCCTGTAAAGCTCCTAATCATGAAGGGAACACCAAGCTCTGCATGTGTGCAAACAGACTGAACAACATCTCCCTATGGGGCAGAAAGCAGTTCTGCCTTCTTCAGGCAGAGACAGTAGATATCTAGTACCACAGAACTCGGGTCAAAAGATGGCTCATCAAGAATTTGGAGCTCTGGTACTCCAACAAGATGTTCTTGTCACTACAGACATGCAATCTAAACCTATATGGCTCTAAGCCTATAGCAAGAAGGCTCAGCCCTTGTCTTTTGACTAGTCATCTGTAGTTGGGGCTTTCAGAAGTGCAGAGGTCCCAGTCACACATTACACTAACTACAAATTCCAGGAACAGGAAAAGATTTACAGTTCAAAGAGTGGCTAACACCTCCCTTGCTGAGGGAGCACAGTGCATATATGATGACACTCTCGATCTGAATGCAGAACAAGAGATGATCATTGCCAAAAAAATAGATTGACCAATGCAGCCTACAGGGTGGGGTCCTGAAGGAGGGGAGACTCAAATTACTTTGGAGTACTGGACACAGAAGGAGAGCAGCATGCTCAAGCCCTGTCCCACACATTTTTATTGATTTAGAAAGATAACATTTACCAACATCCATCTTCATCTACTTCAAACACAAAGTTTGGTACCATTTTGTGCCAAGAGGATCAAAAGAAATATTGGAGAACCCAACAATCATAGGATTAAGGGAATAGAACATATACACAACATCCACATAGTGTGCTAGGAGGATCATCCCTGTCCTGCTTAGTCCTACCAGTAAGCAACAGCAACTTTTAACTTACTGCATGCCTCTTGCTACCCTGTGGTGGGGAAAGGTCAGCACACCGCTTCAGCATTGCCTCCAGCAACTTCTGCAGCTCCTCATATGGGACTGGAGGGGAGCTCAGATGATCCTTCCTGAACAAGCCAAGAGAAAGACAGTACGCACAGCCCCTGCTGGGGACATTCTACTGGGAAAGCAACACTATCAGAAATAACTGCTCTTCTGGTATCAATACGCCATTGCCACATCTCCCCAGCACAGCATGGTAAGGTCACAACATCTGAACACGACCTTCATCCACACGTGCACCCACACACACCTTCACTGCACTGCCTGTTCCCACTACAGTCAGGAAGCACATGACTGAACACATCTTATGCTTGCTCTTACCCATATGGATGGGGCACAGAGTGACAAAGCCACAGCAGCCACCATACAAGCCCACCTGGGACACCAGGTCCTTGCTGCAGAGAATTGCTGCCTATGGCAGCTTCACTGCCCTGGCAGCCTTCTGAGGTGGGTGGGAAGCTGGCTCTGCTGTACCCATGCCTGCCTCAGCCACAAGTCCCACTGCAGAGCACACTCACCCACACAGCCACAGGGGAGCTGCAGAGCCCAACAGGGTATGAACACACCTATCTGCAGAAAAGCTTGGAAATACTTTCCTGCCTACCTCAGGAAAGATGCCACAGCTCTCACAGCCTCCACTGCCACCTCCAGTACTGGGCAGTTCACTGTCTCCATCAAAACATCAATGGCTTCTATACATACACCTCGGTTTGTGAATAATTTGATTTCTGCTGGTTGCCTGCAGAGATGAAACAAAGTAAGCAAGGAGAATGTTGTCAGATTTAGGTAACTGTGGTGCCCTTTTCTCATTTCACCAAATGGACAGCTGAGCTGTGTCATTTCAAGCCACGCTTTTCATTATTCAGAGACAGCTGCTCACAAGGAGACACTCTCAGACTTGAGAAGGCAGAGAGTTTGCTACAGAGAGTGAGCTTCAGCCAGTCTGAAGCCCTACTGTGATGAAAAAAACACAACTTGAATAACTGTGTGACTACTCCAGTGAAGAGTGACATGAAAAACACAAGAAAAACAAGCCTTGTAAAATGCAGTGATCTCTGTGCCTAGGACTTTATGCTCAGGCCATCTGCTCTGGCATTTGTGGGTTCATCTGGCAACTTATATTCTTGAGCAAACAAGCAAACATCACATCACCATCCTGGAACAGGGATGATGCCATGAGAATAGCTTCTCTCACAGTCCTATAGCACTTCTAGTGCCAGATGCTGCCAGAAGGACAGGAACCATCATGAACTTGAAAAGTACTCAGGAAAATAAACACAATCCAGCTGTTTTGACAGTTCTTCTTGATAGTGAGCATTTGGGTTATTTGATCACCTTGTGGCCCAACACCTTTGAGGATTCAGCACAAGAGTATGGAGGGATGACAGAACATTAATCCTATTACTGGACAGAGCTGTGTGAATGGCAGACTGCTCATTTGGCTCCTGGCAAGTCAGGTACAGTTGGGAGGGCAGGGGGAAGACAGGCAGCTACGTGCAGACAAGAGGGACTAACAGCCTGCCAGAGTGCCTCTCCGAAGTGAAGCAAGAAAAGCAGCACAGCATGACAGGAGCCAGACTTGGGAGCCAAAAGTATTCCAGTATTCCCTGTTATTCATTTTTCACAGTCGTGCCTGACTAAAGTAAGCCATGAACACATGCTCTCATGCACAAATGGGAAAGTGAACTTCAGTAGAAATTACACTAGTAGCCCAGTTACATGGCTAAAAGGGAACATAGGAAAAAGCACTCTTTTTAGTCACTCAGTGGGATAAACTCAATTTTGCAGTCACCTTATGTTCTGTTGTGGGAAAAAGCTGTGAGGTGGGCAAGGCAAGGAAAAGGCCTTGTGGAACTTGGACATTAGGAGCCAAACCCTAAGTGATGTGCTGAACTTCCAAGTTATTTCTACTTATACTGTAATTCTATTAATCCTTTGTATTTCCTTTCTTTAATCACTGGCCTTCTGAAGTAAAACACATCAGGAAGAAAAAAGCCTTCACTGACTCATGCAGGGAGGAAGGGATGGAGGAGTACTGCTGACTCATTCAAGATGCACAAACCCACTTTCAATATGGTGCACTATGGTGTCTTCAGGGCCTGGGAGGAAAGTGTGAAGGACAGCACTCTTGCAGCTTCCTGCAACCTCTTGTCTTTGGGCGCCTATGTGCCTGCCACTATGGTTATGCTGAGAGAGACAAGAAGCACACCAGGGAGAGCTACCCACCATTCCTGACATACTGCGAAGGGGAGCAGAATGTCCTGCTTGGACCTCACCAGAATGTGGGGCTCACTTACACAAGAGAATGCAGCTGCAAGCAAAAACCAAGAGCAGAGGTTCCAGCATGAGATCCCTTTCCCCACAAAGAGAGAGTTTTAAATAAAACATCATTTCTAAAGCAAAGCTCAGAGAAACAGAATGGGTGTGCGAGAAAATTAGAGTAACTGCACAAAGTGTTCTCTTTGTTTTACAAGCATAAACGCTGTAATTAGTGTTTCCCACATCCTGGCTTCTCTTTTTGACAGATCCCACACTGGCATCATCACACTGTTCTAGCACTGCTGCTTTTTCTTCTCCTTTTTACCCTGCCACTTGCTACAAAATTGACTATGACATTTCCAAAATTCAGCTCAAGGGCTCTCTTGGGGGAACTAACTGGCAAAAACAAGACTCTGTCACTAGCATGACAGGATAGGAACAAGATCATAGAGGCAAGAACAGGAAGCACAGAAGAAAAACAAGCCAGTGTATATTATTTCTTAGCAGAAAACAAGGGGGGAAAAGTGACAGAAGACATTAATATTTCAGCCTCGAATTTGTTTTTGCAGTTTGAATTTAGCTCAGATGATGATAGAAGACTAGAGGCCAAGGAATTTGCATGCTTTGTTTTGTCACAGACACACACTTAGCAGGATCTGGCCTGTTCACATATGGGTGGACCTTCCTGGCCTTTCCTCCTGCTCTGTCTATAGCTGAAAAGAGATTTCATCTCCTAGATTGGCAAGGAAGCAGAAAGAGGCAGATAGACTGGTAGATGCAGGTACAAGAAGGACAAGCTGGGAGGTTCACAACCAACCATCAAGCTCTTCTTTGCAGGAATAAGGGAGATGCAATTGTCCAGCATCATCTTTCAAACACAAAGGCTCCAGAGGTGTGTAGATATTTGGTCTCAGAAGAAAACCTTAAAAAGCAAAAGCCCCACAGCCTCCATTTTGCGGTACCAAACATGCCTGTGCAAACCTGTCAGAGTACTCCCTTACCGTTTTAGTATTTCAGTGAAGAGCAGGAGCCCTTGTTTGTGCAACTCCACATTGTTCATCTGCAGGACATCTTGGAGACTCCGCACCAGAGATTCAATGCCTACACACATTCAAGAGAAGTCACAGAAAGGCTTTTAACATCCCAGATTCTAGGATGGAAGCAAAATTAATTTTTAAAAGGAAGGAAGTTTTGAACAACTGTTATTCTGAACCACTGACAGAAACAGCTGTCCAAAACTGTTGAATATTCACTCAGTTCCCTGACAATATGCCTTCATCTCCACTGATAGAGATAACTCCATAAAAGCAGAAGGAATTTAACCATTCTTTCAAAATCTGCTCTTGGCATGTCCACAGAAACACCTAATAGTAACTCAGGTAGCGTCAATCATGATATCTGGTTATTAAAATGAATAAATGCTCATCAGGGACTCATTAAGACAATGGCACTGTAAATTCAAGCTATGTTGGACATCACAAACATGTCTGATAGATACTGATTTTCAGTCCTTTATCCATCCTGACTGGAAATTGTTATTGTGTGTAAAGCGTTGAAATAAACCAACTGGCACAAGCATTACTGCAGTCACTCTGTCGGAAAAGCTGATGACTCACCATAGACGGTGTGACACTTCGAGAAGAAAAGGCGCTCTTCAGTGAGGAGGAGCAGGCAGCAATACACTGACCAGATAAGGATTTCATTTTTGCACAAGAGACATTCAAACAGGAACTCTGTAAACACACACACACACGCACAAATAAGGTCACCCTGATAAGAGGCAGGCTGCTCACAGCATGGCAGCTGCTCCTAGAACAGAGCAGAGGCAGAAGGAGGAAAGGAGGCAGCATAGCAACAGCCGCAGGCAGAACGGTTGTATTATGAAATGGCAGGAATGGAGAATGAAGTAGATGCTCAGGGTTATGCTAGTCTTCAAAATAAGGTGACTGCAGAGCAGAGACCCATGGGCAAGCTTCTTCATAGTACAAACTCAGCAGGCAGGAGCTGAATTCTGGATCTAGCCTTTGGCTCAGATGAAAAGCCACTAAGCAAGCTTTACCCCAGATGCAGTGATCTTTTTTTCCTCAGAATTTTACATCTCCCAAATAATTTGTATAATGAAAGTACTTGTCTTTAGGGATTACAGAAAAAATAATAAACCATCTCCCATAGCTGCAATCTAAAGCTAAATTCTAGACCAAATTCTGTGCAAAGGTACAATACTTAGTGGAATTAGATGGAACCAAGTCTGTTTAGGGTTGTATCTAAGGTCTTGAAAGAAGCACCTTGACCTCAAGGACCTGTCCAAATTCTCATTGTGGAAACTCCACCCTGACTGTTGACAGCTGCTTCTATACTTTCAGTCAAAAACTTACTCTCCCCTTCTATTCCTGAAATCACATTAGCCATTTTTTCTGGTATAAAGTGGTCACCACCCACACTGTGCCACCAGTGGATACCATGGAGCCAGACTGATTCCTAAAACAATCAGTCAGGGAGGGCTTTGATACTTGGAGATGAACAATAAGACACTACTGCCTCTCTTCACCTGGAACATCCGCATGGATAAAAGCAGGAGCATATCTGCTCGGAGAGTGAACCAGCACTGCAGCCATACAGTGAGAACTTCCTGCCTGTAGAATCTCATCTCTGGTCAACAAAAGCTGTTGGGAAACGAAAGTCAAAAGGAGAGAGTAAGTCAACTATGCAGCTGTGAATAGGAAACTTTCCTCTACATTTTAAAATTTAAAAAGAAAAGAATTAAGATCTCTCTTTCAGCATGTACTTCACAGATTGAACTTGCTAAGGTAAAGTAAAACACTGAATCAAAGACACGCAAGAAAGTATAAAATGAGAACCACAACAGAAGAGATCATAACAATAGCTCTCCGCCTATGCTTAGTCATGCTGACAAGTGCTGTATCAGACCTCAAATGAGAGTGAGTAAAATCAGCTGAGGCCAGGAGTAAAATTTTCCCCACTCCAGGATGCAGGAATGAATAAGGAGGTGATCTAAGGAAGTGTCTCCATTCCTCACTTCGGCCTCTATTGCTGGTATTGTCAAAAGAATACTCTGCCATATATATATATATATAATGCCTTAGATAAAGATACAATACAGGCCACAAATTATTTACATCTACCAACAATTCATTACTACTTCAGCAATCACCTTCTTGAGAACAAGTGGCAGTGGATTTTCCCCTTCTGAAAAGTCAGGGTTCTCAGTCTCCTCCTGTGTCTTTGAATTATTCATAAGAATAGATACAAAATGATCAGATTTCAGCAGCTCCTTTAGCAAACCTGGAAAAGGGGAAACAAGAGTGAGCACCATACTGGGCAAACCAAGGATTATATTAACACAGGACTATTTACAGCTTAGGATCTGTTGCCAACTTTCTCCCCCTTTCCTGCACACCTAACAAAGGTACTCACCTCCAGTTTAGGGAGCTTGTTCTCACTGCGTCCCCAGATATTGCCATAAACCCTCTTTCTTGCAACCCCTTGTTGCTGATGCTTTTTGCTGGCTCTGATCTTTGTTCCTTCTCAAAGATGTGCATGTACACTGGTACATGATCTGAGGAGCCCTCTACTTGCATTATCTTCTGTTAGTATCCATATCTTAAACTGTTTCTTGGGAGAACTCTTGACCTGCATTCTTCCCTAGCAGTCAGTGACCCAAATGACTAGACATTTTCCCTGGAACATTTCCTAGAGGACTGACATGTATTTTTCCCTTCTATTTTCACAGGCTCTTACTGAAACAGCTGCATTTAGCTAAAAGATATACAGACACACACAAAAACCCTCAGAAGAACAGTATAGATCACTGCTAGGTATTGATGCAAATCATCAGTACATGTCAGTACAAACTCACAGGGGTATCATCTGAGCTACAGAATTCTACTTTCAAAGGAATCATCATCCATTTCTAGTAGCTGAACAGATGATCTGAGGAGCAATCCAGTTCCTGCTTGCCTCCTACAAGAAAAATTAATTCCCTAGATGGTTTACAAACAAGGAATGTCAGAAAGGCTGAAACTGTGCTCCCCAGCAACAGCCGATATGTGCAGTTGGAAGCATTAACTGCAAGAAAGTACCACTTCCACATCAGCTTTGTAATCTAAATAACATCTGAAGAATGCATTTGTTAGACTCCACCCCACTGTTCTACAAAACCCACCTGCCCAGGCATAGTGTTTGCATTCAGACTCTTTGAGGAATGGTCAGGCCACAGTGCAAGCTCTGAGGAGACTCTAAAGGTTAATCAGTGGTGGGTAAATGTGGGGCTTGAGAGGCAACAGGGGCCTGAGAGTGCACAGCAGGGGGTCTGGTCCATTTGACTGCTATGGAATAACAGAAAGGATGGACTGCTTCAGACAAGCAGCAAAAAGACCCTCTAGAGAACAACCCACATTAGTGTGTCTAAATCAGCCAAGGATTTCTTCCTCATTCCAAGTCTTCCCCTGCACCTTGCAGTTTCTCTCAGCAACACCTTACCCAAACAATTAACCTGCAGCTCCTTTGTCTGTGCACACCCCAGGGTATTCAAGAAGAGACTGCACAGCCTTTCTTTGAAATGTGCTGAGAGCCGTTCTGTGCCAACAGGAGAGGAATACAGCTTGCCATATAAGTAGCAGACAGCAGCCTTTATACCCTCATTTGGGTACATCAAGCCCATCAGCAGATGATCCACTAAATTACCTAGGATGAGGAACAGAAACGACAAACATTCACTGGCATTTTGAAAGCACCAACCTATTTCCCTCAAAAACTTGCAAAAGCCCACTGGACAGGCTGGTGTATGCAGATGAATGAATACCACAATTAGGTGATGTGCCCAGCACCATCTATCCCTCCCAAAGAGCAGAGGTATAGTTATAAATGGCTAGTGGAGCTCACTGTTCACCACATGAACAGTCATCAGCATCATCCCAGCTACCTCCACAAAGAGCTAAGCTTGCTCACCAGACACCCAAGGGCTCAATCCAGCTAAAAAATCCTAAATGTATCTTGCCTGTGAGGCAGATCCACAACCCCAGTTCAGAGAGGCTGCTTTTGCCTGGCTGGCTAAGAGCACAATGACAAGCCTGCTATAAAGGTTCTGACCTGCAACCCATGAGGCCTGAATGCCACTCTGACTTGTGGATAGGCTTCTTGTGTGAGCTTCGTGAATTCACCTAGGGGAAGGGGGAGTGCAAGCATGCACGTGCATATTAAGGCTGTGAAAACCACCCTTCGGTGGAACATGACATATTACTCACTGTGCTCTACCACCAGTAGGTCAGCAAAGCCTGGGATGGCATCTGCCAACTTGCCCAGGAGAGTGAATGTGGGCAGGCTGCTTCTCATAGTTGCTTTGCACAGCTGTAGAGGAGACAGAGAAGGAAAATATTTCACTGATGAAGACACAGCCCAAAGGCAGAAATGCGCCTAAACCAGCAAGGTCTCAGTGATGCATAATCCTCCAGCACAGGACCTTTTCCTAAGATGGGTCTTATTTACCACATTGGATAAAACATAGGAAAACCCTGAACACAGCACTAAGTCTCCAAAATGCCTTTAAATTAAGTCAAGGAATCTCTTGCTTCTTGCTCCTTTTCATCTCTCTCCCCTCCACCTCTTACATGAGCAAATAAATCATCTGAATTCCTTCCCACTTTTGCTATTTCCCTATTTTTTGTACCCTTGGTAGCATCATAAACTTAGGACTGAGGAGAGCAAGAGCCCATGGCACAGGCTCCTCATACAACTGAAACTGAGAGGAAAAGAATCTGAGGAAGCCATACAGCTTCGTAAGCATATCATGAAGCCATATGGCTGCAAGGCATCATGGGAATAATACAAATACTTGGGGGTAGACACCAACAGTGCCAACATCACAGCAGGGGAGCTGGCATTAGGACATCCAAGGCCAGGTTGGATGGGGCTTTGAGCAACCTGGTCTAGTGGAAGGTGTTCCTGCCCATGGCAGGAGGGTTGGAAAGAGACAATCTTTCAGGTTTCTTCCAATCCAAACCATTTCATGATTCTGTGATTCCACTGCAGCAGATGCTACATCCCAGCATGGTAGCTGCAGTCTTGCAGGGCACTCATTTCTCAACCTCTGAAGGACTGAAAGGAAGGGCAGGGGAATTCATCTTCACTGACCTCCTTTTGGCTTTCATTCAAAATGCAGCGTAAGTACTGTTCTGACTTCAGCTCCACTACAAGTCGCACCAGAACTAGGCAGAAGAAAAAGGATCAGTAATACACACACAAGAGCACTCACAATCCATCTTCCACGGGGCTTTAGCAGACCAGTGAGCAAAGAGCTTAGAAATAAAATGAGCGCAGAGGTGCTGAGAGAACAGGGTAACATCAGCATTCCCAGCACTATTACTTCTGATAGCCCAGCTCAAGCTCTCTGCAGCACCATTACAGCAGTCCCATTCCAGCTGCACTACAAACCATGCATGGAAATGAACAGCAAGCGACAAACTGAACATCAGGACAGCAAGTAAACATAAGGAACTAGGAAAGGAAGGAAACAAAGTCCTAGCTTAAAAAAAGGATAAAATTTTCTGGTAATTGAACAGAGCAGACTTCCTATAGTACTAAAGATGGCCTTTAAAAAATGTATCTTTCCAGAGAAGATAATAGAACTGAAATTTCTGAGGCTCCTTAGATTCAGAGTTCCTCCTTCAGAGGCTACTATCCCTGAGGTAAGTGAAGTCTATCCGTTATTCCACCCCACTGCAGTTATCCCATATACTTTACCAGAAAGCAAGGCCCCAGTCACCTTTGTGGTGCTGTTCACCTCCTCAGCCCCAACTGATGTTATTCTTGGTTCACTGAAACTTTAAGAACTCTGTCAGCACTGTTGTAATAAGAGGAATCAACAAGAAACTATGTTTATGAAGCACCAGGGTTTCTGTAACAAAGCCACAATGGAGCTGCCTGATGCTGGCAGGTTGCCTCTGCCTCCACACCTATACCAGCAGACCAGTTTCAGGAAGCAAAGTTCCTCTTCCAGTACTTCTAGAACTGGGCAGCTGAATGTTCAGCAGATAAAGTTTTGACAACAGCCCCTTTACTGAGACACTGTGCAGATTTGGCAAGGCTGTCTTGGATTTATCTTGCTGTCACAGCATGACTCATTTGGAAAGCATACACTTTTGATTTGTATCCTAGGAAAGCATCATTAAAAAAATACCAGTGACTTCTGGGTTCACCACTTCTTGGTATATCCAGAGCAGCACTGGAGGTTTATCTAGGAGACTTGCTTCAGCTAATGAGCTATGCATCTCAGCAGAAGCATGTCTTGAGACAGGTGATTTATCGATGGTTTAGTGGACCTTTCTTACCCCAAACTCTCTGAATCTCCAAAAGCTTTCAAGAGTTAGGCAACACTAATTTAAAATTTCTCTGTTTGCAAACATCCACCTCTCAGCAGACCGCTAACATGACAGAAAGACTTCTCACCTTTTCAGCATCATTTCAAGCAAGTGCCTGAAAACTAAAACCTCTCTGGAAAAAGCTTGTAACACCTCCTTTCACCTTTCATCGCTGAACATGAAATGCATCATTGCATTGCTAATATTGCTAGACTCAGCAGAGATGCTCAAGGTTAACTGGACTGCAGAGATTCCTTTGTCAGCCCTGCAGATGTTTCCTTCAGATTTCAAAGGAGGAACTGCTCACAAAGAGGAATCTGCAGCCTGTACAGCTAAATCCCAAATACCCTCCTGTCCTGAGGAGAAAGCAGTAGAACCCATAGATTTCCACTTGCTTTGAGACTTTGATCATTGTTTACCGCTGCTACCCCTCTGACACTAAATTCAGGGCAGACACAGAACCTGTGAGAGAAATGTTAAGTATTTAAATCTGCACACACTCCTCTGTCCCCAGTATTGGAGTAGACTTCTTGTTACTGTTGCATCCATAGGCAACAGATGGTCTTCCCCATTCAGTGTAGAAGTGAGCATCTCACTATAATTGTCAGACAAGACAGATCATCCATTCAGAAACTGCCAGTACTTGAGATGTGGCAACTGTCTCTCACCTTCTACTAACAGGTCCAGGGCACCACTGTCTTCCACAGTATGCAACATCCCTAAAGGATAAACCACAATAGGTTATAGAACTCATTCCTGCTTGTGATCACCAGTGCTGTTAATTCCTTCTTGTAAAAAAGAGCTGTAAATTTTTTTCAGAACTGTTTTGTATTCCCCTCTTCGCAAGACACCAGCCTGACTGTCAAGGGAAGGTGGATACTCTCAGGGGGTATCACAAAATATGCCTCCATAAGCGAGACATGGGGACATGAGCTATTCAATTCCCTTGCAAATTTTTTATGTACTTTATAGTTGAAATCAACAGCTCCACCTATGTCAGGGAATATGTAACTGCTGCAATTGCCACTTCTCACTGTGTGTATACAATACTATATATCTGAAACAACACTCCGGAATGATGGAAGTTAAAGGCCAGCTGTGAGTTTCTGTTCTTTCCATCCTCCATTCATACCAGTTACCATGAACAGTCCTCTCCCTCCACCATACTGAAAATCCTGAAACCAAATCTGAACACCGGGTTTAAAGTATAAGGAAACTATTCCAACATTAAATTGAACCTGAAGGCAACACTTCACAAGTTATTTGTATGATGAGAGTGTAAGATTGGATATATTAAAATAAACGACTGTTGCACTCTACTATACCCCAGTAGGCAAGAAACTCTACCTCCCAGCTCCTTCCAGTTTCAGGTACCTACAGCATCAGCCATCTGATTCAGATCCTCACTTCTGCTACACCAAACCACTGGTTTCAACACATCCAATCAAACTACCTCCCCTCTGAAGACTCCATGCTCTCTTGGAAATTTGGCCAACTAAAGCAATGTTATGACAGGTGAAGAAATTACTTATTTCCTGCCTCGTGCCCAATCCTTAGTAACTCTAGAAATTATTTGCATACAGTGTTAGTGAAGATTGCCTTATTAGCTGCATGAAATTCAACAGCTCCTCATATGTAACGGTGCTATACCTCTCTTCTCTTAACCCTTTCTGCTGTGCTTATCCTAATACTCTCTCTCCAAAAAAAGAATGTATTTTCCTGAATTCATTATTAATACTTCCTCCACAGTACTGCTCAAACTTTTGGGGCGTCCCTCGTACACCCTTGCACCAAGTGCTATGCAAAATGTACATGCCGTTGTCTGTAGCCCCAAGCTTAGGCTGGGATTCAAATTGCTCTAGGAATTACACCAAGTACACTAAAATCCCACAGCTGTCCTCAAACCACCCAATTATAAAGCTTCTCAGAGAGACAATTATTTAAAAGCAGACAAGAGCATTGAACTGCAAGTGTCTTCTGGGGTATTTTGTCTTAGGGCCATACAGTGTAGGACTGAATCAGTCATAAGCATCACTCTCTCCACTTCTCTCAAGGATTAAGTGTGCAAACAGCACTCAATAAAAATTTGTGCAATGGAGAGAAGTAAACCTGCACAAAGTTCTGTTTCTAACAAAGATGCTTCCAAAGCAACACAATCTGTGGGAAATCAGATGGGAGAACACTGTTTGAATTATTCAGTGTGTCAAGGCAGGGAAAAGGTCTTGTAAGTCACTTTCCCCCAAAGAACAAGAATTATCTGTGATGCGCAAATGAGATGGTGGAATTAAAGGAATCTGCTATATTTGCTCTTTGAAGGCACTCATATTCATAGCCTCTACCCTTCTCTTCCTGCCTTACTGTTCCCTCATTTAGACCATTATTTCCCCTCCATCAAGATTTTAGACATTTCAAAGACATTTCCCACACCACTGCTATGTAAACAGAAACCAGTAAAAGATGTTCAAGGTCATAGAGACTGTTACTGGAAAGGCACTTTCTGACATCCTGCTGAATACTATGTTACTGTGAGGCTGACCCACCAGAAAGAAGCAGGTATGACAGTCATACAGCTTTTGTATGGGATTTGTACAAACTTAAAGTGATGGTGTGAATAAAACCCTCCACTATGTAGATTTGCGTTTTGCAGATTTGCTACTAAATCCTGCAACAGCTTTCTAACCTCACACTTTTCATTTCTATATGAATCTTCATGTAACTCCACAGTTCAGCGAGATGAGAAAGCTGTGAGGAATGAGACCATAATGGAAGGCATTCAGGGAAGAGTCATATGCCAGGCGCTCCCTGTTCTCCAGGAATACTTCACAGATATGTCAAGATACTTTGGCAAGTTGCAAGAGCTTTATGAACGTGTCAATCCTGATCCTCGGGGAATGAAGAAATTAATTAACCTATTCTAAATCAGTGACAGGCAGCTTTCCCCAGGGAGTAGTAACACACTTAATAGAACGATGAAGTACGGAGGGAGGCACCTCAATATTCTTTGCCTTTTTTTTTTCTTTTGGTGGG
>VWZF01002972.1:247882-283234 GCA_013396755.1 Sclerurus mexicanus
TTTTTTCTGTTGGGGGGGGGGGGGGGAGAGGGCTTCAAATGTGGAGAAGCCTCACACCTCTAACAGAAGGTGACTGCCTCCGCCCTGCTGGTGCACTGGGGCTCAGCAGAGCTCTTACCAAGGAGGGTTCCTATCAAATGCACGCAGACCCTCTCGTCTGGTGCCAGCAGCTGGACGACCGGCAGCGCCTGCCAGGCCAGGGCATCCTGCAGGCGGGACAGCACGTGTTTCTTGCGCACCAGCTAGGGACCAAACACAGCGGCGCCTCAGCCCCCGCGCCCGGGCCCGCGCCGCCCCCGCTGCGTGCCGGGGCGCCAGGCGCGGCTCTGGGGGCGGCTCNGGGTGATTGCGGCCCGCGGAAAGGGGCGCGACGCGTGCTCCTCTGGGGTTTGTTAATTTGTGCGCTGAGGCGCTTTATGTAGCCTTTGTGGTAGCAAGCGCCTGAAGGCCGCCCTGCAAGTTCGCTGCTGCTGGTTTGTAGGGTGTAAATGTGTGGGCAGAGACACTTTGGTACGAGGGGTGTCTTTCTTTCTTATCCCCTTTACTTTGATACCAGAAAAATCCTTCTTTTAGAAGTAAAATGCAGTGGGCTTTCATTTCTAAATGGTATATATGCAGAGCGGATGAGAATAGTGGCATCTATTGTATATAGACTTATATACAAGGTACAGTGGCTCTACTGATCAACGTACATGATGGACATGATGCCTGTGCAGTGTTGTTCAGAACAAAGTCCCCCCTTGCTCATGTTGTAATACTCTTTTTTCCTTTCTCTAGAGTGAGGCAGAAGTGAATCCCAAAGCTTACCCTCTGGCTGATGCACAGCTCACCAAAACACTGCTGGATCTTGTGCAGCAATCCTGCAACTATAAGCAGCTACGGAAGGGAGCCAATGAAGGTGAGACCTGTGCATTGCAAAGTGTGCTAGAAGTCCTAGAAAGAATTTTGTGAGATCCTGTGACTACAGATTGTCTTTTCTCTGTAGCTGTGAGCCATTCATTCTACATTGATCTAGCTATTGCAAGTGTGTCTCTCCTTCCTCCTCCTTAAGCAATATTCAGGGACAGAATTAAGTTGTAATCTTTTCAACATTTATATGTGGTAGATTCCCAGATTGTGTTCCTGGTGCGTGTCCTGTTATTATGCATACTTCAGTGATGTGGCATTGGGATTAGCAGATGTCTAGCCAGTTGAGAATCATAAAAAGATTTGGGGTTGAGCATACCCCTAGTGCAGCCTGCTCAGAGAGATTCCCCGAGGACAGAAACTTTGGACTCATGTCCCATGGTTTAAACACCTCTCATGGCACAGGGGGATATGAAATTCCAGCACATCCCTGGAATCTCACTGAGGCAACAGTGACGGTCTGCAGATTGTGCTTTTTATTTTGCACTCACAAGGACAGTGAAGTTTCATCTTACCTGCAATCCCCCTGAAGTGGAAGATGGTAGCAATGCTGCCCCCACTCCTACCTCAGCCCTCTCTTCTCCAGGCTAAACCAACTCAGCTCCCTCAGTCTCCCCTCATGGTGGGTTCCAGCGCCATACCCATTGGCAGCCTTGGGTTGGCCTTGCTCCTTTGTTAATCTCTTCACTGCACTTGAGGGCAGTGCTGGACACAGCACGCAGCAGCCCTGCGAATAACCCCTTCCCTGGCCCTATAGCTGCCACCTTCCTTTGGCTGTCCTCATGCTACTGTGAGATATCCTTCCCACTGATACCGATTTCAACATTTCCTAAAGCTGTTTGTCATTAGGCACGCTTTCCTGAAGGACCTAGACTGACTCTTCAGTTTCTTTTACAGCCACCAAAACACTGAACAGAGGGATAGCGGAGTTCATTGTGATGGCAGCAGATGCAGAGCCCTTGGAGATCATCCTGCACCTCCCTCTTCTCTGTGAGGACAAGAACGTACCTTATGTGTTTGTGCGCTCCAAGCAAGCCCTGGGCCGGGCATGTGGTGTCTCCCGGCCTGTCATCGCCTGCTCCATCACCATCAAGGAGGGATCACAGCTAAAGCCTCAGATCCAGTCTGTCCAGCAAGCTATAGAAAGACTGTTGGTCTAACTGCCCATGAGTTTAAGTGTGTGTGGAACAGGAAAGTGGAAGTTAGGGGACATTAATGTTTAGCTTCAGTTGAGATGATAGTTTTGGTATCAGTGCTTCATTTCAAAACACCACATTTTGGTTAATAATGGCTTAATTCTTAGTGTTTCTGCCTCTTGCCTCCCACTTTTCTATTAATCCACTCCAACACATTCATTCTCATTGTATTACTTCTTGAAAAGTGATTGTACAACTGTATTTCCTCTTTTATGTTTAAAAGAAAGAAAGAAAGAAAAAAAGTTTCCCCCCCCCCTTATTTCCCTGTCTGCCTGCTCAGGGCTTCTTTAACGCACCCGTCAGCTTTCTCTGTGTTGAAGTATTTCTGCTAAGCTTCAGCCTCTAACAGGTGTGAGTAACTGTGTTTCTGAACGGTTTGGGCTGCTGAGGAAAAGGCACAGCAGGTCCCTGTGTTAAGTGACAGGGCACTGTTGGCCGAGTATAAGGCAGGCAGCAGCTACTGTGTGGCAGCAGATGGAGCCAAGATTGGTCCTTGTAGCACAGCCCTTGTTCTTGAAACCAGAGAAGAGACTTCTGTAAGAGATGTACGGGGAGCAGAAATCTTATGACAGTACACAAGGGGAAATCTCTTATATTGATTATTTTTAAATACTGACTTTTTAAGAAAAAAATAAAAATGCTGACAAAGCTAAATATAATTGTCATTCCCTTGGTGAAGAATTTGCAACTAACTGGAATGTTTCTACTTGTAAAGCTAAACTGATCAGAGGTTGCCTCAAGGCTATTGCAGTGCAGTAATTCGTATTCCTTCACTTTTCTTTGCATGGATTATCATTGAGCTTGGGCTTTCTAGGGAATTTAAGTACAAAACCCATGGTAGAGAGCAGCCTGTTATGCCTGACAAGTACTCTACATCTAGCTGATGATTAAAAAGTATGTCATGCTTTTTAGCTATTGCACTGTGGTCACCTGACTGAAGATGAACCCTGTAAATCACAGCCAAGAAAGCAGAGAGCAAGTAATTTTTCAGATAAATCAATCTGTGTCTCACGAAGAGAAAGCTAAATCATCTCCTGTTCTGGAAAAGCATGGAGCACTACCAGCATTCTGGACTAGTGGTGGTTTTATGGAATTAACTTTAGTTAAATGCATATTGTATAATAAATCCACTTACTGCTCTGAGCAGGTGTCTACAGCCCTGTGGCAGAATGGGCCATATCAAACCTGTTTCCTATTGCAGGATGCCAAAGCAAAGCAGTGTGGAAACATCAATAGGTGCAGTAGCAGAAGGGAAAATTTTCCTGTAATGTTTCCACAAGGGCACTTAACTTCATACCTTTAGTAAGTACCTCCCAAGTAGGTGAAATCAGCTCATGAAAGAATGAAGACATCCTGTCTGTATATTTTTGTAAATGCCTGATAACAGTAACCCTTGCTAAGGTGAACTTAATACAAATTTTAGTCCTTTCATTTGTGTGAGGCTTAGAAAGGCTGCTCTTCCCTTCTACTGATGCTGCCTGTTGAACTAGTTGTGTTTAGAACCACAGCTTTGCCAAGGATTTACCCTATTGCTGATGTAAGACAACACACATAAGGAGCAGAAATAAAGAATTCTTGAGCAAGCAAAACTGTCTCTTTTTCTGCTCTTAAGCTTCCATCTCTATCCTTTTAAACTTCTGCTTAATGTGATAGCCTGCTATTTAAAAAAAAAAAAAGGCCAGGAAGAAAATCTGATAACCCAGAACAAACATGCCACAATCATGCAAAGCCTGGAACATGCTGTGTCTGGGAGTTAGCAAGGCAAAAGAAGTTAAGAAGGGTATTTGCAGAATTAAATTCACAGAATTACAGACAGGATAGTCTCACTATTTCACTGTGTTCAATTCAAGCCTTGCTAACACAGGCATTCACAGTAACCTTGTCAGAGGGAAAAATAAATTGCTCAGACAAATATTTATTAAAAATAACTACTACAATGCAGGCTGGTTGAAAATATAACATTATGTAGCTTCAACACTGCAGAGCTCAATATGGGCTAGCTGCTCTCTCGAGGAGCTGTGGAGGTAGAAGTGAGCAGTGTGCTGGCATGGCTAGGACAGTCCCAGAGCCAGGAGAGGGCTCACAGCTGGCTCCAATACATGTGCCACACTACAGCACCAGCACAACCTTAATATGACTTAATTCTTCAATAGTTTGTGTGCCAAACACAGGTATCTCTGAACACTAAAAACACTATGCAGACCAAAATGGACACTTCAGGTATCCCATGTTTGCATCCCGTAGAAAGTTAAGAATTTCACTAATTAGTAGTTTCCTAGAGCAAGGGCAACAATGGTTTAATGGTTTTAGTCATCCTGCACTGCAAGACGGGGCTGACTGGGGTGAAAAACCAAAACACAGCCCCAGTTGCAGTCTCCGTAAGTATGATTAAAATGGTAAAAATACTGTGTGTAACAATGGCTACTCTCCACAACTATTTTTCTATTTTTAAAGCACAGATTCAAGTACAGAAGCCTGCACAACAGTCTGACTCATACTAAAGAAGTGGAAAAGCTCTCTGCCATCTCAGTAACTTAAGTGGGATAATTGCTTGCAGCCTTCCAGGGAACACAATTTTTTTTTCCTTTTTTAAACCAGCTTTTGCTATTACCATTTAAAAATGGAAGACCTGGCTGTGCAGCTTTGTGAAGTGATAGCTTTTTGCCCAAAGGATTGGCTAATGCTTCCCAGTAGTGAGTTTTTTTCCTTTATGATCTGCTGGTAATCTTTATAACATTGATGGTGGAAAAGAATCCAATTTGATTACTAGTACTGATACTGACTGGCTGTTTTGGAGAGTAGGGAAGTAATGTATCACATTTATACCTTCTGTTAGCACACAGACTTGACCTGCTGGCTTGAATTCATGTGATGTCATTAACATAAGTCATTCTGTTTTCTCACACTGAAGTGAGTTTGCTGTCTTTATGATTCAGAGATGGTATAGTCAGTGTTGCAAAATACAAAGTCCAAAATAATTTTTATTAAGATACCAGGAAGGCACAACTCTCTTCATGTGCGGTGGGTGACCTGAGTTCACAAGGAATTTAATTCTGCCTTTGGCTACTGTCAACAGAATCCAATTTTGCAGAGATGTTTCACAACTATGAGTAAAAAGTTTCTCCACTGCTAGATAGAGCAACATTTAGTTGCCTTCTCTTCCACAGCAAGACTAAACAGACGCAGCATTTACGTAAGACGACCAACGTTCCAAGCAGACAGAAGTCAACTAGGGCCTTCTGTTCCTGCTTAACACTCCTTAAAGTATTCAGTTACAGCATCCATAAGCTCCTGCTTCTTGCCTCCACCCTTCAGCCCCAAAAGCCTGCATGCATCCTTCAGAACAGGTACAGTGAGCTTGCCTAGAGTGCCCTTCTGCACATGACTCCGCAGCTCATCTTTTGAGACTTCAACCTTGGGCCTCTTCTCAGCTGGATTATCAGAACCTAGAAAGATAAATTTTAGATCACAGAGATTTTTAAAATTTTAATAGAAAGATACCAACATTTCTTATACATACCACAGTTAATGGCCACTAGTACATGGTACTTTAACAGCTACACACTCACAGGTTTCCATGTTTTGTTTTAAGAAACAGGTGTCACTATGTAAGTCATGTAGTATTTCATGTGATCATATAGTATTTCAGTTATCTTAATTGATGTATGAAACTTCATATTCTGTGGAATGAAACTTTTAAGGGATTCTCATCAGAAGCAGAATGCAATGACTCCACAGGGAGTTCAGCTAACTGACACTCCCACTTTATGCAGAGTTTCATAGATTCCCCAACTACACATGTACTTCAGCATTACTTACACATTTAGCCCTAGAGATGTCCATTTAGGACTTGCTAAACAGCCCACACATAAGTCTGCTCCCTCACCAACACAAATTGAAAGTATGATTTTACTACTTTGTCATAAAACACAGAGATACTAAAATCATACATCTATATTTTGCAGTCATTTACCCACATTACTTCCTATACTTCCCTCTTCAGTTTCTCATTCCAGCAGTTCTCCAATTGGATACCACAATATCCTCTACTCTCTAATAATCAACACTGGATATAAATCCACTTCACTGTGGAGATCAGTAAAGAGAATTCTTGCACAAGTAGCTTCTTTAAGCTATGAGACAAACTGAAAACACAAAAGCTTCTAAAGTGAGTAGAGAAACCATGTTTTGTGTCTGCACCACCACTACTTACCTTGTTTTCGCTTTACAGCCTTCCCATCAGGATTGTAGTCAGGGGGGTAAACCAGCTGCTTAAACTCCTCCACCAGGTTGCCCAGCCTGTGGTTCATCTGTTCATATTTTGGCACTGGCAAAAGATAAAGATTTGCCCTCTCAAAAACTGCAAAGTCTAAACAAGGCCATCACCAGATACAATTGTGCTTCTGTAATAACTAGTCTGCAAGCGTCTTGCAAGCATGCAAAATGCAAATACCTGTGTTATAATCTTCCCAAATGAGAAATTTACAGCTCTTGGCAATATAAAGAGCTTGGACACCTGGAGTGCTGTGTCCCGCTCTGGGCTCCACAGTGCAAGAGAGACATGGAGCTCTGGGAGCGGGTCCAGCAGAGAGCAATAAAGATGATGAAGGGATTGGAGCATCTCTCTTAAAAGAAGTGGCTAAGGAAGCTGGGCCTGGTCAGCCTCCAGAAGAGATGAATGAGAGAGGACCTTATAAATGTCTGTAAGTATTTGAAGGATAGAGCCAGGCTCTTCTCAGTGGTGTCAAGCAATAGGACAAGAGGCAGAAATTGATGCACAGGAAGTTCCACCTGAACATGATGAAGAACTTCTTTACTGTGCAGGTGACTGCACACCAGAACAGGTGGCCCAGAGAGGTGGTGGAAACACCTCACTGGAGAAATTCAAGAACCATCTGGACACAATCCTGTGCAATGTGCTCTGAGATGACCGTGCTTGAGCAGGGAGGTTGGACAGATGACCCACTGCAGTCCCTTCCAACCTGATCCATTCTGTGATTATAGATAGGTAATGGATTCACATACATGCCTGCAGATACATCCATATAGAAGAAAATTTTCATGGTAGTTGCACTGCTACCCGGTCTAACCTCAGAATTTTGCAGGTTACTGTCACAGGTTGCGAGCAGTTTGAGGCACAACAGCTTGTTTCTGTCATGTATTTGTATGATATGTAGCACAGGGACCTACATGGTTTGTTAGACCATTCCAGGAGAACAAAATAATTTTTAAAATGCAACTTCCCCTTCAGAAGCAGGTTTCTATCCTTTGATAAGATAGTCTTACATAATGAACTCTCACAGCCACGCGGTGGCAGCATTGCCCCCAGCAGAATAATTCTCTTAATTCTGCCCATTTATCAGACTGAAATATTAATGAGAATCTTGAAGAAAGGAATTTCAGACAAAACATCTGTCACCACAGAAAAAGGGTGATTCAATTTTCATTTTGGATGGTAAAGTGAGCAATCTTTTCTTTACCTTACAAGTGACCTTAAAAGCATTAGAAAGTAAGATTTCAGTATTTCAGAATGGACACATCCACAATTCTACATCATGGAATCACATATACTGAAATATTTTTTAAAGGACATTTGGGTTTGTAGTAGCACATACTTGACTTTGAACAAAGTCAAGAGTCCTCTACCCCACCTCCCTTCACCCACCAATAATTCTCACTTGTAAGATCCTCAGCTTGTTCTGGTTCCAACATATCCAGTGCCAAAGCCTCCAGATTCCTGAAGTGCTGCTGCAAAACTGGGTTCTCAAAGCTGTCAGTCCTGTCAAGAATTCCCCAAAATGTCAATGCATGTTGCCAAGAAGACAGATAAAACACTTAAGATCTACCACCAACTTATTTGAGAATAAAACTTCCCTCTTTCCCACACAATCCATTGCATCAGAACTGCTGTTCCTCTTTTCAATTTACCTGCTGAATCCCTATCCTGTCATGAAGCTACCACACTAGAAAGCTGTGTGAGAGTTAGAAAGCTGTATGAGGCAAAAGAAGACAGTGGCATTCTACTTTAACAACAGTTATGGTGGTTTCCACATACATAGGAAAAAATCTCTCATAGAAGTACTTCAAAGCATTTATCCCAGTTATAATGAAAAAATGTCCTAACTATTCTTTCCAAAGTGCTCTAATGCAAACGATCCAGGTCTGATCTGCAATAGAGTGGCAGAACCACAATAAAATGTGATACCTCTGCAACAAATGACAACAGCCCAGAAAACAAGAGCAATTCTACAAAGAACTCCAGAATGTGCTACATAAAGCAGTGTGATGCCTGGGTATCCAGAATGATTAAGAATAAAGTTTGCATAACGCTACTGCAAAGAGAAGCAATTTCTCTCAGAATACATCAAAATCTCATCTCGTGGACACCACAGCTGAACAATGTGTGCAACAGAGCAAGCAATAGTTGTGCTTCCTTCCCCATACCACCCCTTTGCACACTATTTATCTCCACGTACCTGTATTTGAATCGGAGTTTTTGAATGATTTCTTTCATTTTGTCCACCTGCTCTTGACTGGCTGGCACATTTTCTGTAAAATCAACATTCCGTTTGTCATCTGCATATGGTAGGAAAATGATGTGGAAACCTATACAGAAGGAGCAAGAGAACAGTTATACAGAAGCATGGCCTCAAAACAATAATTTATGGAAAAGACCAAGATGGCTATTATCTAAGTCTGATGACTCCAAACTAGTTAGCTGTTTTGTTGCAAAGAGCAGCAATTCACAATACTTCCTAGTACCTAAAGCATGACCCTCAAGCCCAATCTCAATGTATTTAACCAACATCACCAATGGCTTTGTGAAAGAGATTCAAACTAAAGGCATAGCTAAGAGCTGGATACCGGTGAGTTGCTTTTTATAAAGGAGATCAACTAGTCCACCATCCCCATCTCTTAGTGGATATGAGCTTGAAAAAGACCTGTCTGAAAATTATGTATTGCCCACGTTATTCCAAAATGCTTTACTCTGTACACAAGCAGTGTTATTTCCCTACTTTATATTCTCCCAGAAGACCATTTTCTACTTAAAGAGGTGAGAAAATGCAAAAGAGCGGGACTCTGCCTTTGCTCCCTAATCATTCCCCACTCAGCTGATGAGGTGTGAGGTTCAGTATGCAAGATTATTTATTTACTACTTTAAAATGTATTCAAGGATACAATAAAATTCAAGGAAAGACACTCCATCTAGTCATCAAACAGAAAAAAGGGCTTTTAATTTTTATGTCAGTTACTTGAATCTGCTAAAAAGAGGCAGGAGGCAGGGAAAACACTGTAGCCAGGTCAAACCTGAGCAAGCACTGATGCAACTACAGTTTTAAAAATAGAGTCAACATCAGATGCTTACAATGACAAAACTGAAGAAGAGATATGTTGGAAAGCATTTTCCCCAGTTTTAGGGGGAGTAATACTAAGACTATGTTCACTCAGTAGAGGATGCTATTGTGCTGACTGCATCCAGTCAGTGCAGGGAAAGGCACCACCCCTTCCCATACCTGGAGGGGCTATTTGCACTTTTTGTTCATCCACCTCTTCCTCCTGGGGAACCAGGGCTACAAAGCGAGGAGGAGTGTTCCGGCGAGCAGTGTATCTGCACAGCATCATCATCTCCCTCTCCAAGCATTTCATCAATAAGGCATTAAATAGTGTTGTACTCCCTGCAAAGTGAAGAGCAGATTGGTCAGACTGATAGCTTTGCTCCTTTTTTCAGGAATATAATCCTAGACAGTACAGTTTCAAAACCTGAGACTTCTTTGAAATGCTTGCAATATTGCAGAGGTAAAAAACAAATTTCAGAAGGGAGAACTCTCAAAATGGACACTGTTACTGTGTCTCTCCTGACAAGAGCAGCGAGAGTTCTGATAGAAAAAGTGAAATCACCAGCATCTGAGCAATGAAATACAGAGAAATTTGGAATCTAGAATGTCTCTGTTTGGTGGGACATCACAGTAGCAGCACATCATAGGAACTTTTACAGGAGTAACACTCTAAGAATTCAGACTTCAGCACTCCTCGGGAGGCACACATTTGCTTTGCGTTTTACCAGGTACGGTGGTCAGGAAAATACTGACATATAAGTAAGGTGCTGGAGTCAGGAAACTGCTAAGGTGGAGAAACTAGCATAAAGGTTCTTCTTTAGACACTGCAAAGTATCTAGTCATAACTTAGCCCTCTTTACCCACTGGTAGATTGAGAAGCTAGAGAATTTTTCTTCACTATTGCAGCTCTGGATTTTTACATAAGTAGACTTGTGTATACACATAAAAAGGGGAAACCAAGCAGTCCTAAACAATCCTCTCCTTCTCTCTTTACAAGCCCATAAAGTTCTGTTAATCCAACTAAACTTTCTGAGTACCATGTTTCCATTCCCAGTTGATATGGACTTATAAACAGCAATTATCTTCACTGGTTTGGGGTTTTTTTAACCAACTTTGCCTTCTTTTCAGGTACTAGGAACATTCACTTTCATGAACAACAAAACTGAGTATTTTGGGACTACATCTGCATGGTGTAATCAGTTGCTTGTCATGATGGATGAAACATGAAGCCCAACTGGCTCCTCTGCTGTTGGAGAAAAAAAGAAATAACTGCAGCTGAGAGGGGCAGTAACAGTTAATTCAGTTCTTCTTAACATCAGCAAGTTTTTAAGTTAGACAAAGCTTTTACACTTAATGATCCCTACTCAAACACACGATGAATCAGCTGATTAGTCTAATTCAAGGTGGTGAATCTTCTCTTCTTTACTTACCCCTCACCAGGGAATCCTCAGGATACATGAACTGAGAGGGCCTGATGTGGTGGTGATGTTTTAACATTGAAAGTGGCTTGAAGCCAATCAGAAACAAACCCGGAGAATCGAACCGTTTTAATTCTTCTGTCTCCTCTTTCTCCAGCACAATCTGTCGGTTTCCATACATCTAAACCAGGGAAGAGCAGATGACAGTGCTATCAGCATAAAGAAAACTGGGGGAGAAGGGGACGGGATTGGGTTGGAAGAGGATACAATTGCTGTCTCCCACTACTGAAAAGAGGGTTATAGACAAGACAGACTAAACTCATCATTAGTGCACACCAAAATGGCAAGTGACCATTATCTCAGGGAAATTCTGCCTGAACATTAGCAAAACGCACTTTTCTAAGACAATGGGTCAGCCCTGGTACGGAGAGGCTGTCACATCTCATCCTTGGTGTTCTTCGGAGCTGTCCCAAACAAACCCTGAATGACCTGACATGATTTTGTGAGTCTTGCTCTGGGCTGGGTTGGACCAGACATTTTCAGAGGTCCTGTCTGATTCTAAATTTGGTTCAGCAGACGCACATCAACTACATACTCCTGGCAGAAAGAATGACTGAGAAACAACACTTCTAAAGCATCACTCAAACATCACAAAATCAAATCATATAGAGTCCAGCTGCTGAAGCTAGACATGAGGGCTTAATGCTCAGCTTTCAGTTCATCTCCTGTACTTTATTTCAAGAAACTAGTGTCCAGTATAAATAAACTTATTATTTCATCTTAAGACAACTTTAAGAGCCTTTAAAAAGAAAGGACACACAAAATGCACTTGACAGTATACCTAGCCACTGCATAACCTGCTTTGAAATAATGCTGTGCTGAACAGAACATGACATTCAGTTTACATCAGCCAAACTATCAAGCAGGAAGGCAAAGGAAATTGAAATGTAACAAAACCCCCAAAGGTAAAATGCCTTTTGTTTGGAAAATCGCTCCAACTCCCCCTTGATTCACACTTGTATGTTTTACAAAATTGAAAAAATCTGTTCCTAATGAATTAAAAGATAACAGCAGCAGTGATAGCACAGGGTCACATAAGGTCAGACTCTTGGCAACCTGGCTCTGCCTCACAGAAGGAAATAATCTGACTTCCTGAGGGTACTGTCACCAGCCGCTATGCTTTCCCCTGACAGTCAGGCCAGAGAAACAACCCACTCTCACTCTGCAGAGCTCACAACTGACCGGGCTGTCCCCAAGGGCATACAGACACAAATATTTCCACATCTCATCTTGAAAGTGATACACAAATAAAAGCAGCAAGAGAATAGGCATCTCCCACACACATCACAGAGACAGGAAAGACCAAGCACATAATCAATACATTACCTGAGCCCTTTTTGTGTCACTAGGCAGGAGCAAACTCCCTGTTTTTCCATTAAATGTCCTCGTTTTTGTTTTAACCGGTTCATTAGTTTCCCGATAAAGCTTCACTGGATATGGCTTATAAGCTTTCTGGACAAGGTTGTAAATACCAACAGATAGCGCCAGATTGTTGCTCAGATACAGATTTAACCTGTGTAAAAAGCAGATACAGACTTGAGACACTATAGCAAAAGAAAGTCACCTTCTCAGATAACTTATATTCTCTGACCTCCTCCTGTTCTACCCCAAAATCACACGTATCCTTGGAAACATACTATCACTTGAGTCACACTGTCACTTGTATAAAAATATTCTTGCAATGTTGTCACTTCTGGTCATAAAAATTACCTAAACACAAAAAATGTACCATACTTCTTTTACCTTTTTTTCAGTGCCCAAAAGAACCTCATCAAGACAAACAGTAGCATGATTTAAGAAAAAAATAAATGACAACTTGGAGAAAAATTCAGAAGTAAAGGTTTAAATCCTCAGGTTCTGAGAGCAGAACAGTGAATTACTAAGAATGTTACTTTCTCTCTTACAGAAGGTATCACTGGTATGAGATTCTTCCTCCCCAGTTATTAGAACACTTGAAGAACAGTCTCAGAAAAGCAAAATAAAGTTGTGAGCAGAAGGAAGCATGCCAATGACAACAGCTCAGGTTGGGATACTTTTAAAATATTTATTAAAAAAAAACCCACTAGGCCTTGAAGTTCATTCCCTTACTGTGCTTCCCCATCATTCTGCTATGAAATCACTCATTAAAAAAACAACTGTTACGGAGTACATGGTTCCAAAAATACTTTCTATCTGCTTTGTCAAGATCCTTTTAATCCTCTGTAAGTATCTCCAATCTTTCACTAGGAGATCAGAAATATCAAGGCTGTATGAATCCACACAAAGTGCCTAGATGAAACGGCCATATATAACTACTGAATAATAAGCCAAAATACCTACCAATCACATTCAGACAAATTTCTTTTAAGTTAACATTAGGAAGAAAAACCTAATTTCAATCAGTTTTCAACTATAAAGTATTTTCCATGTTGCAGATTTTTAGGTAAGCATTTGGCAATGGTGTAATTTTTTGACAAATTACCATTTCAAGCTCTATGCAGGAGATGTAACACAGAGGAAAAAAGGAGGCCTAGCTTTACTCTCTGATCTTCTCATCCACCAAGGACAAATATCCTTGCAAGCTATGGAAGAAACACCAATCTTGAACTAAGGAAATAAGACTGAGGAATGTAAGCACTGATGCCTCTAAGGACCAAACCTTCCAGAAGGGGAAGGTGAGACACAGTCTGAAGATAACATCAGATGCCTCCTCGGAATGATGTATCATAACTAGGCACAAACCTGACTAAAATCCGTTTCTTTGTCTCCTTTGCTCGTACTTTCTTCATGAGATGTTCCAGTTTCTCTGACTCCTTAGGCTGGACCCCAAGGTCCTCATCCTCTGCTACATTTATAATATCCCTGTAGAACAAAGAGATATCAAACCCTCCAGGCTTCTTCAAATGCATCAAGTCCAGAATGATACCTAGAAATAATGTGAGAGATAAAAGAAGGATCAGAAATTGCTTTTTTCTTACATCATGTTTCTCAGCACTCTCAGATTTCTTTATCTACACAAATAATTTAAGCAAGAATAAGCTCCAAAAAGTCATTTGTACCAGATGTGAAATTTTCTAGGGGAAAAAGCCAAAATATGTTCTTCAACTTCAGTCAAAATAATGCAGAATAGACAATGTTTCCTCCCTAATTAAGAATCTGGACAGTATTGTGTATGAAACAGCTCTGACAAGCTCCTATAAAACATAATCTTACCTCAAGCATAGAAGGAAATCATGACTTCAGAAAATCCCCTTTCCTTTAGTTATAGGAATTAAGGATTAAGGAAGCCTCACAGCTACTAGATCCAGGACATCTGCTGAACTCCAAAACCAATGGTTATCTCGCCTACACAGTTGAACCAACAAAGCACTTGCTGTCTAATCTCTGAGCTCAGGTTGATGTCCTTCCGCTAATTCAAAATGAAGCCATTATAATTTTCCTTTTGTGTTAACTTTGTCTTATTATTCCCTTCCTGGAAAATGGTACAACAACCAAAAAGAGTTTGTTTTATTCAGCCCTCTCATGTCCCAATTTACACTATCAAAGTAGAAAACGAGATCCTAGAAAATAAGTACTAGTTATTGGATACCAGATTGGATAACAGATTTTCTAACTTTTAGAATGCTTCAGAAAGATTCGCCAGTTCTTCTGATTTTACATTCTTTTTCCATCACAAACTTGCAATGCGGTTAACATCTGCTGCAAGAATACAATACACTCATTCTGCCTGAAATTAAAGGGGAAAATAATGACCTGTATCTCTCAAATCGCCAGCTCTGGTCCTGGCCAGCTTGGCTTTAGCACTGTCATTGGCATGAGGGTCATCCTCGTTGGTGAAGAGCATGATCCTTTTGTGGCTCAGCCTGACTCGGACATCGCTGAAGAGATTCGAGCAGGCCCAGAGCGCTTCACCCAGGGAATAGTCAGCACTGTGGCCAAAGCGCTCGCGGAAAAGCGCTCGTCCTTCATCTCCCCTGTATTGGTCCAGCTCTAGAACACGCTTTGCACCTAAGGGGGTAACAGCATTCACATGCATTAGAAATACTCAAAGAAGTACCATGAGCTCTCCAGGGGCAGAAAATATACAATTCTCTTTCTTTTTAACAACACCCACCTTTCCCTTGGCTGTTTTTATGAGTATGGCGAGGCTACTGCCTCTGAAATGGCAAAAAGGGCAAGCACGGAAGGAGGAGGAAAAAGGATCAGCAAGAAGCATATGGCACTTTGCTGCCCCTGTGTCATTAAACCTGTACCCCCTAGTTAAAAAATGAAATCAAACCTTCTCAGAGATAAAGGCTGTTATTAAAAGTTTTAGACAAAATCCCCCCACAAGACTCTCCACTGTCGGAGAATCTGTCACCACTAGCATGAATTCTTTGCACTCCTCCTACTGCCTTTTCCAATTCAGCAATTGGCACTCGTTATCAAGCATATGCTATGTCATTCTAGGAAAATGAGAGAGTGACATTCAAGAACTGCAGAACTTATTATTAAAATAAGAAATGGAACACCCCAAACAGGTTAGCATGTTGGACCAGCTGTTCTAGCTGACTGCATGAGCAGGAGGGTTGGAAATCCCATTCAATCACACCCTTTCTGTGATATTCACCATCAGCTGGAATCTGCATGCCTTAACTCAGACATGCATTTTTCAGGAGTGCAGTGGACATGTGATGAGCTTTCAAGAGTTCTGTTGAGATCCTTCTAGGTTTAGTACACAGTAAGTGAACCACCACGTTCAAATAGAATAAACAGGATATGAACCAACTGTAAGAGAAAAAGCTAAGCTCTCAAAAGTTTCTAACCTTTCAATAAATTTTTAAATCCATCCCCACCACCACCAACGGATTTCAGTAACAAAAGCTTATTTATGCAATAACTCTAATTTTTGAGAGATCAGTTACCAACAGTGCTACTGCTGCACAGATTTCCTTACTCCAGCTTTTTACACAACCTTCACACCACTTTACCTGGATTGTCCAGCTCTTGAAGAACATAGACGTGCTTGAAATCTACCGAGTTCTTGTTCTTTTTTGTACCATAGAACACCACGCTTAACAGGTCCCTGTCACTACTGATAATTTTGCTGGTATAAACATTTCGGATGCACTGGAAAAAACGCACAGAGAGCAAAACATGAAGGAAACAAACCTGCAGTAAAGGATGTGAAGGTTTTGTCTTTGGCAAGCAGCAGCTGATCGACCCTTACCTGGATGGTCATGTCGAAGGGAGTCTCTGCGTCCCCGTCCGACTCAAACATGGCCTTGGAGGCATCCACCAAGAAGATGAGGCTGTCCCGGCCCCCGAACCTGTGGTCCGCTGCGGAACAGGGGGGAACAGTTTCAGCAGCGTCGCCCTCCGCCCGCGGGCCCCTGAGGGCAGGCCCCGGGCTGCCCTCCGAGAGGGAGTGGGGGGCCCTTACCGGCCGCCTCAGCCCCCTCCTCCTCCTCCTCCTGCTGCTCCTCCTCGTCGTCCTGCGGGCCCTCGCCGCGGTAGAAGGACCCCCACCCGGCCATGGCCGCCCCCAACGACGCCGCCACAGCCGGCCCNGAGGCGCCTCGCCCCGCCCCTCCAGCGGGAAGCCACGCCTTCCCCCCGCGACGATTGGTTGCGGCGGGAGGGGGCTCCGCCCACNCAGCGCTGTGCCCGCTGTCGGCGGGGCCGTCTCGGCCGGTCCAGCCTCTGCCGCCCCGTCTGCCCGCGGCCGCCGCGCTGGCGGTGCTTACTAAAGGCGAATTAAAAGTGTCCTTAGCTCCTGAAGGGAGGGACAGCTCAGCTGCCGCCAGCCCGGCTGCCGTGGCGCCTCGGCTGGAAGGCTGAGCTGGAGGAAAGGCGCCTGCTGTTGACGAGGTTATGGAGTTCAGCGGCCCCACGTCGTGGCGAGGCCGGGCTGGGCCGGCAGCGTGCAGCTCTCCCTCCAGGGAGTTTGTAGGAGTCTGCCCTATGTCTTGGCGAGAATGTGTGCGTTTCCAGCTGAACCTTGGACTTGGGACGCGAAGCGAACTTAGGTTTTGCTTGAAGTTTTGGAAGTGTGATTTAGGAATGCAGCAAGAGAGTGTTTTATACCTGTTACGTGTAGACTCTGGCCCGTGTCAGACCGGCAGTCTGTGTGGGATAAGACTTCTCAACAGGCTCGGTGTCTGAACAGATGGCTCTGTGTAATCTTGTTTTACAGTTTGTTGGCACTTTGCTCATCTGCCCTATGAAGAGATTCTGTGCTTTCCTGCAAGCTTAAAATGAAAAGTCCAGATAATTCTTGGCATGAGATTTCATGCGTGTCAACAGTAGACCTGCAAAGTTAGGAAGAAAATATTACAGAGATCATATGGGATGTTCTCTGTTAGCCAGCCAGCAGCAACAGCTTTGGGAGATGTGTGGTTCTTACACTGAATAACCTCAAGACCTTTTGTGTGGTCAGGGTGGCTTCTATTGTAGGCCTTAGGCAAGTAACTTTTCACCTGTTCGGTCATAATAGCCATGTTTTATCTTGTCATTAGAGATACAAATCTTCAGATATAGGTTATATGTGTGCAGGATTTGCCTGTGTTTGAGTTGACCAGGATTTAACCAGTCTCATGTCAAAGTGTTGGTC
Organism: Sclerurus mexicanus; assembly: GCA_013396755.1. Lineage (NCBI taxonomy): Eukaryota > Metazoa > Chordata > Aves > Passeriformes > Furnariidae > Sclerurus > Sclerurus mexicanus. The sequence continues at coordinate 265,371 of VWZF01002972.1, forward strand.
CAAGCAAAGACTTCAACAGAAATAGGTGGTCGCTGTATGTATCTCCATGCCAGTCTTCACACAGATCAAACAAAGGCTTTTTTGCTCTCTTCTTACCCACAGTAAATTTCAGGTTCCCGTAGCTTTCTGAATTTTCACATAAAAACACTTAGTGCATGACTTTATTTTTGGTGCTTTCTATGCTATCCAAACAACAACTTGAAAGCTTTGCGCTTGTGATACAGTTTGGTGCTAAATTTCTAGGAGTCTGAGCAATGGAAAGCGAAAGTTAAAAACCTGACTCTCAGTAGTTGGGGAAGTGCTCACTCATACTGCCTCATAACCAGCTGAGCTGAGACGTGTTTATGGAATGGGGCCAGTTAGGCCGTGTGGTCACAGTGACAATGCACACTGCAGAATATTTGAGATTATGTGGGTCCAGTGACATGATTTACCATAAAACAAATCACTCTTTCTTTCTTCTTCTCTTTTCCTCTTCTCCCCTCCTCTCCCCTCCCCTCCTTTCCTCTCTCCTTCCTTCCGATTTTGGAAACCTTCCCAAGAGCAAAGTGATGGAGAGAATACTCCTCTTGCCTCATGTGTAGATCTTTTCTATTCTTGAAGAACAACAGAAACTGTTGTTGTTTCTCTGTATATCAACTTTAAGATGGTCAATACCTATTTTTTCCATTTTTTTCCTCACTGATGTTCATAAACTGTAGGTCATCAGGGAAAGTCAAAGAAATTGAAGAGGAAGGCATTTGTTAAAGGATTTAGTGCTAAACATTTGTCATCTGTACTTATGGTACTCTTTCCATTGATGCCAAGTTTGAAACAATGCTTTTGCTTTGAGTGATGATTCTGTAACTTTGCCTATATTGAAATGCACGTCTTAGAGAGAAAAAAACAAATACTGTAATTGATTGTGCTAAAATCAATTTCTAGCAGTCTCAAAACCAGCAGCTCAGATCCCCTTGCCAGAGGGGAATGAATCCTGTCTTACAGGACTGACCACTGTGAGAGCATCACTGCACAATGCCTTCAGTTGTGCTGATAGGATCCAGAGGTATTGTGGATTATGTCAGCACAGCATTCAAGGATCAGCTCTCACTGCTAAATGTTATCCTAACTCTTTCAGTATCAGTTCTCTCTGTTGCTATTGAATGATGAACCTGAAAGGTAGAGCTGCACGGTGCTGTTCATAGCAGGCTTTGAAGTGACTTAGTCACGTTCCTTGGGCACATCTTCCTTTTTCTTGGCAAGTTTACTCTTTTTCTATCCAGACTGCTTTTATTCTTTTTACTTTTCTGTAAGTTTCCTGTCATTTTTCAGTGAATATTTCTATTCTGAAATATACATGAGCAAGTATTGTAGTTCAGTTGCCTTTGGTATCAGAAACAGCACATTTTAATTTTTTTGTTGTTCTATATGCAACTTCTCTACAGGTACTTTTTCCCCTTTCTCCCCCACTTTCAGTCTGCAACTACATTTGTCTGTCCAAGTATGTGATCTAATAATGAGAAATGTTAACCTGAATGCAGTAATGTTTCTGTTTTCAAGACAGAAAACATAATGCACGTGATTCTGTGGAGCATAAAGAGGAAAAGAGAATAGCTCAGCTTGCAATATTGATTTTAAAGTACATGTCCAAAGGCAGAGAGATTTTTAAGGAATATTAAAATCCTATTGTATCATGGACTCAAAAAAAAATGTCTTGCATCTCTCAAAGTTCTCCTGTCTTGTAATTGAGGGTATTGGTCATGTGACTTACAGAAGAGGCCAGGAGCTTCGTTAACCACAGCAGCTTTGGCTCAGTGTAGTATAAACTAATGTGGAATTGACTGCGAGTACGTGTTGGTTGAAGTCTCTAAGTGGTGCATTCAGCTGTAGGGACTTAACAGCCCAGAGGCAACTGGAGCAAAAGGTAACTGCTGAAAGGAGCTGCCTTCTGCTTTGTTCTTTTTTTCCAGGCCCGGCACATTTATCTGCCTCTCCTCCATCTGTTCTGAACAGTTTTGAATTGATTCAGCATGAGATTCCATCAGCTTTGCTCCAAGCATGTGCCAGGGATTTCATGAAAATCAAGTGCATTACCCTCCCCCAATCTAGCCTATTTCTTGGTCTCTCTAGGCATCTCAATGAGAAGGGAACTGGAGCAGGCTCCTCCCTCTCTGTTGGGTTTTGCATTTTTTTTTTGCTTTGGTTGAGCACCCTGGGTAGCACATAGGAGAAAGTGCTTCACTAATTAGGGTAATTGTCAATTCAAAAAAAGGCAGGAATCTTAACGGATTGTCCTAAGGAAATTACAACAATATACAAAGCAATGCACTGCTAGAAATACCCATGCTGGTTGACTTGCTTTTGATTCCACAGGAGACCAGTTCACTACTTTTTTTAGAGTCTTTTTTGGTCTTCTTGGGCTTGCATATCCACTGCAGAGCAAAGATTTGTTGTTAAAAATTTTAACTAGTTTCCTAGTATTTCTCTACTTTACAGCTCGAAAGGCATTGTTCTTGCACTGAGGAGTGGATGGCCTAGACTCTGAATGGGGTAAACTAAATAAACACCTGCATATACAATTCCTTTCTTCATACCTTGGAACTTTTCTGCCCTTCAGTCTAATAATTTGGATTAATATACAAATACCACTTTCATTTGATACTTAAAATGCACATGAATAATCTACATTTTTTGGCCCTCAAGATTAATGAATTACTGTGACAGTAAAATAAATTGGTTTGCATCTAATCTCCCTTGTGCTTGGCATTCCAGATAAATCCAAGCATGGAAGTAATCCCGTTTGATTGTATTCTAAAATTATATGGGCTTGCTTTGTTCAAAATACCCCTGTATCCAAACAATTGCAGTCTCCTGAATCAGTTGTACAACAAACAAATCTAAGTACTTCATTCTCCACATTCCTGTGACTAAGCTGAAGGTCCTGGAATTGTTTAATGCATTTAAAAGTTATATTTTTCTCATAGGTTTCTGGCTCACATAAGTACTATGAAAGTATTTGAGCTATGAATGTTATAAGTTAAAAAAATAGCAAATATAAAAACTTGTTCACTTGGCAGATGATACTCTGCCTTATTGAAACAGGTTGAGTGTTTGAGATGCTTAAGCACCCAGATCTATGCTGAATTGGCGTCCCGTCCCAGGTTCTAGTGAGTATTTTCAGGAAAGAGCCATAGAAGCACATCAGCAAGTTTAAAAAAAAAAAAAAGTAAATAAAACCACACCCAAACAAACCAAACCAAAAATCCTCACAAACAAACAAAACAAAACAAAAAAAACAGAAGACTTAATGATCAAGTTTCCAAAGACTGACATGCTATCACCCTAAACTCTCACAGGTATAACACAGTAACTTTTCATGTCCGTGTTTGTGGTCTGTGACAAAAACAAGGTAGATTGACTTGCATTAGCCTGAAATGGAAGCAGATCAAAATAAGGTGATTTGCTTCACATTTACCTCAGGCTGAGCTTGCATACGTGCAATTTTTGTGAGAGAGCTGATAACGTGGCTGTGTGCCCTAACTGTTGTGTGATTGTGTACTTCTAAATTTGCAACAACTTTTCTTGTTCAACAGCCCTCTGTCCCTTGAAATATTTAAACTCTTTAACATCTTGCTGTTTCCCTGTTTTACCTGGATGAACAGAATCACAGAATGGGTAAGGTTGGAAGGGACCACAGAGGGTCATCTCGTCCTCCCTGCTCATGCAGGGACATCCTAGAGTGCATTGCACAGGACTATGTCCAGATGCTTCCTGAATATCTCCAGTAAGGGAGACTCCACAGCCTCTCTGGACAATCTGCTCCCTTGCTCAGTCACCTGCACTGCAAAGAAGTTCTTCCTCATATTCAGATGGAACTTCCTGTTCATCAGTTTGTGCCCGTTGTTTCTTGTCCTGTTCCTTGACACCACTGAGAAGAGCCTGGGTCCACCCTCTTGACATTCTCCCTTCAGATGTAGTAGGTGCCCAGAAGAGTATCATCCCATCAGGGCATTCCTGTTTAGCATTATGAGCATGTGCATCTTTTGTATTAACTTCACTGTTGTCATTGAGTGAAGGGTAACACATGCAATTTGAGGCTGCAAAGGCTTTTGCAGCTCCAGTGGAAATTACTGGAGAATCAGACTCTTCTGTGTAGTTGTAGACAGCCTCAGGTTATGAGTAAACGTGTTGGTCTTGGTGGCAGTACCAACATTGAGTTCTCCCCACACTGCAGTGCACAACAGGAGTTTGGAGTGCTGTGGCAAGAAGTGCAAGAGCATGAAGTGTGCTGATATCTGCCAGTGTCCCACATGGTATTTGCAATCCGTTCTTCTAGACCACTCGCTTGACTGTGGGATGTAAGCTCTATTGCACTGTAGGATTCTTTGGGGAGGTTCATGACAAACTTGAATTTCTGCTTTTTAAGCTTGACAATGCTGCCAGAAGCAGTTTTATTGGAAAGTGTCACTGTAAGGCCTGAATACAACTTATGCCTTAGCACTTCGGACAATACTGTGTCCTTGCTTAGTCATGCTATTGGGGCTGTTGTGTATATCAAGCCTTCAGAGGCAGTGGGCAATATTTTTTGTATGTAGTGGGCAATGGTGAGCAGAAAGCAAGACATGAGTCCTTAGTGCAGGCTGCCCTGATCGCTTTACCTGAGCTTGTCAGGAGTAGCAGTGGTGGTGAGCTGTCACCTGTTCGTGCAGTGTCTGAGTCTGGGAGAAAGGCAAGAAGAGTCGTAGAGGAGGATCCCCATCAGAGGCAAAACTTCAGGAGGAAGATGATTGTGGCCATGAAGGTTTACACGTAATTCCTCATATAATGCAACAGAGAAACAACACTGAGATTCTCGCTGAACAGCTGGAAAGGGAGCTGCCCAAGTACTTCAGAGGCTGTTGGCCATTGACATATTCCTCTGTGAGTCAGTTTGCAGTTGAGGTGACAACAGCCAGCTCTGAAGCCTGGGATACTGCGTAAGCATACCGGAAGTTCTTGGTCGCGGATGTCTCTGGGTGATGTGCCCAATAATGACAGGTTTCTTAGGCAGGGGATTCCCCAACAGTGTTGTCCTTGGAGACACTTGTACCGCCTCTGACCAAGCACAGTCCACCAGTGGCAGAAAGGGATTTTATTTTGTCTGCAGCAGGCTGGAGAGCTACCATGGATGCCTTATTGTCATCAGTGCTGCAGATCTGGCATGTGTTTTCAACAATGCCAGCTTGGTTAATGACTTACAGGAGCCAAGCAAAAATGGCAGGTCTGCAGCTTCATTAAGATCTTCAAACTGGTGCTTGGCACAAACTGACCTAGCTGAGGAGCCTCAGACAGACCTGGCTTGTGAAGACAGGAAACTTCACTTGCCAAAAGCTGTTCTGTTATTGCCCTGGCAGTTGCTGCCTGTGAACTGCTACAGATTTCATGTGTAGCAATAAGGATTGGATTGCAGTCCAGTGCAAAGTCTACTTCCTGAATTCTGCCTGAGGTTTTTTCATACAGTCAGAGAATTACTTTGGTGAAAAGGGACCTCTGGAGGTCCTGCTCAAGGTATGGCTGATGAGAGCAGATTGTTTTAGGCCCTGGGTAGCTGAGTTCTGAGTATCTTCAGGAATGAAAACCCCATATGCTTTCTGGACCTCTGTCCCAGTGTTTGACCACCTTCATGGTAATTTTTTTCCCTGGTTCTTACTGAATTTTCCCATTTTCCACCTGGCACTTGTTGCCCTTCACTGTGCATCTCTGACTAGAGGAAGGGTCCCTTTCCTCCATACCCAATAGGTGCTTGTAGACAGGAATAAGGACTCTTGGCCTTTTCTTGAGTATGAATAGACCAGTTTTCTCAGCTCCTCTTCAATACAGTAGGTGCTCAGGCTTGGTATGTCAGTGTCTTTTGTACTATGGGGATCCAAAAGTGGATGCAGCACTCCAGATATGGTTTCACAAGTGTCAAACGGGGACAGAGTCACCTCCTTTGAGCCACTGGCTGCAGTCTTGCTAGAGAAGCCCAGTGTAGGAGTGTAGCCTTTGCTGCAATGATCTTTTCAAGCAGGTGATGTAATTGCATGAGCAGGTCCTGGCAGCACCTGTGAAGTTGTCAGATCTGATGTAAGTCTTTCACCTGCATACAGATTCTAGCTACAAAGTGGCAACTCCATGGAAAGCCTTTCATCATTGTTTGCTGCAAATGTGTGTGAAAGTAAACAGTAAGATGTTGTCTTTCAATTTAGAGTGCATAAGAGCAGGCACAATTCTAGTATGTGCTGCCTTTGAAACGGTTTGTTTCTCTGCTCTGAAGGTTAAAATTCAAGTTTGTAGTGGAAAAGTTATTTATTGTAAGCAAATATATAATTATTTGTTATAGATACACAGAATGCTAACTACGCAAAACCAAGCAGTAGACCCTATCCTAGGCCAGCTGCTAAATTAGCACAGTGCTGCTGAAGTTAAACCCTGCCTCCTGTGTTGCTGATGAGCCTGCAGTGTCGCTGGGTTGTGGCAGCTTTAGAGTGCAAGGTGAAACCTCTGGTGGGGAAGGTGTGGAAAAAGGGCAAAAGGATCAAGGAGCCCAACAGTGGGACATGCTACAGGGCCAATAAATACTCCTAAGATACTGCACACACTGCTCTACTTCTCTCATCATTGCTTCTCTCTTTTGGCCTTCATCCTGCTCCATGCCTACGTTTCTGTGCGACGGGTTGACAGGGAATATGCTTGCTGCCTGGCTGTGATCCATGGGAGTGACAGATCAGTCCACCTACTTCAAAAACTACGTGTGCTCACTTTGACTGATGTCTTTATTGTCACAACAGCCTTTTCCCTGTTTCCAGTCGTAGGTGACCCTCATCTGAAGCAGGTACCTATTTTGCTTCAGACTTGAGCAGAAAAAAATGTGTTAGTGATTGTTTTTTCCTGTGGCAGAGGAGCACTCTGTCTAAAGCTTGGGTTCAAGAGAATACCACTTGTCAGTGTGCACACAGTTGTTCTGTTCTAAATCTGCTTTTCTGGGTGTTGTGCACCTTGTTGACAAAATAAAGTTATAGCACATCTGTCACAGCATGCAGTTGCTGCGTACAGGCTCCCAAAGGGGTACAATACCAGGGACCAAGCTTTTAGGTTATGATAGGTAAAATAATTGAGCCTAGAGCAGTAACAGCTGGTGACCTTTTGGAAAGAGGTTTAATCTTGAGCATAGAGAAGTTTAGGTCTCCCCCTTCTAGAGAACTGGAAACACATTTTATAAGGAACTTTTTCTCTAAGATGCAATTGTATTATCAGCTTAGTGGTGCCTGAAGCAAGTCGTTGGTGCTGTGCTCTACAAAACAGAGTTTTATAACTTCTATAAATTTCAACCCTGCACTTTCCTACTCCAGTTCTCACTTAAATTGCTAATTTTTAAAGGCAGGAGGAGGAAGGGTAAAAAGGAAACCATGGAATAGATTATAGAAGCAATCGCCACTGATCATATATTCAAGTCAGATTTCTCATTAGTTACTGAAAAAGAGAACTGAATACAGTCTGCTGGCCAACTGCAGTTATGAAATCAGCATCAAATTCAACTCTTCTGGTCCTGACTGAAGACTTTAACTTTAGGGAAAGGTTTTCTTTCTTGGTCTGTAGCAAAACACCCAAGGAAGGTAAGCACTGGCAGGATAGGATGGCATTGCCACCTCTGCATGCCAGGAGGGAAAAAGTACAATAGTAATGTGGATGGAGTAGTTAATTTTAAAGTCATTATGGTTTTTTTAGAAGCAACTCTGGGATTAAATCTTTGGTGTTGCTGTCATGGTGAAATAATAAGCATGGTTCTTAAGTGATTGACAGAAAGTAGGCTGCAATCTGGAAAATACATTGCTAATAACTCTTCTTTTCACTGCATACAGGGAAACAGCTGGATGGCATCTGGTAAGTGACTAGAATTAAATTGCATAATGTGTGTAAAACACTGTGGTGTAGGAAGTATTTTCAACATGAGGTTATATATGGTTCAGATCTTAAGAACATTTTATTATGGAAGAGAGACCAAGGCACTTTTTGTTCCCGAATACAGATAGATGGTAAGATGATGTACAGTCAGGTGCTAGTTAAACCTCTTCATTCAGAGCTTAGAGGGCCCCATGGAAAAAGGTGTTGCTAGTGCAGCTGTACACTTTTTCAAAGGTAGGATGTTGTCCTTGTCCCAAATACTTTGTCTTGTAATTCCAGGCATGACTAAACATGAGAGTAAAGAGTAGGTGGGAAGAAGGTATTACAGAATCAGGCCTTTTGGCATGTAAGAGCAATGTCTACATTCGGTTACAAAACACCCTCCAGTTTGCTATAGTTCATATCAAGAATTTTGATATCATGTCAAGAGGATTTTGGGATCTTTTTTTTAAGGCAAGAAAAATGCCAAACCCTTGTCCATCCATTTTCCTCTCTAGTGATCCATCTCTCCAGTGGTTGTCTGACCAGCTTCTCAGCCAGTGTCTTTCCAACATACAGTTTGGTCAGTGTGGTACCAGCGTAGCTTTGCAACTTCACTCTCAGCCCACAGCTAAAAGAGGCTCATGCCTGGGCTCCTACCTAAGCTGGTTCTTTCCCAGCTGCTTACAGAGCTACAGTAGGCTTGATAATAGTTGCTTCCTTATCCATTCGTATCGCAGCAGGTCCTGTTCCTACTCACAGAAACATGTAGACCTTTTCTTTCAGTTATTTCCTTCATGATGTCCTTGAGCCCATAACTTTACCAGTGTTTTATGTGCTGGGCTATTTCCTTTATTCCTTTGTTTCATCTGTTTTTTGTTCTCTGTGGCAGGCACACCTCCATAATAGTCCATAAGGATGAATTCTTCTATGGCAGTGGAGGAATCTCCAGCTGTGCACCTGTAAGTTATATTTTCTGATAATTTTTTGTAGGGTTACCTGATCAGAATTGCTAGTGCTACTGTCTTTTAGAAAAGCAGCAACAGATTTCTGAATTCAGACATGCTGAAGCCAGCTACTTGCCATGGTTTTCCAGGGCACCTGAGGAAAAGGGAGCATGGACAGTGGGTTTTAGCCCAATTAAGTACAGGTTGGGGATCGCTTGCTCTGGTAGAGTCTATCTATGCAGAACACAATGCAGCTGCATTGCCAGAGTGACACTTTGTCCAATTCTGTATTGCTAAGTTTTGCGTGCAGACTTTTTAAGATTTAAAAAAAATAAATAATGCTTTCTCAGACCTTTTTGTTCTTGGAAAGGTAAAATGGATGGGCTGTTGTTCTAAAGCAGAATTTTGCCATAGCTTAGAGCTTTCAGCCAAAAGAGCCAAATTAAAAAGCTGAAATGAAAGTTGCATGTTCTTCTCCATTCTCTTGAGTCCAGAAGAGGGAAGGCCAGCAGGTTTTCATGCTCAATAAACATACCACAAGGTCCTCCTTTTGGGCCTGGACAAGCCACAATAGCTCTATTCAGTAAAGCCCTCCAAAAGGAGTCAATCTGATCTTTTGACATTGTCTTCTGACTAATTTTTACAGGGAGGGACGCTTCTTGGCCCCCCAGACACAGTTGTTGACCTGGGGAACACTGAAGTCACTGAAGAAATTTTTTTGGAGTATCTTTCCTCTTTGGGGGAATCTATGTTCCGGTAAGTACCAGCTTGTGCTAGAAAATCTGTATACCAAGAAAGTGCAGAATGGAGGAAAGGATTGTGAAACCAATCCAGCTCACAAAGCTTTTGTCTGCTTGGTGTATTATTTGGTACTCTTCAAATACAAGACTGGAACTGATGCACCAATACACAAGGTGCTGCCAGCTAGGCAACCCCGTGATGTGCCAGCCTTGAGCTAGGCTGGGAAAGCATTCTTCTGGGAAGTCTTTCACACTGTTTTTTGTAAAATCGAATAATGCCTGAAATGCCTTTGAGAGTATCACCAGGGAAAATGATATCTCTCAGTAAATAGCACTTTGCCCCATGAGTCGTAGGTGAAGTGCTGTAGTAAAGCTGCCAACTTTCACGTGCGCAAAAGCAAGGTCTTGAGCGAGTCTGTTCTGCTTCTCACAAGAAAAGGAAACTGTATCATTTAGTGTTCTGGCTATCTTTCAATGTCAATAATTCCTGTGATTTCTCATTACTCCTTCTGTGGTTTAAAGTGAAGAAACCTGACCTCACTTATCTTCCCAAAACCCGTTGTATTAAAGTCAGTGATGCAGAGAGATGTCATTTTCCACTCTGATTCAATTGAATTTGCGGGTGAGTTGTTGTCTGTATTTTACCTATTTCCCTTAGAATTCTTTGTGGGTGGTGGGGAGTGCTAATGTAAGGAGATGTTCTTCACTGGGGGTCTGAGTTTTTCTGCTTGTAAGATTTATTGCTGAATCTGACTTTTTATGTTTTGATTTCTTTTCTGTGGCACAGAGGAGAGTCTTATAACCTCTTTGAACATAACTGCAACACCTTCAGTAATGAAGTGGCACAGTTTCTGACAGGAAGAAAAATCCCTTCCTATATCACTGACCTTCCATCTGAAGTTCTTGCCACGTGAGTATGGATGTCCCTCCTCTCTGTAGCTGCTTCATGCTAATGCTAATGACAGAATAAGCAGTACCAGTGTCTGCTGGCTCTAAGAACCAGCATAGGATTAAGGAGATGATGCTGTTTACCTGAGCACTTACAAGACTGTATGACAAGTGGTAACTGGCACTGGTGTTACAAAGAACACAGGAGAAGGTTATTCTTCTGCCTTTAATTTAAACTGGTTATTTTATGATGGTTTCTTATGTGTGACCAGACAAGCATAGAAACTTCCAGAAAACAGTGCAAGTTGTTTTGTTTTTTCTTTTAGGAAACCAGTATCTATTAAAGGTCACTCCTCTAAGCACTGTCATTTCAGTGGAAGTGTCAGCTTTGCTTGTGAAGAGGCAGGGGAGATGTAATTTTAAAATTAATGCTGCAGTTTTAAAGGTAGGACTAGGTAGAAAAAGAGGATGTGAAAAAAAGAAAATTTAAAAAATAAGTTGATCTGAATTATCAGACAGGAATTAAACTCTCAACTAGTGAGGATCACCGTGGGATGATTTGAGCTCCATCATTTAGGTCTTATTTCTCATAACAATGGTATAGCACATTATTTGGGAGACATGTGTCATCTACCCTGGGCTCTTACCACATCTGATCTCCCAAAATCTATAACAGAGTGAGTCATATTGAAAGACAAACCAGGTGCTACAGATTGCAACAGGAATTACTGAGTCTTGAACCATTGTCTTTAAGGGAGCTAGAGGCTATTCTGGCAGATCTCAATATTGATGGACTTAATGGAACACTGCAGTTGCATAACAGGGATTTCGTTTGAACACTTAAGTAGAATGAATTACTGAAAGCTGGTTTCAGACACAGTATTGCCACATTAGCATTCTAGGCATGTTAGGACACAGAACTAGTTTATATTAAATCAAGTTTAAGTTCCTTAGTTATTGAACAGTAAGCTCTCTTTTTTGGGTTAAATTAGTTTGTTTTAGTTTGTAGTGGAAGTCTCTTCTTCAAATTTGCTTCTACAATGTTGGTTTGTTTGCATTCTAGGAAGTTAGTGAGCTTCAGTAGGAAATGAGAACAGTTGTTAATCATGTAAATTATCTGAGGTATTTATTTCTTTACCTTCTCAGACCTTTTGGACAAGCTTTAAGGCCCCTCCTGGACTCCATCCAGATCCAGCCACCTGGAGGAAATACCTTCAGCAGACATAATGGACAGAGCTAACAGGAGTGACCCAGTGTGCCCAGCTTCACCAGGCCTCTTCCTTTTTAAACCCGAATCTACCAGATTTCTATTTTATAATTTCCCATCAGAATTAACTCTGAAGAAGCTACAAGACAAGTTTTAAAATTTCTTAGGGAGAGGATTTATCAGGGTGCATGTAAGACAATGCTACCAAAAAGATTGCCATAATTTCTAATAGCATTATACTAATTTATAAAGGCTGTCTTGTCTGAGTAGGCTGACACTTTCTGCGTGACTCCTGTGCTGGTAAGTGGGAATTCATTCCATGAGCTGCCAAGGGCCCATCACACAATTTGAAGTAAACAAGGGGATGTCCTAGCCATCCCTTGCAGACTCATCTCTTTCTCCTGTCACTGCCTGTATTTTGGGGTATTTGCTGAAGTCTGTAGCAAAAAAGGCAAAGGAAGTATTGGTAGCCTAGGAAATGAGGGTGTCCCAGGATTGGTCTTCTGTGTATTTCACTGACATTGTTAGGTGCTCAAGGGGAACGCTGGACTCATCTGACTAGAATACTTCCAGTAGCACAGCTGTGTGGGAAGGGTGATGAATTTGAACCATGTGTTGGTGTCGCACTCAAAAGCTGAAACTCGGTGAAACTTGCTGTGCTGGAGGGGAGGCTGGAACTGAAGGTTAACAAGAACCTTTTAATGCCAGATCCAAGAGTTATGGGAAAGAACCAGCTGAAAGAACAGAATCTCAAGAGCAGAAGTGATAGAAACAAATTTCAGGTGAAAGTAAAACGAAGTGAAATGTGTCCTTTGCTAGCATGTAATCTTATCAACAGATAGACAGAACCTTGTTAACTACTTACCTTTGCATAAGAACTGTGTTTTCTTAGGTTTTTTTCCTTACTAAACCAGAGTTACAGTACAGTCAGACAGGAATAGCATGGCAACTGCATGATGATATAAGTTGGACCAATTCTGCTTTCAGTATCCACTTGCAGACACAGTAGGAGTTCCAACTTTCATTGATTTTGCTGCCCTTTCCAAAGCAGTCAAGCACATCAGAGAGGGCTCTGCTTAAGATAAGTGCTAGGTCTCCCCAAATGTAAAGAAAATGAGGAGAAGTAAAATTAAGCTTTTCCACGGAGCAACTGAGTTTTTTGGGAAGCATGCAGAAGCAGTCTTGTCCTTAGATTGACCTTAGATTGTATCAATACTGCATCTTCTAGTTTAAGATTTGTATAGCTTTGCAATTATTTGCAGTGGGAAAAGAACAGGGGAATGACAGAATAGGCACACTATTTTCTTGTCATGCATGTATATACACTATTTTCCTGAAAATTTTGTAGCAGTTACATTTAGGAAGGAATACAAGAAAGACATCGGACAAAACGCAAAACATTGCTGATGCTCCATAAATGAGGATTGCACATCCCAGATGCTGCTGAAAAAGCATCTATGCAAATGTACAGCCCTTTGTCCAGTGCTTTTTTATGAAAAGTATTGCTGCGAGTTCAGTCCTGCATCTCAAACTTCCTGCACTGGAAACTTTCTGCATACCTAAAGGAGATGTCTTTCCTCTGCTGGGTTCTGTCTCCCAGAATTATGCAGTTTGATAAGTTTCTCACACTATTACTCTGTGTGGACTATAATGGTTTGTATTTTTGAGGGGTTGGAATAGAGGAAAACTACAGTTTCATCACTGTTGAATACTCTGTTGCCCTGCACCTTGTGAAGCCACTGCACAGATGGAAATAGGGTAGTCAGTTCATTCCGCAGTTTTGTGTGTACCTGCTTTCAGTGCACAGCAGTCGCCCCTGCATCCCAGATCCTTCTTTTCCTTGTCATTCTCTGCTTGTGCCATCAACTTCTCCTTAAGCATTTAATTTGATGGACTGGACTTGGAGATAACTGTTGGAATTAGGACAGATTGCTTTATACAGAAGCTTTGAATCTTTCCCCTTCGAAGTGTCCTCTTTGCAGAAAGCATTCTATAGTAAGTCATTTATGAATGCCTTTTGATGCTGCTGGAGGAAGTGTTTGTTTTCTGCTGAGCCATAGCTTAGTTTTCCTGTTTAGTGTGTGTATCCTCTCCAGTCTTTTCCCATATATATTCTGTGAAGAGTAATCAGCTCTTCATCTTAATACACACAACTGTGCCACAAAACGCTGTAGATCATGTTAGACATCTTGGAGCTTCCTTAGTTGAGCTGATACAGTGGAGCCCAACATCTAGGTGTGCTAGTTTGGTACCTACAAGCAGCACAGCTGTGCTTGCTTGTCTTTCAGCAAACTATCACTTCAGGCACAGCTGCCTGTGGTGGAAGCACTGGTGCCATGGTTTCTGCCCCGCACTCTTGCACAATGAGGATATGCCCTGTGTGTCCAGCACTTCTGATATCCTGAGTCTGGTTTCTGCTTGGCTGCCTACTTCAGGACTCTTTACATCCTCTCAGGGGGCAGGAAAGAAAAGGAAGACATTCACCCCGTGCATTTTGCCATCTGCCTTTTCCATTTCTGAGCAGCCCCTTTACAGAGCTCATGCTCCTACTTTAAGGTCACTGGGTAAAATTTCACTCAGCCATATACTGTTTGCAACATCCAGGGAGCTCCTGGCGGGGGTTCTCCTGGGCTCGGGACCTACTCTTGTGTTTTGTGGCAAAAGATCTATAGGAGGGAATCCTGTTTGCTTGGTCTTACTGGGTCATAAGACCCCTGTACCATGTAGGACTCTTAGGAAACCCATTTTTTCCAAAGATGGTTATGAATAAATTGCAGGACTGTGCCCTCAACGTTCCACCCAGTTGAATATAAACTAGACTGAAAATTGTATGTAAGTGTATATAGGTGACAAACTTCAGCCAGCTGATTGACAAAGGGGCAGGGAAACTGAACCCCTGAACGGGAACAGAACCCTTTTGCCCCCACTTACTAATCTGTCCTGTATTGCTGGGGCTCCCCCGTGCCATTTTAAAAATGTTAATAATGTCTTTAGGCAGAAAGTGATGTTTTGATTTATTTGTGGTTTTTTTTCTATTACAATAAAAAGAAATACAGCAAATTTTCCTGTTTGAATGCATATGCCCTCACAGCTGCCCAGTGAATGCAGCTGAACAGAAGTTGTCATCTTCACTCTAATCCCAGCTGGGAAGTGCAGGATGAGAAATTGTCCAAGCAGTTAGTTTGTGCCAGGTACTGCTGCTGGAAGTAGTGATGGCTACTGCCCTTTGCTCACACTGGCCACAGACAATATTCTTACTTAAGTTGGGGAAAGCTTTTCTTCTGTAAGTACCATGGTATCCAAAACCATACTTCTGAGGCTTGACACAGCTTGGGTGAGCTCAAAGATGATACTCTGTCAGCACAGGTTTTGTGCAGCCTGTGCTCATTTAAGTGTGCAAGAATGAAATGTCTAATGTCTGCTGTTGAAGAAGAGGCCTAACAGAGTTTAAACACAGGAAGAGGCTCTAAACTTGATGCTGCTACTTCAAAAGGAAACAAAAAGCTAAAAAGCAGTAGACTAAGAAGTAGACTTCATGCCTGTGTTCCTCTGGAGCTGCAGAGGAGATATTGATGAGGATTATGTATCACTGCCCAAAATATCTGGCTCTGGGGAAGAAATTACTTCTGCTTGGTTCTGCTTGATGGCATCCAAGCGATAAACCATACAATTTGATGTTTGTGAAACAGTCTGTGTCAGCATAATACAGAAAAGTTCTTGTAACAGAAGGAGGTTATAACAAAGATGCATGACTGTGGTTATTTTGGGCTATGTTATTCAGATGTGGTGCTGGTTTGCTATCAAGGACTAGTACTGGTCCCACACAAAATACCTGGAACTGGATATTTTAAAATTAAATTTTAATTTTATTTTTTTTTTAATTTTAAAGGAAAACCTTGACCTTACTGGCAGCCCTAGGCAGGGTGGAAGCCAGTGCTCACAGCAGCTTACTTTCTAAACTTCTAACAAAATATGTGCCTTTGCTGCTAGTAACAGTTTTTATTCCTGATGACAACTGCTGCCTATCAGAGCGGCAAACAAGCAAACGTATCAAGAGGGGTTGAAGTGCAGAGTATTGACTGGAACAGCCACAGTGGCCCTGTTCTCAGAGCTAACTTGGATGAACAAACACAGCTGTGTACAGCTGTGCCTTTCACCCAAAAGGCAGGCTTATGCTCTCAGGGAAACCGAGATGTCCCAAGTCCTCACCAGCTGATACCAAATGGCCGTGGAGGTGCTGGGAGAGGTGTTTTGACTTGAAGAGAGTTCCTAAAGCAGTGTGATAAATAAGCTGGAGAAAGCACTGCAGGTAGTTTGAGTTTTGGAAAGCTCTCCTAATAGCATAAACCCGATGGCACTGCAGGAGCGTGAAAATGTGAATGCTGACTGAATTTTAGGAGACTTCCCAATTCTGGAAAGTGCCCCGAGGTGGCAGTGCTGCTTTGCCACACAGGGATGCACCTGAGCCCGGGGAGAGTGGCTGGGATGTCCGTAGTAATGTCAATGCACCAGGCAAGGACAAAAGGCTCTCCCAGACAAGACAGCTGCAGGTAGGAGCAGGCAGGAGACAAGACCGTGGGGCAGCTTGCGCTACAGCAAGAACCTGTGGTGCCAGGGCTGTAATAGGTGTGAACTGGCAGGTTTTCCTAACTCTGTGCCTCTTCCACCCAGATGTAGGAAGTCTTGTCCTCATACCATGCTGTGGTTTATGAAAAATAAAGGCTTGCATTCCTGAAACCCTGGGAGTTCACTGGGTATCTTTTGCACAGCTATCTTTTGAGAGTCCTGGGCATTAGCTCATGGCTCTGCTGTGTGGAAGAGCAGTTCTCTGACTTCTGGCACTGAAGTACCCCAAACACATGAAGGCATCTCTGCTCAATTATCAGCATGCTATGGTGGGCACACTTTGAAGTATTCTTATTCTGGAGGAAGCATCTACATATTAACTGATGATATATGTAACCACACCTAGACAAGTCCTATAAATGAGCATAACCCTAAACTGAACTAAAAATTCACTACTCAGTTGCGTACAAAACAGCTGAGAAACCATTCTGGGAGTTTCAATGCGTCTGAGAAAAGAGTCCTGCTTTCCAGAGGCGGGAGCCCATACATAACTGGGGGCTGATCCAGAAGGCCCCAGAGGCTGTGATGCTGCAGGAACATCAGTTTGCTAGGGCAAATAACACTTGTAATACCCATTCAGGACTGCACGACCCACTATGTTGTAGAGGCAGCTCACAGACATAGTGTGGAAATAGCTGTTCTGGTAGCATTAACCAGTGGACACAATGTTTTCCCCAGAAAGTAGCTGAGGCTGTTTTGGTAAACTTTGTGCAAGGCAATGGCACAGAGGTAAATTATTAACATTGTTTGTGTGTATCCCTCTTTTCACTGAGTGGGAGCCGGAAAATCATAAACCACAAACAGAAAACAGAATCTGTGAAACCACCTGGATGCTTCCTTTTGAGAGGAATCTGTTGGGGAACTGGGAAAAGGGGTTGCACAACATCCTTGAGTAAATAATACTGAGAAAAAAACCAATCAGACTGTAAAAGAATACCTACTCCCCGTTGCAACCTAGCTCAGCGCTGACCACCATTGGGGGAGCGAACACAAGCTGACTGTTGAGCAGAAAGCATTGAATGTTCCACATAGGTTGTTTTTTATTTTGAAAATGGTTCAGGAATTATTGTTGGCGGTGGTAGCCAGGGTAGGTGTCCACTGTCACATATTAGGCCAGTGTAATATGGAGCTATATGAATGTGATCTGACCAGATGGCATCGTTAAATCCTAAATGACTCGTGAGTGGGTCAAAGGAAAAGTTAACTGGCTTTGTGCAGAGGGTATTTTCACCTCTCCAGTGAAAATATTAGCTAGGAATAGCATCCTATTGGAAAAGCAATGTGAGGCACAGGGACTGACTCACTGGGTGAGTGTGTGCTGCTCCTGGCCCCTTCACCAGGACACGCAAACCCCCAGAGAAGCTGATCTTACCAGGTAGCTCAACCCAGGCCCACAGCCCCTCCGTTCCGGGGGGCGCTGCAGTAACAACAACAACCGTGAAAACACGCAGCCCGCACACCCTCCCTCCTCCAGCCTCCCAGGTCCCTCGCTCGGGCTCCAGAGCAAAGGCTTTAAGGATAGCGCCCATGCGGGGAAGCCGTCCACGCCCGGCGCTTTGGAGGGTGCCGCGGGGT
>VWZF01002974.1:16696-26966 GCA_013396755.1 Sclerurus mexicanus
CGCCGGGGGGGCGGCGGCCCCGCGGGGCGCGCAGGGGGCGCGGGAGGAGGCGGCTCCCCAAGTTCAGACAAAAGCGGGGGCTGGGGCCGGAGGAGGCGCCGGGCGGGCGGTGCCAGCCCCGCATGTGTGTGTTGTGTGTGTATGTGCGTGTGTGTTGTGTATGTATGTGCATGTGTGTGNTTTATTTGCTGTAAGACTGTTTGTATGCTGCTTTAGTTAATATTTGAAAGCTAGAATTTGATGAGGTACTCGGGAGATGGGAAGTCCTACAAAAGGAAATTGCAACTTAAGTTTTCTCCCCCTTTTTTTTCTCTTTCCTTTTTTTTTTTTTTTTTTAATTAAAACTTTAGTGGGTCCTGGGGATCGCGCTCGCTTCGCTTTGCTTTGTAGAATGGAAAGAGATACACGGAGAAATGCAGGCCTTGTCAGGATTTATTGAAGTTGGGTTTAAAAAACGTGCTTCAGATGATTTTTCCCATTTTCTCAGATTTCAAAGGCTCCCCGCAGTGCGGCTGCCTAATTAATGGTGAAATTCAACTAAATCTAATTATGCAGTAATTTTAAAGCAGTTAGTCCTGGGCGCTGCTTTGTAATAGGAACCCAGTTTTTAAAGTTTGCTTAATGTGTTGGTTTAGGGAGCTGGGGAGGAGAGGGGTGTAAGGGACAGAGCTGTGGGGGATTTTTCCTTTCCCTCTTCTCTTTTTTTCCTTTTGTAAAGCAAACAAATGCAAAATATAAACCCAAAACAGCCAGCGAAAGGCAAGGAGAGAGGCTGTGTTATCCCTCGTATGTGATACGGGTATTGAGTGAGAAGCACCAGCGAAAGTGTAAATAACACAGTAGTTAATAGGGACCATAAAGGTATTCCTGGCCTGTGGATTTCCAAGTGCCAAGCTGTTTTAGAGAGGATCTTGAATCCTGCGGTAATAAAGGGCCAACGGAGACACACAGCGTCTCTTCTTGGGAAATAGAAACCAGATTTCTGCTATTGAACATCTATTGTCATTAAGAGGAGAGGCTTGTGCTCACGAAGTTATAAATCTTATCACCCTTTTGATAACACAGTTGTAATCAGTTAGCATCGCATTCAAACCCAATTGTAAAACTGCCTAATTTAATATGTCATACATGTCATTAAAACTTTATTTTTCCCACCTCTCTTTTTTTCCCCCCTCTCTCTACCCATCCCCCCCAAGTAAAATGTCAACAGATCTGGCTGGTAACGTGCAGCAGGGAGAGCCCGAGGTGGCTGCGCTGCTCCGGGGGCGAGCCCGGTGCTATGATGAAGAGGGTTTGCCTTCTTCCCATCTAGGTAATCGGAAGCGTTTCTATCATATTAGAAGTGTAGGGAAAAAAATAATAATAAAAATAGAGGGGGGTGGGAGGCAAGGGAGAGGAAAATGAAATCCTTCTCTCTCCTTGAGAATTGCCATCGCTCAATGAAGTTCTTTGAAAGAAACTTGTCTTATGATTAGCTAAGCAAACACATCTGCTTTCCTAGTTTGCGCTTAGCTAATTATCAAAACAAAGGGGCCGTTTCTTCTTCTACCTTGCTGGAAAGAAGATGTTATTTCACGAGTCCTGTCCCTCCTCCCCCCCTGTTCATCCACACACACGCAGCTCCTGTCCCAGTCCTTCCCAGCGAAGCACCACGCTCCTTTTATTGGGATTACCGATGGGGAAATGAGTTTGCGCACTCCTCTTCCTAATGTTAAGCTTTATCATTACCTTCCTTGGAACAATATTTTTCCAACCAAATGTCCCTGCGGCAGGGCGGAGGGTGGAGGTGGGCAAGGGAAGGGAGGAGGGGGAAGGTGGTTTTGAATTGCGAACTAACTTCGCAGCTATTTGAATCAAGGCTGCACTCGGTTGATTTTAGTTGACAGAGCGTGTGTTGAAGCTGAACTCTATAATTTGCACTTCTGTTCTTTTATTAGACTTGGACAACGAACTAATGAGCTTTCCCCCAGCACAGTGTCACTTGTATTTATTTTCTTTTGGAAACTTTTAGATAGAAGAAGTGTTCTCGCAAAAGGGCAGAGGTGGAGGGAAGGTTTCGCGTGGTGGCAATTTATTTATTTTTTTTCCTGGAGGTGCAGGGATCAACTCTGTGCTTGTACGGATGTGTCTGTGTGTATGTCCCCATCCCCGGTGAAAGGCGACCCACAGGGTGTTAGAGGAGGAGAAGCTCCGAGCTGCATATGTTATCCGGGCGATGTTGCCCTTGGCATGACTCGAATGGTGGGAAGGTAACGCGGAGGCGATCTCTTGCAAGACACCCGGAAAAAAAAAAAAAAAAAAAGAAGAAGGTAGATATATAAATCATTGGTCCTAAGGCGGAGGCTCCGCCGTGCGGGCGCGCTGCCGTGCGGAGCAGTGCGGAGGGCAGTCAGCGGCGTGAACTCGAATTTGAGCAGATCTCTGCAGGAACGGGTTAACTTCATAAAAGCAAAATTTGGCTTTCAACGTGTACCTGAGAGACAGTGGAAGACAGGAATATTTTTTTTTNGAACAGAAATCTGCGTCGTCTTGTTTGATCCACACGCGCGCATCTGCATGTGTGCGGGTGCATGGTACATACTCTATATGTATACATGCAGACACATACATAGGCCACGATTAATATTCTGAGAAATGCAGGAGGAAAAGCTGGTATTTAGCGGCCATACGGAAAGACACACACTGCCTGGTTCCCAGGAGCTTTGCTCCCAAACTTTGCCTTTTCTTTTGTTTTCTTTTCTTTNAAAGTATATATATATAGATAACAGAAAGGGAGAAAAAGCCCAAAGAAAGGATTTCCACACCAAAAAAAAGAAAAAAGGAGGGCGAAATGTTTGTCACTACGTGCCCACCAACGCATGAAGCCGCATTCATTGCTCGGAGCCTGCTCCATCCGTGCGAGTCGTGAGATATTTTGAATTTTGATTCCAGCGTGTTTTCTTTGAACTGGGCCTTTCGGTTTATTAAGGCAGGAAGAGGAACTCAGCAATCCTCTTTGAAACACGCTTGGTTTAACTATTTTACACAAGTTTGCCCATGTCCCTGGAGATTCTTCAGTTGAAGAAGATTGAAATTAGAGTTAAANGTAAATTGCTGTTAACGTGTGTCTTTATGTTCTGTCTATAACTAGGATGTAATCAGGCGCCCCATGTCTCTCTCTGAAAGCATTTAATAAATGTCTATTAAAGCGCTACAAATGTAAGATAAATTTAGTGGCGCTGCTGTCTCCCTGTATCCAAACGGTAATGATGGATTTATCAACAGGGATTCGCCTTCAGCGCGGTGAGAGAGATTTACTCAACAAATAAGTCGGAAAAGCACCCACCCAAATACAATCATTTATACGGAAACTGAATTCTTTACAGCACCATAGATTCGAGGGAACGTACAGCTTATTGCCCTTTTTTCCTCGTCGCATTTCCTTTTTTTCCTCCCGTCTTCCTTTTATTCCCCCCCCCCCCTTTAACATAATCAGAGGAGCTGGGAGTGTGTGTCTGTCTCTGTTTTGGGAGTGTTTGCCTTCTTATTTCTAGTGGAAGCTCCCAGACTAGATCAAACCCGGATCAATGCCTAATTTCTCGGCATCACCCTCTCTCTTCTCCCCTCCCCCTCCCCCCTTCCCCACTTTCAAGTATTTGTTTACCTTCAGCCCCAAAATATCGACAATATATGTATTCGGTATCAAAGCTCGTCGAATTTCGGAGTACAAGATGGATAATAAAAGGGGGGGAAATTGTCCCCGATTTATCTGTGTGTCGCTTACTAAATGCTTATGAGCGGCTCTTAGGAGCTACACCGCCTCGGAGAGGTGCTGCCTATCTCTGCTGAAATTTCTCTCTCCTTTTGCTTGGCCCTTACTTTGAACCCTACCCATTAGCCTGTATGCGAATAAAAGGAATGAACACAGAAAGAACCACCATTCATTGTTGAATTCAAGCACTGTAAAAAAATTACTGAAATGCGGCCACATAGCGCCCTTAAGACTATTTCCCTTTCCTAGAAAGTAGCTCCTAACCTCAGATTTCTCCCCCACCCCTCCTTCCCTGGTTTTATTCTCCCCCTCCATCCCCCTTCCTTGACCACATCTTTCTCCGATTCGCCTTGGAAAAAAAATTGCATGTGCTGATGTGATGGAGCCCTTTAAACAACGGGCATGCGAGAGCTGTATTCATTCTGAAACATTAACCCTATTTTCTGAATTTCCTTCCTTTCAAACAGCTGCTCGTATCTTACTATCCTGGATCCCCGATTTAAACATCTGCAGTTCTAGGAGCTTGTTAGCTACATCTATATTTTAATTTAATTTAATTTCGGTGTTGTACTTAAAACAATAATAAATAAACCCGAGAACTTGTGTTTTCCTTTGCAGAGAGTTTTTTATTCTTCTCCAGAAATTTCATTGAGATGTCTCTGTACTTTGTTTGTCAGTTATCTTTGTTCCTTTTAAATAAAGGGCTTTTAAATGGACTTATTGCTCCCAGCGTGGGTTCTTCTCTCTAAATGTTAGAAAATTGTGCCATCTACCCGCTATTCTAAGTACTGTCACACTCGGAGACCTCCAAGGACCTTCCAGCCCCAACTTCAATACAACTGTGTCAAAGGGTGCCTAGTAGCGAGAGGAGAAAGGTTTGCGTGGATTTTACAGATTTCCAGCCTGAATCGCTCTCTGAAGCGCCAAAATGATCTGCAAAGATGCAGTTGGCTTCCTTTGATGGCTGGCTCTCCGGCCTCAGCTCCAACCCAAGCCTTTGCAGGGACTAATGAAGCCTCCCTGCCTTTAGCTACATCGCACTTTCTCTCTAGTGCATAGTTTTCCAGCTAATTTTAGACACGAAAAGTGTGGGTGTGCAGGGAAAGGGGGGGGGGCAGTCACTCTGCTGTCGTAATTTTCTTTTTTTTAAGAGAAATAGTCAGATATTTATAGCCATGGTCTCTAATGCTGAAAATATAGTGTTATTAATTGAAAAAAAAGTTTGCTTGCTGAGGTTGGTTCTGGTTGATTAGCTGGGGATGCTGCTGGCTGTGTTTCCAAGTGAGAGATGAGGAAAACAGAAATGTATATAAACTTTACAGGCCTTTTTATCTCCACCCTAATACTTTGCACAGTAACCCAGTTCTACCCCATTAGTCTAAGTGGAACATTAGTGTTAAGGTTTAAAATTAGAATTAAAAATCTTTCTTGCTCGTGGGTAAGTAGAAATAGTTGGGAAGGTGCCTTAATTTTATTTTTTCCTTTTTCCACTAAAAGTTAGAATCAGAAGTGCCTCCTAAATCAGCTAAAATGGATTAACAGTTTGCAAGTTTATGTTATGATGTAGTTACATGTCTTCGAAATTATTTTTGCACCCCTTAGGAGTATCAGGAGAGAACTGCAAGTGTCAGACGAGTATTTATGTGTAGGGGAAGAAACAGTGATACGCTTTATGACTTTCATGACTTGTTCACACTGTTTGAGAAATGGAGTTTTAAGCAACATACAATTAAAACTATATTACTTTTTGGACAAATTCCAAGAAACTCCACAATCAATTAGTTTAGATCCTTGGATACTGGTTGGGGAAAAAAAATAATATCAAAGAGCAAGAACGGCCAGCCAAAGACAGCTCTGCTCCAGATGCAATTTTTAAGTCCATGCTATATAGACCAGACAGGCTGCACAGACTCGCTTCTCCGATTTCTCATTTTTCATTTATTCCTGTCGGAACATCCAAGCATCACAGAATCATTTTTCGCTGCCTTTTCTTTTTTCTGTTTTTGTTTTTGCCCTGTCCGTTCCCCCCTTTCGTTCCTTTTTGAGCTTTCCGAGCAGTTTTGAGATTTGGTGTTGGTTTTTTGGGGGTATTTTCCCCCACTGGATACTTCCCGATGTCTTTTTTAACCATTCCGGTGATTATTTCTGTTTGTCAGGTACTAGGGTTAAAACTTTATCCTTCGCTACCCACAAACTACCGCGCCGCAGGCGAAGCCAGATTCAGCCAGTCTTAATTCCCAGGTTTAAAGATAATCCTAATTTTGAAAGCGACTTCACCAGCCCCTTTCTTCCCTTGATCACAAACTGTTTAGTCATCTTAAGTGCGATCTTCCAACCTTCCCCAATTTTTTTTCCTTGCGCCAGAGCCTTTTCCGGACCACATTTCTCATGGCTGAGGTTCGCCGTGGGAATGGGGCTGCTCCCCACTCGCTGCAGAGCTCTGGCGTTGGGGCCGCAGCGGCTGGAGCTCAGCTCCGGGCACCCCAAACCATCCCACCGCTTCTTCCTTGGAGATCGTTGTCTGTCCCTATTCTTTGCAACGTTTATTTTTCTGGACAAGAATGTCACCCCCGGCTGCAGATGTAACCGAGTCCACTAGCAGGTTTTCCTTCCTACAGAATCTAATCTCAGCCAACAACTTCTGCCTTAACTCCTGCAACTTTACTAGTGAACGACCCCTGGAAATTAACTGTACAGCGATCTAAAATTTCTTCCTCCCGGCGGACAGTTTAATTTACCCTTAAAAAGAAGCTAAAAAAAATTTAATCTCGCTAAGGTTAATAATAATAGTAGTAATAATAATAATAATAATAACCACTACTACTCTGACAGAAGCGTATGCAAAATATCTTGAGGAGAAAAGCCTTAAATGAGACATTTGACATCTAGTCTAGTTTTTACATTGACACTGAATGAAGCTCAAAAGAGGAGGGAGAGGAAGGGCTGACATCCAGCAAAGTTTGCTGGACTTTATTCAGATAAAACTCGATCTTTCCCTCACTGAAGCCAATGGCGAACTTGTACAATAGGAGGCAGGTCAGAGCACATCACACTGCCCATATTGTCTTCTGAAACATGGGGAGAGCCCTGCCACCTCCTTCAGCTGCCTTTTAAAAGAAATTATTTTTATTATGCTCCACGCCTGATAGACACCCCCTCCCCGCTCGTGTTTTGTATTTCCTAGTCCTATTATAGGAAGATGATTCATTTTGCACTGTCACTATTTCCAATTTTGTGGGTTTACTGATGTCTTACTTTAAAAAAAAAAAAAAAAAAAAAAAAAAGGAGTGCACTTTTCCTACGCCAAAGATCTCATTAGCCTCCACTGGCTGCTTTTAAGACAGCAGTTCGCTCTCTCTCCTCCAGCTGAATTTCTACAACCTCTTAATCTTTTCATATTTTATTTCGAGGTCTCACTGTTTGAAAAAAAAGAAAAAAAAGCAACATTAAATCCCGGAAAGGTCAGCTTCTCCCCTCTCTAATATCCCCGCAACCCTCCCGCAGCCCCGAGGTTCCTTCCCTAGTCCAGTTAGGAGCGGGATTGCGGGATGTGGGAGCCCCTGGGCAGCGATGGGGCCGAGGTGTCGGGCGGTCGGGGTGAGGGATCCGCACCCTCCCCCGGGACACTGCCGGCCACAGCCCCCGCTGCTGTCATCACCTCCCGCTCTGCATTTCCCCGCACACTCTGGTGAGAGCATTAATGTTGTTGATTATTACATTATTATTATTATTATTATTATTATTATTATTATTATTATTATTATTATTATTATTATTATTGATATTCAAATGGGTGCTTGTTTGTCCCCGCCACCAGTGTGTTTCAGAGCGATTATCTCATATCTTTCCTCCAGCAGTAAGCTATCCCTCAGCTCCGGGTCAGGCATTGATCTCTCTGCAATGTAACAAACGGCCGGGTTAATTTTCCCTCATTACCATTTCCATAGCTCAGGCTCCACACACAGGACGGAGCCCTCCAGCCCGCAGCCGCTGTGTGCGGCTCAGGGCGCACACACGGACACACACACGGACAGACGGACACACGGACATGTGTCGTGACAGTACCCGAAACCCTCACACCCCGCTCCGAGCACCCCCAGCACCATGGGGCGCGTTCACTGCCTTTCTCTCCCATGTCACCCTGCCTGACCCCCCCTCTTTGTACGGATTTGGGGTTTTCTTTGAGGTTGTATTATTTTTTAAACGTTGTTCTGCTCGCTATAAATTAGAAGGATTTTTTTTCTTTTGCTCACCCCGTTTACTTCTTAATCTTTTTTTTTTCCCCCGAGTCTTTTCATTCACCGGTTGCAAAAGAAAAGGGGGTTGGTCAACACCAAAATGGCAAAGTTCAGCTTGGAGGAAAAAAAAAAAAAAACCCTCCAGCTACCTACAAAGGGGCTCAGGGCTTTGTAATGGCAGAAAGAAACAAAAATGAAAAGAAAATTGCAGTTGAGGCTAAAGTGTGAGAGTGTGTTTGTGTGTATGTATATCTGTGTGTATTTTTAAAGGTTTCTTTGAACTGCCTTTGTGCTGACTAGGCAAAGCTCCTTGCCAATGCTAGTCACGGTTTAAGGAACTTTGAGTTAACCTCTTATATCGAATGAATCTTTTCATTTGGAAACCAATAAATCTCAATCTCTAGCCACCTTTTGTAGAAGAGGCTGGGGCTTACCAAGGCAAGGCTGAAGCTTATAATAAAGAAGAGATAAAGTTTGCCAAAGTTTGGGTTGCCTTCTTTTTTTTTTTTTTTTTTATCNTGGTTTCTTTTTTTTTTTTTTTTTTTTTTATCCTTCCCCTTCTTCTTCCTCTTCTCTTGTAAATAAAAGTTTTGGAGATGGCAGCATTTGGAAGCAATCCGGAGAAGGACTTGGATCTATGCATTGTTTCACAGTAAGCCTATTTACTTAAATAGAGTCTTCAGGGATTGAAACACGAAAATGATTTATAGTTTTCCAACAAGTCATTATTTTGGTCAGTTGTTGAGGGTGGGGTTGTGGAAAAGAAGGGGGGGTCCGTACAGTCTAATAATCAATGTGTGTCTATGGAAAGTGAAAAGGGAGGGGTGGGGAGGGGAGGGTTCTGTAGATAAGTAGGGTTAACACTATAAACATTGCAGACAATTGAGTTTTCCCATCTGAGCGGGAGTTGGGGAGAAAAGGGGTCTTCACATTTATCAGGCAGTGAAGAGGGAGGGGTGTGGGTGAACGAGAGACAGGGGGGAAAATACATTTCTGAAATCAGTTTGGACTCACTCCTTTGGTTTCTGACTTGCACTTTTGCATATTGGGGATCATTTCTTTGAAGTACTTTGAAATCCAGCGTTGCGTCTAATCTTTGGATGGGAGATGTGACCACAGGAATCAATGTTTTGATATATTTTTCCAGTATTTATCTCCTGTCTAGTCTCCCTCCCTCTCTCTCCTGATTATGCCATATTTATACTTGTGTATACATTATATATATATTATATATATATATAGTGACCCTGTAGACATCTTTTAAAAAATCATTTGCAATTTCTCTTTCACTGAGGCGCAGTTCACTTCTCAACCCCTCTCTTTATCCTGTTTTATTTCAAGACACTGTCTTCCTTCCGTCTCCAAATTGTTCCCATCCAAGAGTTATTAATTACTCTTACAAGGCGGGAGATTCTTAACTAATAACAAAGTTGTAAATTACCACCTTCCCTCAAATATTTCTCATTTGTCAACCCTGATTGATTTGATTAATATTCCACCGGCTGAGATCATTTCAAGTTGCAGTATATAATCAGCAGCACCAGGCTGCTCAGCAGAGCTTCTGCTTGCGGAGAAGATTTCTCTCTAGCCCTAAAGCTGAAGTGTATTTTGCATTTGCTCCGGAGGAGTTAAACGCGGATCTATCGCTTAAAGGACTTTAAGGCGCAGAGGCTGAATACAGTGTCGGGAAATAAAATGAACAAAGCGTGACTAATTGTTAAAAGGAAAAAAATGAAAAAAATAAAAGAAAATAATAGAAAAAATCAGTAAAGAAAAAGAAACGAGTGATAAGCCCTCATGTAAGCCTGGAACTAAAAAAACCACACGGGTTTCAGCCCTGCTTGCGGGGCTGGTTCAGCCCTCGATTGAACTCTCCCACAGTCCCTCCTCGCCTTGCATCCAGACTGTCACATCGCCCGGAATAAACACCGAGCACTTCGTGGCTTATGCTTTGCTTGTGGCCTCGGACGCAGAGAAATAATAGTAACAGCGCTTAAATTAACCACCCTATCCCCTGAAATGATAGACAATAAACTGGGCTTCAACCCCTCTCGCTCCACCGCGAGTGGGACTGGGATTCTGATTCGAAACCATCATATTGACTTAATTACGTGGCTGTAAATAACGGTGCGGAGATCATCTTTCTCTGCTTTTAAGAGGAAAAGGAAAGGAAAGGAAAGGAAAGGAAAGGAAAGGAAAGGAAAGGAAAGGAAAGGAAAGGAAAGGAAAGGAAAGGAAAGGAAAGGAAAGGAAAGGAAAGGAAAGGGAAAAAAAAGGAAGG
>VWZF01002974.1:37300-232528 GCA_013396755.1 Sclerurus mexicanus
GGGGGGGGAGCTTTCAGTCTGTTCCTTTTTGATGAACCATCTATATTAGGCCACTGTGCGATTCTTAATCATGTTTAGTGGTTTATACCCTTTCTCTCTCCCCACCGGTCCTCTGAACTTTATAACTATATGTAAACACGTTGTCAGTTTGAAAATAATCTTCTCTGGGTTCTTGTTAGAAGAAATTTCAATCTTCTTCAGTTCTAGATTAGGCAGTCTAGTTTTCTCTATCAGTGAATGGACTGGGGTTTCTTGGACAATAATGTGCCAATTGTTGATGGTTTGTGACCCATAAAATGTGAGGGTGACTATTCTGGCTTTGGTATGTAATTATGCAAAACACTTTCTATAAAGGCTTGCCATCTGATCTAATGACAGTCCCTGCGGTCTATTTCAAAAAGGGAGGGTCTCTATATACAGCTCTTGAGAGAAAGAAAAGTAACATTTTGTTTTAATACAAGTTTTATGGGAAAAATGGATAAACACAGAAACAGCTGAACACATAGGCAAAGCGTTTTCGGGGCAAATTAAACCAAGGAGGAGATATTTTCCTGAGTTAAGCAGAGCTGCACCACAGACCTATAGCACCGGGGAAGGCACAAATGATGTGAAATCCCTATAGGAAAAAAAAATTATCTTCAACTCCTAAGCACCTTGGAAGAGATGGGAGGTCGCCGGGGAGGAGGTGGGCGCCGGGGGTCCCGCACCAGCCTCCCACCTCTGCGGGCTTCCTCCATCCCACAAGAATCATTTATTTCCCCCCTTCTTAAGCTGCAGAGCAAGGCGGGATCCTACCTTAGCAAGCCTGTGCAAATGAGCTGGGCGCTTGGGATGACACCTATCATGCTGTTCCATGGACGGCTGTTACACCTGGGAAATTAATGGCAACAATATAAAATATAATAAAATAACCAGGATCAGCGTCACGAACTCCATATTCTCCAAAGGTTCTGGACAACAGAAGGTTACTTTAAACAGGTGAACAGAAGAGTAGGAAGGAGACATATATGCTCCATTAAAGAAAGTGGGGAAAGTTAGAGATATTTGGTGGTGTTTTTTTAATAAATTATTTGTATTTTTCCCCTTCTTCCCCTTCTGCTTTCTTGAAAGGAGGGACACTAAAGTGCTTCGGCTGCTATCAAATGACATTGCTGCTACGTCACGGGACAAAACATAAACACTGCTGCCAATTTAAATTGATGTATAAAGATTAATGGGAGATGAAGCATACTAACAACCTGGATTATAATGGCAGGAATAGTTATTATTTCTCCAGAGCACATCCATATATACAGAGAGCCATAGGGAGCACACACTCGTTGCTAGAATTTTATCTCTCCACATAGGCATGATGTGTGTCCACCGTGACATGTTTAATTCCCTCGTGGACTGAACTAATACGATTAAAAAAAAAAAAGGCAAGAAAGGCTGATTAAAAGAGAGAATCAACAAAATATAAACATGCCACAGAGAGGAAGGAGAAATAGATAATTAGAAACAAAAGAGGAGCAGGTAATTATGATCTGAAATTAAACATGATGTTTAAGATGTCTTCTTTGTACTGCAGTGAAGATTTCAGATTCATACATATAATAAACACTCAGGTTGTCATCTGGAGGTGCAAATCTGAAAGATATTCCAACAAATGAAGTGCTGGCAGAGAGAGGTATAAAGAGATCTCCGCCTGTCAGGGGTCAGACAGCCTGAGATTGCTTCTAGAGATCTTTTGAAAATTTCACACGATTGAAGGCTTAGGGGCTTTGCTGTGTTCGCATTTCAAACTCAGATCAGCGGGATCACAATCAAAAATAGAGGTCTGGAAAATTTTGATGCAAAGATGGCCACAGGCTTCACTGATTTTTTTTTTCCTTCTTCTTCTTCTTCTCCCAGACAGACACTCTGACATGACTATGATCCCAGGGATGACAGAGTTGTCAGGAAAGAAAGAGAAAATAGCATCTTGTCTTGTAACTTCCTATCAGTCAAAAGGAATTTAGGATCCTCTTTCCAATGAAAGAGAGGAAGAGGGAGCAAGAGGGGGAGCGGGGGAAGATGAGGCTTTCTTACAGAGCAAAGAAAAGTGAAGAGAGTTCTGTGTTTCATAATTAATATTCCACACCTAAACGTTTCTAATCTCTCCCTTTACAGTCCTCCCACCCCATCACCTTCTTGTTCTCTACAATTTCAATTTTAGATCAATTCACGTCCTCCAAAACAGTGTGCACAAGTGATAAAATACTGGCTACATGTATATTCCTGTCTAATACTGTATCATTCATCATATATGTTTACATGACATATATTACATTTTTAATTCGAAATTAATGTAAATACTTTTTTTTTCTAGAAACATCTCGTACTCTTATTGTTTCATTTAAGACATTAAATCGTTCTAAGAAAATGTGTTTAAAGTCTAAAAAATAAGTCATAAACCCGGAAGTAAACAGAAAATTTAAAAGTGTTCTAAGAGCCGAGGAACAGCAAAAAAAAAGATTAAACCAACGGGAGTTGTGTTAAAACATATATTCACTATATTCTATTTATAACTCTTCTGGCAAGGTCAGGTGCAATGGGAAGTGTTTTATCATCTCAGCTATTTCAAATTAATTGCTATTGATTTGTTGACCAGGAGGAAGAGTAGTTAACTCAGCTCAGGTCTAATTATTGTGGTTTCTAAAAGAAACGATACGGGTAACTTTCCAAAAGGAACGAGCTGGGTTTGCAAATCGGACCTTGCCGGGACGCTGTTTCCTAATTAGCTCAGAGGAGAGCGCTTGGGACCTCGAACCGCCAGCAAGTTTCCCTCCCTGCGTTTTCCTCCTAGATGCTCTGCAAGCCAGATGCTAAGAATTAGTAAAAATCCCCCCACATTACAGATCCTGCCTGTTTTTTTGTCGAATTAATTTTTTTTTAACTAACTTCTCTGGCGCCGAGTGCACTTCTTCAGGTAAAGAGAGGACAGGAAAGGAGAGGAAATGTGCTTTTGGTAATTGACCTTATATATGCATATTGTTTCTGAAAGAAAAAACATTAACAAGAAACATGAACATTTTTCCTCCTTGGAAGGGATGAAAAAACATTGGGACTCCACTGAGTACTGGAGTTTAATAATCTCTCGAAATAAAACATAACCGCTCTTGCCACTCTGGGAAGTAGAAAACGACATCTACAAAATGCCTAAAATGATGCGATTTAAATTGCTAAAGTTATGATAAGAAAGTCTGTATTTAATACCGCTCAAGTATCCCGTTCCCCTCCCCGACTGTGACAGTGGTAACTCTGGCAAATGACATCTCAATAATGGACAAAACATTCTTTTTTTTTTTTTTAACCTTGCCATCTGAAGAAATCAGTTAATTAACAAATAACACCCACCCCTCCGCCCCATTTTGCGTGGACCCCACCTTTACTAAATGAAGGACGAGAATATTAAGACGAAAAATTAACAACGAACTTGAGGGTGTGAACAAAAAAATAACTTCGGAGAGATGCGTTTGGAGTGTATTTTCCTCTGCTGGGAATATTTCAGGGTTATGTCACAAAAATAAATTTACGCAGTATTGGAAGCAATTTCTTGAGGATAATAAACAGGATTAAAGAATTTAAAATTAAATCGTTCGAACATACGGAAATGGGTTGTTTTAAAGGATTATTAGAAATACCTTTTGGGGGAAGATTTTTTTTTCCCCACCAGAAAAGATAAACCAGAACTAGGGAGGACTCGGATTTTTGCACTCTGATACCTGTACCTGGATGGGGATGTGTTTGCAATCCAGACTTACGGGTGCAACTTTAGAAATATTGAAATAAAGACAGAAAATCAGAGAAACAGAATTAGAAAAACGCACGATTAAATATATTCGACGGGCAGTGAGGAAA
The DNA here is from genome assembly GCA_013396755.1 of Sclerurus mexicanus. NCBI lineage: Eukaryota > Metazoa > Chordata > Aves > Passeriformes > Furnariidae > Sclerurus > Sclerurus mexicanus. Next base: position 41,180 of record VWZF01002974.1, read on the forward strand.
AACAAAAATAAGTAAATTTTAAGAACTATTTGGCTCCTTGGGGAAAGCATTTTTGTACATGTACAACGTAAATTTCAGCTTCTGCTGAATTTCCCGCTTTCACCTTAACAAACTGTATTCGGGGAAAATAAAAAAAGTCAAAAAACTCATGCAAGTTCTAACTTTGCCATCGAGCTGCCCTGTAAACCAGCACGTTTGTGCTCGCATCACGTTGATATTTTTTAATCTTTGGAAAGGTCCCATCCCGCTGCGGGGAGTTCGTACCTGGTCAGCGGGGAGGGAGGGGAGGAGAAGCAGCAAACGAACTTGGCAGGAAGGAATCGTTGCCATTCTGGGCAAAGACGCGGGGCAGGAGTTTAACACTCAAACTTTTACTTGAGAGGAGTCAAAAAACTGAAATATTACAGAGCTGGCTTGCGAGAAGGGCGGTGGGCGCAGGGTTGAAGTGGCGATGCCCCCTCCTGCGGGCTTTCGCTGAGGCTGAGGGAGAGGAGCGGGGGGGAATTTGTATTCCTTTCACCGTAGAGATGGACAAGATTGTCCTGACAACTGCAAAACGCGGGGGTTTGGACCTTTGTTCTGGGGCTGGTGATTGCAATTTGGAGGTGGCGACTTATATTTTCTTCCTTTTTAAAGAAAAACGGGACGGTCCATGGCTGGAGATTTTTTGCACAATAAAACTTTCACAGATCAAGGGTAGTTTGTTGGTTTTATTTTTTTTCTCCATTATTTTTTTTTTGGAGAGTGGCCAAGAGCTCACTAACAAACGTAGAAATTAATGGGAACTCTCCTGGTGACTTCAGCCCGCTTGGCGACAGCGTCCCTAACCCAGAGCTGGTGAATGGGCCCGATCCTGTCTCACTTCCTCAGGGAGATCCACCTGGCTCTTATCCTGGTCTCTGTAATTTTTTGGGGGAGCGATAGGTGTATGTTATTTCTAACTCCCCAAACGGGGATGCTCCATCACATCTTTCCCTCTTCCCCACTTCGCCCCCCCTCCCGTCCCCGGCTCCAACATCCAACCTCCCTTTGTCACTGACCCACGACCACGCAGGACGAGCTCAGTGTCGGCGGCGGGATCAAGTCCCAGCTGGCTCTGGGAGTTGAATGTGACTCCCGGGGCCCTATCCTGGCCCCTTTCCGCAGCGCACAGTGTGTTCCTTCCCACGCGAATCCCCCCCGTCGGGGTCAGCCCACTGCGGGCGGGGGCCGGGGCATGGTGAGGTGGAAAACACACCACTTCCACGTGTCGGGCTGAAAACACCTCCCTCGGTACACAACACCTTTTCATGTACCCCCAAGTAAATGAAATCCTCCTTAAATCTTCCCAATTGTAACTGGAGATGGCAGCTAATATTACCATTAATAGAAATGGGAGCTGCACTTGTCTTACGGGGAGTTTCACTCGGGTTTTTCGCATGGGTGATTTAGGGCTTCTCTCGGACCCCGTTTTCTGTGCGCACCTTGCAGCCCCGACGTGAAATACTCTTCGCCTTCTGCACAGGGTTAATACGGGGCTGCAAATGGGTGTTTAACCAAAGTCTATAGGTATGGCCTGTAATAAACAAAATGTCCCGCGCATATTTTTCAGGGAAGCGTGGTTTGCTGGAGCTGTATGTGTGTGAGTGTCAATGCGTGGCATTCACATCCCAGCCGCGGGTGTTTGTCCCACTCAGGGACGCGAGTGTGTGCCCTGAGGGGTTTGCAGGGGGCTCGTTGCCTCCGCTGGGTTTGGGGGACCAGGAACGGAGGGGGCTGGCCGAGGGGCACCACCAGAATTATTCCCAGGCACCAAATACTGCTGTGGAGATTTCACATGATCTTCCTAATTCCACGTTTTATATTTTATGATTTCTTGCCAGCATCACAGTGTGTTTCTGTTTAGATATACTAAGCTCCTTGAAATTAATTAACCTGTGGTCAGCAACAAAAAAAAAAGTAATACTGGTTAAGCTATATTCCTTTACAACGTTTGGTCACAGTTAGTTACAGAATTTTCCAGCTGTGAGGATGATGTACACTATTTACTGTAATTGAATTGCTGTTATAACACCTTTCAAGAGGAGAAGTGATACATGACAAAAGTTGAGCTGATGCAGGGCCCCTCCTTTTATCCCCCCACCCGCTTATCTGGAATAAAAACTTCACTGCAGAGAGCCCCCACTCGTGTCCGCCCCGGGGGTGGGTGAGCACCTCGCCCCCTCGCAGCGGTGCGGAACCCGCTTCGCACCCGCGCAACCCTCAGCAATCGGAGCATCGACCCCTCAAACTCTGCATCCCGCGGGAATTCCGGGCTGAAACGGGCACTGGGCTCACCCCCGCGCCTCAGTGCTGCCCTGTCGTATCGCGACATCAGCCACAAACTGGCGGAGAAGGGAGAGAGGGTGCTCATTTATAGCCCAGAGCGCCGAAAAAAGCCGTTCTCATGTCTGGGGAGGCAATTGGATTTATTTCCATCCGACTAGTAACAGATTCTCTAGAGCATCAGAGACATTATTTTTTAAGTAAATTCAAACCAGGCTGTTCATTAGATCTCATTATTATTAAAAGCGAATGATCAGTTGGAAAAAATCTATCTAATTTGGAGGAAAAAGACCACACATTTTAAATAATTTCTGTAACTTTTGCTACCTTTGGCGTTTTTGGCAAGAGAACAAATAAAAACCCAGAGGAGTTAGAAGTGTTTTTTCCTCTCTCTCAATTTTTTTCCTTCTCAGTGCCACACAACAGCCTTTCCTCCTTCAACTTCAAAGAGGACTGAAAGGACAAACATTCTGATACAGCTAATAATACACGGAGAGAAAGAATTTGCATTCCTTAGCAAATATAAGTGCTCATTAATAGAATCATGTATTTGGCTAAGAACATCTTGCCAGTACAGCTGGGAGATAGAAAGTGGTCTTGTGGGGAGGGTTTGAGGAAGAGTTTTGATTGACGCTGTAGGAGCCACATCACCCCCCTTTCCCCCAGTCATCTATATCAGGTCAACAATTACTATTAAAAAAAAAGTGAAGTAATAATCATAAAAGAACAGATGGGGACAGAGTGCCCTGCGACTTCTGAAAGGCACAGCAAGGACTCGCTGCCTAGAAATTCATCAAGATAATGCTAATTGTACTCTCAGGCCGTGTCGTAGCCGCCTTGCCAGGGGTGTCACATCCTCGCCCTCCCACCCCGGGGACTGCCCCCTTGCTCCCCAATTCCCTCCGCCTCTGAGCGCGAAGTTTTGGCGAGGAAAGGACGGAGCTCCGGCTGTGAGGAAGGGCGCGGAGGGGCGCGGGCGGAGGGCAGCGATGTTCCCACGTTCCCTTCCTCCCTCCCCACAGCCGTCCCACACACTTCACCTCAGGGCTCGGGGTTTTCTCGCCTCCAGGCTCCTGCGGGCCCCCCATACGGCATTAACCTGGTTTGCCGGCTCTGAGATAAAGCCCCGTGGATGGACGCCCTCACAGCGCACACACCTTTTTGGCATCGCCGTAGGGTGCAGCTTCTCTCGGGGATCATCATTGGGAGCTCTCTCTTCCCAGCTAACACTCTCTCAGGCTCTAACTGAGATGACTCTACCTAATAAGGTGTGGTGGGAAATGATAAACAAAATAAAAGTCACTTTCTGATTGAAACTTTGACTGAGCTGAAGGCAATTCTTTTGATTATCCAAAGCTTATTTAACCCTTATGAGAACTTTAATTTGGTTTTCATATACCCTCCTGTAAATCTGAATATGTTCTTCCCTATAGAGGTCTTCTCCAAGAGGGAATAAATGAAAAACAACACAGACTCCAAGAAAGTTTACAGACACCCAGATGGGCAAGTCTTTCCTGTTCTCAGTACAATAAATTATATAAAAAAGATAAAACCTTCGAGAAATCAAAAAACAACTTTGCCTTTTAAGGTGATTATCCTAACTTACGCCTGCAGTTACTTATTCCCACCTTTCTACAAAGAAAGAATATAAAAACACCTGAGCAGCACTGACTGAGTAGATGTATCTGCGAGTGACTCGCAGTGAGGAGACGCTGGATCGGAATTGCAGCTCAACATCGGGACAGTAATTTGGTCTCTTGGATTTCTAGTTGTAAGAGTGCCATAATTATCAGCATTTTAAAGGTGAACAATATATTTCAAGGTGTTATTTTGAAGAACCCAGTGAGTTTATTGTCACTCCAGTCTTGAACATCAGGTTTGGATATCTTTGTAGAAGCTAAGCCTTAGTTCAGCTGCAAGGTTGAGAGCTCGGTGTAAACACTGAGTAAGGATACAACCCTCCACTGAGAGTCTTAGAGCATCAAACCTTGTTGCTAGCACTGGCTGGCTTTCACTCTCTCATGCTTATTTATAGAAGTTACCTTTATCTGGGAGTTTTTTTAGTTTTCATTAATTTGGAGGCAGTTTTTTACACATATATGTGAGTGTGTTTTTATTACTCACACAGCTGAACATAGTTCGGCTTTCACTCTAGTGGGACCATATTTCAATGGAGATGCACATGAATGCCAGAGTAACACACTGGGAACACATCACGTGTGATTCTCTGGGATGGTTTGTGCATGGCAAAAGCAGAAACGTGCTTTGGCTTCAAAGGAGTCCTGTATTTTATTAGCATAATCTGTAGAAATTGTCAGTCAGGGGCTTGTTGTTGGTTTAGGCTCAGTGGTCATTGGTCTAATAACCTTCTGACTGAGCTTGGGATTAAAAAGTCAGAAGTTTGTGGTTCATTCAGCAAGAGGGTCCCTCCATCTGAGAACACCGACGTCTGTGATGACTCTTGTTCTGTCCCAGTGGTCCCCAGCCCACGCTGGCCCTGAGATAATAATACCAAGCAAGGAATGCACTCTTTTTTTTTTCCCCCCCTTTCACCTCTCCCCATCCTTTTCAACTCCTATGGCTGTGAGCAGCCTTGGAGGGTCCATAAGGTTAACAAATTGGGAATTTCAAACCCCTTTGTTTCAGCCTCCCCTGAAACACGCCTGTTGGCTTTGCTCCGGGGCCTTGAACCCAGGAATCCCTCCTGACCGACAGCCCCAAGGCCCCCAAGCTCACAGGGCCAGCCTCAGCAGGGGACTGCCCCTGGGTGAGGAGCCCAGATCTTTGGGGATGAACAAAATGTTTCAGATCTGATGAATTGGACATCTGTTTCATCAGAGAAAAAACGAAAAAAAAATCATCAGCTCTAATGAGAGATGCAAAGATATTTTGGTATGTTGATATGCTGCCTCCTGCTTCTCACAGCTGGAACAAACCTGCTACCTAATCTATTGGCCCCAGGAATGATTTTTTTTTTTTCCCTTGGGTAATACCTTTTCTTCACATCAGAGCACTGGAGTATCGGTAGCATGCACTTGATGCTCTGCAGTGCTCTCTTTAGCAGTTTGGGTCATTGCCAGCCTCCAATTTACATGCAAGTCCCCTTATCTCTAGAATGTGGATCCATTCCATACTGGATTTCTTAAACATGATCATGTCCTCCTGTGCAAACTATTGTTTTTTATTCAGCAGCTCTACCAGGGCTAAAAGAGTTTTGTTTCTCTGATAACACAGTCAGGGGATCTGCATTTACCTTGAGCTTGTCCTGTAGGATTCACCTCCTCCAAATGCTTCCATAGCCTTTAGCTGTGGTGAAGAGGCATGTGGGACATGTTCTCCTTCACAATGAGAACATCTCAGTGTCAGCCATCACCTGAAGTAGTCTGTAGCTCAGTGCTGAGGGGCACTCCCATCTGCTAGCTGCTTTATCAAGAAATTGGTAAATCCCCCTTGGGATTTTTATTAGCATCTTTGTGTGGACCCTGAGTGGTTTTACAGAATATTCCAGGCCCTGGTCATGTTTTCTCCTTTGGATATAGGTTGATTTTGTGCACAGATTCAGTTTGTGCAAACTGAACACTTCTGTTCTTTGTGCAAAATTATTTTTTCTGTAAATGCAGTAATATTTATGGAGTCTTCTCTGGAAAGAAATTCCTCTGCAGATCCTATTTACTCCATTCCCAGGTACTATGTTTTTCTAGGTGCATGTCTCTTTCGTTTAAATTGTATTTCCCTCCTTGAAAGATGTGGCAGGAGGCCAAGCGTTACCCAGCCCATCTTACACACCGTGGGCTGAACGATGTTGTGAAAGACATTTCTGCTTCTAACCCAAAGTGTGTACTTTTCAATTGAAAATCTGTGACCAGAGATGGTGCAAGTATGGTTAGGATTCTAGCCAGGCACTTGCAGACCATATTTTACAGCATTGCCTGAGAGAGGACAGCATTCCCTGAGTAGACATCTGCCTTTTCCTGGACAATCCCTGTGAGCTCCTTGCAGCTGCCCCAGCAGTGGCCTGTTTCCAAAGTGCTGTCACCCAGGTTTATTCAATACTTGCCATGGTACAGTCTCTTCGGGAAGCAGGATCCTGAATGAAGCTCCTGATAACAGCTTGTGCTGTTGACACGGTTGCAGATCCTGTGACTCCCCACATTTCTTTTTTTAGAAGTAGCATTCCAGCTCTCTCTATTTTTTTTTAAGCCTCCCTTTCATTAAATTTTGCTGATGCCACAGAAAATTGTCAGCTGTCCATTCTTTCCCCAGACAGGGAATGTATCTGTATGTATATATATGTATATATGTATGTATAATCAAGGCAAGGGGAGGAAAGGGTCAGGTGTTGCTATGGAAAGAGACTATTAATCTGTGACAGAACTGGTACTATAGGAGGTGAGAGCCTTCCCTTCCACAAAATAAGCCTTTAAAAGGAAGCTCACCAGCCTTTCTCCAGGGGACACCTGCCCTAAGTTTGCTAATTTGGTAATTTGCTCCCCTCAATTGCTCGACTTTGATTATGGCTTTTCAACCAGATTTTCACAGATCTAAATGTAGCCTAGTGTCAACTAGCCTGGATTAAATTAGAAAGCAGACTGGTATGAGGTACTGCCTTGAATACTTTACAAAGATCTTGGTGGCCAGGTCCTGGAGATTATCATAAGTTAAACAAAAATGCTGTGATGGTTTATCCCAGACAAGCACCTTGTTACATTCATGAGACATCTTTCACTTTTAATAGATGTATCCAAAAGGAAAGAAGGGGAAGATGGGGGCAAGGGGAAAGATTATCCCCTTTCTCATCTACTCTGTTAAAATTAGACCCCAGCTGTGTATTACTCTAGTCCATCATGGTCATGGTTTCATCAGGGACTATCAAGTCAACCAGCCTGCAGCAAATGAAGCCACCTCTGCTCTTATTCATTAACTCCATCACTGACCAGGAGGATGGAGCAGTAGGAATCCTCCTTTGGAGGTACTGTTGCAGAACTGGTTTCTCTTTGCTCCATGCATGGTCAGCCAGACACATACAAGTGGCTTCAGCTTCCCAAGGCTCTCAGTGAGGATAGGACTGAAGCAGCCACTACTGACCTACCACTCTTTATCTGAGGGCCCCACAAAGTATAGGAGACGTGTTATTAACGGTGGCAAATTGATTGCATTTAAAATTAATGCAATGAAAGGCAGATGTGACATCTGAATTTCTCATCTATAAAGCTTAGCTTGCACTCTGGGTGTTTTTACATCCTTAGAATTTATCTCTCTGGGTGTATTTTTAAGCAGTTTTCCAATGGCTTCATCCTGGTCTGGCCTAGCAATGGAGATAGAAGTAAAGAGTTAAATTAATTTCTTCCCATACAAGATTCTTTTTCAATCCATTTCACTTTTTCAGCCCCTACCATTTTTCTCACTGACTGCAGACCTGTTACCTCTCCTGGTCACTTGGAGGTTGCCTCATGGACCACAAGGTCTTTCCTGTCCAAAGGCTGAAAACTGCTGCTTGGAGGAACGTGAATGAGCAGAACAAGCCTCTCCCAGGGTCGTTGGCCTGGTATGACGCTCACCCACACCAAGCAATGTGCCAGAATAACAATTTATTTTAACTTTTTAAAAATTTTTTAAAAATTTTGCTTTAGCACAGGAAACATCAGAGGAGTGTAGATGGGCACTGTATACAATAAGTAGAGTTGGCTTAAATATTTAAGTATTAACATTTCCATGTGTCTCCCTTACCTTTAAGCATTTTTAGGTTTTCTTCAGCAGTAGTTTGATTGATTCTGAGATTTTTGCATTGCTTTGGACCTTTAAATCCTGGTAAGAATTCACTGTGTCTGGCTTTTAAATCTTTGCATGCTGAACGTGTCCCCTTGCAGGCACAGGTGTGTGTGCATACACAGAGACGTGTGTATACAGAGGAGCAGAAAGAGGGGTTTATGTGCCTCTCTGGAAATCAAACCTGGGGAAAGGAAGGTAGGTCTTCACTCTACAGCACTTAGAAATATTCCATAACCCCTCTCTACTTTTTGTGTGGTGGATTTTGCTGCAGAACCGGCATTCTGAGAAGGGCCTCAGCCCCAGTGTTGCCTTTGGGTCATTTCTCCTTCCCCAGCCAGTTCAGCAGTAATGTTTTCAGTCAAGACTGATGAATGTGGGGAGCAAAATGATAATATACTTGCAAGCGTTTGAAGAGTGATCAGCTTTCAGAGCTTCAGTAAGCCACTATTTCATGGTGCAGAAGACATTTAGCCTTGGTGTTTTCTAAGGGATGGACACAGGGTACCAATCACAGGGGTTGTGGTGGACTTCCTGATATTAAGGCAGGTAAAATTCTGTGCTTCAATTAACAAGACACTGCTCTGAGCAAGCTGGGCATCAAGGCAAATGGAGCTGATGATCAGCTGATGCATGGTACTACCAGGTAAAATAATGAGAGTATGAATTAGAAAAAAAACCCACCTGGGCTATTCAGAACTTTGGCATAACAGTTGAGATGCTGCCTGATGTGGTTCTCAGTGGTCACTGGTGACAAGTTGCCTGGTGAGAGGGAGAGGGAGATGATAAGCAAGAGTTAATGGTATGCCAGGGGCAGACAAAGGAAAAGTCAGGAAGAAACCAAATGTACTTCCCAGAGAAAAGAGCTTACTGAGTGAGAAGGGATGTTTTTGCAGCAAAGAACAGGTTTTCTTCACAAATGGGCCTGAGTAGGCCATTATAGAGGTGGGGTTGTATTTCTTCTCTTGGAAATCCGTGGTTTGTTTGCTAGTGAGGGAAGAGGGTTGCAAACTCCTAAGTCCTATCAGTAAATCTATCCCAAATAAAGCAAATCTGAGCAAGCAGGGAAGTTTGGTGGGGTTTTTGCTTGCTTTTGTGGGGTTATTTTGCATGAAAATGTATACTTTGTTAGCTGGTGTCCATCCACATCACTGCAAGTGCTCCTTAAATCCAAAATGTTTACGGGGTAAAATTCAAGCAGTGAAGGAAAGGGTGAATCATGATCACCTTACACAGTTGTTACATACTTGGCTTCCAGTGTCCATTTTAAATTGAATGACAATTTATGAGACATATTTTCTGCTACATTTGGCCTATTTGTTATGCTCTTGAATTTTTTTTTTTAGTAAGCTGTTACCTCAGTAGCATTTCTTAAGTGACAGGAAAAAGGGACTATTCACTCTTATGTAGAAGGAGTTCCATGAAGGGAGGATCAGAGGAATGGAGGCAAAAAGGCAGTTGTACAGGATGTGGTCAAACAGATGATCCAAGCTGGCATCACTGATGAAAAATAAACTGAGACATAGGAAGAAAGAATGATATATATAAAAAAGAAAGCATATGGGCATATGGGAAGTGAGGTTAAGAAGCGTGACCTCGCTGTAGGATGGAAAAAAGATGTGTAAAGGATATCTGGAGGATAGGCACAGGATGCTCAGAAAAGTGATTTGTCACTTGTTTTTTGGGACGGGTGACAGATGGGAGGCTGTGGTGAGGAAGGAGACACAGAAAGGAGGAGAAAGGGGCACACAGCAGACTAGGTTGGACCTCAGAAGGGCAGTGGAGGGAAGGTGACAGGCGGTGCAGGTCGGGGGGGAGCTGGGAATGGTTGCCAGCCTGCTTGGTGATGGGTGGCATTGTCAGTGATGATATTGTCAGGGATGGCAGATGACGGGAGTAGGATACGGGGAATATGGAAGACGAAAGCACACTCAGCCCCCACCACTGACATGGGAGGGGTGAGTTCAGTTTCGATCTCTCAGTGTAGTTCCTCAAAATCTGGGGCCATCTGGACACAGTCCTGTCCCTCGTACAAGCTGTCAGCGGCACCGAGGGATTGCTCTGGCAGCCAGGACTCTCTGGCGCATCCAAGAGCCTCCGTGCTCATGGCCAGGAGGGCAGATGGCACCGGATCCACTACAGTGGCTCTGCACCACCTGGTGTCCCCTGTCTGGGGGAGTCCTGCAGAGCCAGGTGAGCCTGGCTTGGGGCACTGTCCTGTCACTCAACCGGGTGGCGTCACATCGTGATGAGGAGACACCTAAACACCTCTGAGGATATGAACCACGATGCAAACGTTCAGGATGGCCACGTTCATTTTTGGCTGGCTGCATTATGTCAGGCATCACCAAAGCAACAACTCGGGATGGGTGACAAAGCAGGAGAGTGAAAACTTGGCTGACATGATATCTGCAAAGGAACAGATATTTGCAGTTTCTTCAACACCATGTCCTCAGCAATTCCATTGCTCATTGCAGACCTGATTCATAAATTAAAATTTGAGCAGGTGTTTTGAGTTGCTCCAGTGATGGGTATGAATAGGAGTCACTGCAAATGTTGGCCATTCCTGTTTGTGTTCACCTATGCATCAGGGGTTATTTTATTCAAGAAATATTCTATTAGCCCTCAACCCCCCCAAGAACAACACTAGTTTGTTACAGCAAATATTATAAGAGGGATCTGGAAAGTGAACTTTAGGTAAGAAAGGGATAGTATGTGTTTATTACTTTCAACTGTAGAAAACAATGTCAAGGGTTGTAGCTCTTCTACAAAAAAAAAGAAATAAAAAAATCCACAAACACACAAATAAACAAAAAAAAGGCTCTAATAAGGACAGCATAAAATTTTGTATTAGAGGAGATGACATGAGAAGCAAGTGGTGACTGTGAATTGGTTAAAGGGTCAGCTCACCCTGGCTGAGGAGTGCTGGTTGTTTCTCCTCTCACCTCAGGCACTGCCTCCTCACAGATGCTCTTCCCAGCAGAGGGAAGGGGTTGTGGTCAGATCATTCAACCCCCAGCCCTAACAAACTCTTCTGGCAGAGGAGACCCTGAGACTTTTTAGCTTGAATCCCATATGTGCATATGTTTCTTCCATGGGTAAATAAAAATGCTTAAAAATAAATGACATCTATTTCTGTTAAACTCTAAGACTCTCAAATCTAGATAAGACATTCTGGCCAAAGCCTTTAAGGCAGAGATCCTCCTATAAGAAAAAATTGATCCACAGTGAAGAATATTCACAGAGTGAAACAGTAAGATAAATAGAAACTTCAAACACAAGTTTTCTCTGCGTCATTAATGGGTTTCCTAAGCATTGATTTACGAGTCATTCAGTAAAGGGATGACAGGAGGAGAAAAAAAAGTGAGGAAAAAAAATATTCTGGTTTGATAAATTTACAAATTTTTTAAATTTATTCCATCACAAAGCATGAAAATATATGCAATGAATTCACTCATTAGCAAATAAAGAAATATCTATAAACACACAAATAACTGTGGACCCATATCACACTAGTAGAAAGCAGATACCAGTCTCAAAAATTGATCACAAACCACACTAGACTGCACAGCTGTGTCACTTTACGCTGGAAGAGCATCTCACCCAGCAGTCACTGTATGATTATACACTCTGCTTTGGGACTGCACTAACATGACAATTTGGGAAGTACACTTAAATGAATGATCTGATGCATATGACACAAGTACCTATAATGGACCATCCCAAACTCCTCTTGTAGACGGGGCGGAAAGATTAAACCCACTGACACAGTAGCCTTGACACAGGTACTTGATAAAATACTGTAAGTGTGGTGACTGTGGGTCAGGAAAGGGATATATTAGCTGCAAATAATATTAAAGCAGCTACCAATTTAAAAATGCATAAACTGTAGAAGAAAGGGAGCCATGGCAAAACCTGTTAGTGATAAAATTGGAAAGAGAAGCATTGCTTGCCCAGCTGGTTAAATCATGATGGAGGGTAAAATCAAGTGAAAAATAAACACCAGATTTAGAAGCACACTTGATATATCTGGCAGACTGCAAGAGCTGGTGCCACTAAGGAAGAGATGTCTATAACCATATCAAAACTGTCCAATTCTGTTCAATCCTACACATAACACTTGTACACTGCAGTCTCAGCCCCTTCACTCGCACAGTGAGCAAGCAGTGACCCAGCTCTGCCCTTGCTCACCCTGCTGACAGAGAGGACTGGACTCAGAGTCTCAGAATAGATTCATCTTCAAAGAATCATAGTCTAACAGGAGCCTTGAATGGATTGGCTTGGGAGGGACTTTAAAGATCGTCTTGTTCCAACCCTGCTGCCACAGACAGGGACACCTTCCACTAGACCAGGCTGCACAAAGCTCCATCCAACCTGGCCTTGAACACTTCCAGGGATGGGGCATCCACAGCTTCTCTGTGCCAGTGCCTCACCACCCTCACAGGGAAGAACTTCTTCCTAATATCTAATCTAAATATACCATCTTTCAGTTTAAAACTGTTACCCCTCACCCTATCACTACACTCCCCGATACCGTGAATATCTATATTCTCTCTAAGCATTTAGAGGCAGTTTTACAATCAACAGAATAAATTTCAGGAGTATGGATTTTATACCTATTGGGTGACTTCAGTGCTGAATTCAAAACAGGAGTTTTTAAAACTTCTTTTATTTTCCTGATTAGCTCCTATGAACACAACTTCTGGGTGTCCAAGCTCTCACGAAAAATCAAAGGAAGCCTGCATGCAAAGCAAAAGCACAGTTGTCACTTTAGTTTACTCATGCTTGTCCCAGAAAATGAAAAGAGGCTTTTCTCACTTTGTTTTTTTTTTTTTAATGCACTCGTGCAACGCAGTTGTGTTTGGAGTTAAACTTCTTATTGTCATGTTGGAAACCCAAACTGTGAATGCAAATCCCCTGATGGCTTAGTACCAGACCTCTGAGTGTCATTGGAGAGAGATCTTTGAAAATTTGGCCTCATTTTGTAGCAACAACGTGACAGATTCCTCTTGTAACAAAATTCTGGTGAACAGAGTGCCTGGAGGTTTGGCTAGTTTGCTGGGATTACAATTTGGGTTTTAATCACAGTAGCTAATTTCTCCCCCAAAAGTAGCGGTCAAAATAGAGAGAGCTGCTTTTAGAGAAATCCACAAAGATTCAAAGGTAGAGTTATCCCATCTGACTGGTGTTCCAAAGCCCCCACGTAAGCCTGTGTTCCCCTTGTCAGATTTCCTCTGCCAGAATCTCTGTCTGGTTTTTAACGTTTTCTCTTGCTTTGAGCAGCCAGAATTATAAAGCAGCTCAATTTCACCCTGTTTACTTCCGAAATTAAACTGGGGTTCCTGTCTCTCACTGATCCTGAGCGTATACCTTATATGACTACTCATCTTAGGCTCTTATCTAAGGATCCAGTGGATCAGGTGGGATGGCTTGACTTCTCCCATCCTGAGCTTGAATTGCTCTGCCACACTAAAGGGAAGCCTTGTGCCAGATCAAGTCCGCTAACACCTTCACTTGTTCAAAGATATGATGATTATGACAGAAATTTTTTCTCAAGCCCTTGCCAATTAAGCTCAGTTTAATAACTCTGACCATTTATATGACATATTTCATTTTGGAAGAGCTAATAAAAACACAAATTACTGTTCAGAGTGCTCCCAAGAGGCAGATCATCATTATCACATCCTCATTCTGTTGATAAGGAAACTGAGGCAACATGATTTTAGGACAGCAGAGTGGAGTCTGCCAAACCACCTAGCTGAGTTCAGTGCTGTGTAGTCTCTCATGTGGGACAAAACCTTCTTCTGTTGGTATAAATGAAGGAATCTCCTGGTTTTTTTACCAGCAACTGAGGGAAGATGCAAAGGTGAATAGTGGAAGCCAGGCCATGAAAAGATGTCTGTGCATCTTCCAGTTGTCTGCTGGGCATCAAACTTAAAATACCAGCAACACTTTTCTCCTTTGTTCTCAAGAAGAAATCTATATTTAGAGTAGGGCAACATGCCTTAATTTGAGAAATTTAATGCCTTCGAAGCACCACCAAAGCACAATTAGCAAATAAAAAAAACCCAGAAGTCAAAGCAAGAGACCTGTGTATGTAGTTCAAACATCAAAGGAATATTACCTGTGCTTTCATCTCTCTTTCCTCTTGTGAGTCAAAGATACAACACATTACTGCATCTTTTAAGCATTTTCTGTTTTGAAAGCTTAAATGTCAGTGTAATTCCCACAATGGTAATTTTTGTTGTGCTGTTCCAGGCTGGTACTTCAACAGAGCGTCTCCCAGGTTTCACATGAATGTCTCCATCTCTGCCTTTGATAGGTTTGTGTCCAATTCACTCTGGATTTGAACTGGTCCATATTCCTTGACAATCACTTTGAACACCACCAAATGAGGTATGGCACTGCCTTTTGTGGGGCAATTTTGATGTCCTACTTTCCCCTGGCTCCTCCATCCTCTTCTCTCTCAAGTGCAGGATCACCTGGTTGCATCCAGACTCACTGCTCAGAACAATCCATAATGTAACAACCTAGAATAGAGCATAACTTTTAACTTTTTCTTTTTTTTTCCATGTTTCTTTTTTTAGATTGAACTTTACAGTTGAAGATTATTGACAAATCTGTTTGAAAAAGATGCTTCAAGAACATCCTTTATGGTCCATCTTGTGGTAAAAAGTGGGTATTTCTTTGCTCATTTGAATGTCAGTGGATTATTTATGCTGGTGCAATGTTTTGAAGAGATAAAATACTCCCCACTGTGCTACATGCAAATCTCTGCAATGTAAACATAACTAGTTGTTGCACATGCATAATCAAAGACATTTTTTGTCATTATTGTTGGATAGTTAAGTCCTCTAATAACATCATCTGGTGTAAATCAGTATAGCTCTACTGAAGCCTGCAAAGCCCCCACCAATCTGTACCAGATGGGGCTCAAACTCTTCACTCTAAGTTTAGTCCTTCTCAAAAAAAACAAAACAAAAAAAACTCAAAAAAAGTCTGATGGTCCTTGAAAATGAAGTTCTTTGTTCATTCATGGGAGGCTGGTAGAGCAAGAGTGGCAGGGACTTGTCTTGATCCGTATGTATGCCTCAGCCCTTATCTAGGGAGAACATTTCTGGGACGAGGGAAAGCACAAGGTTCTGTGCCAAGTTATTTCTTTGCCCCTTCACTCAGACTAGAGCAAAGATTTGCCAGATAGTGTCATTTATAATGTGAACTCCTTTCTGCCGAGATTTGGATCAAGACCACCAGCTCTTTAGCACAGGCCAGCAGATGCTGCCAGGTGCTAAGAATTTTCAGTCATTCACAACCTGTGCTACATTTTTAGATACCTGAAGGTGAAGGACTCGAAATCTGGTTTTCTGTCCCCAGAGCGATCTTGTTTCACTGTCATTCAGCATTATCTTTTCTCCAACATTGTACACAGCACAAAGAACTTTCTAAAGCTACTTTGACACCTGATTCAACTCCAGCTGAAGAAAACAACCTCAGTCTCATCCTTCTGGTGTTCTGTATAAAGACTGCGCTCTGAGTTAATATAAAATACAATATTCAGTAGCATCTATTTTCACAAGTCAATTTAGACTACATCATCCAAATAGCTGCTAGTGGAGACTGCCCATGCAGATTTTAATGCTATAAATGTACATTTATTTCCAAATCATCAACAACATATTAACTGGCATACACAGTGTTTTATCCAACAGACAGGAAGTTAAGTTTGCTTGCATAAAAAGAGGTGGAAAATTAGGAGTTTGCTCCCCCTCTTATGAATGTTGATAGTAAAAATACCCACTAAATACTGAATATCACTTATTAATAATAGATTGGAGGAGAGAGTTTTGACAGAAGTGAAGAGTACATGTGCACACACACACATACACACACACACTATAAATGCATCCACTTTTCAAGCAACCAAGCTTGCATTACTGTGATCAGCTCTTTCAGGTTTACCTGAAAGACTTTTTTCCCCCATGTTTTCTGCATTTTTGACAAGATCCTCAAAAAGAGTTGCTGTTATCCTTATACAGGTTTGATGTGGACATAAACTTTTTTGCAAGAAGCCTGAGATACTGTTAGCAGCTCCCAAAGAGCTCTAAGTCCGATGTGGTTTAATTTGTGGTGCCATGGCAGAACTGTCTAACAATATAAGTCTGTTGGACATGTCGTCTGGGCTGTCACGTTCAATTTGCACATGACCTCCTGGCCAAAAAATGGGAAAGAAGTGGTAGAATGTGGGACTGAAAGCTTATATTATTGCTTTGACAGCTTCACTCATCTAGAAGTAATGCAAAATGCAATTTATATTTATACTCTCTGACCTTCTGTACAGGGAGTGAAACTATCTAATGATGGGCCACGGTAGCAGAGAAAGAAACAGATCTCAATACAGCTGGAATTTGTCTACATTTTTTGCTTTTCAACCATTCAATTACAGTCAAAAGATAAATGAAACATGAAGAGTGCCTTGGTTAGGTAGTGACACAATTATTTTATAGTGAGTAGGTTCTGGCTTTGAGCCTTGGCAAAGGTTGCCATGCACGCCTTGTTTCACTAGATACAGATAATCTGCCTGCTCCCACCGGACAAATCCCCTCTGCTTGGAGGTGTGTCATTATGCCCGTCACAGGAGGAGAAGAAAGACACCAGCAACTCGGTACCACTCTCCCCGTGCATTTCAATATCCTTGAGAAAGGCTGATGCTCTAATCCTATTAACTACGATAAATCAAGTCAGGCCCAATTGCAAACAAGACATGATGCATTTTTGTGGAAAATAGGCAGATAGGAAGGACGTGCCACGTTCTCATCCGCGGAGCAGCGCATGGGTTTGTGTCTTCTCAGGGAAAAGAAATAAATACATCAGCCTCTGATTCTGACAGAACTGCTGAAGTAACCACCAGGTAACACCTGAAGATCCTTAACAACACGTCTCAGAGCAGATATCACACTGCCACAGCTCAGCATCCTTCAGAGGCCTTCACTGCAGCCACGACTGTTTAGAGCAGCATGATTTGGTTCAAAAATTCAGCCTCCAGCTGCATCTGTTTCTCCCTTCTCATTCAAACAAGAGAGAGGATTTGAAGGAAAAGTTATTTGTAGGAATGAGCCTTAAGAGAAGATAACAAGCACAGGAAACAAAGTACGAGTTTTACACATCCCAGTGTACTTTGGACAACTACATCAGTTTGAATTCATCTCTTCACTCCATTGATCTATCCTGCCATAAACAGGAGGTGATCTGAAGTCCATTGACCTTAGTGGTGAGAGTTTCATAAATGGCTGTAAGCTGTGAAACAGGTTTAGAATGTAGATGTTCATATAAACCAGCCACTTGTTTTCTGTCATAATTGTTTTGTTCTGGTTTGATACATTTCAGTGGACGATTTTTGCTCTTGTACATTGAATTATTAAAAAAAAATTGTTATTGGACAAAAATTTTAACTGGTATGCAACTTTTTCATGTAATTTCTTTCTTATAAGATACATGATGACAATAATGAAAAATGAAATTAGTGGTCATTATACAGCTAAAATGTCAGAAAATAACAAAAATGCAGAACCAAAGGCTATGAGGTCATGTTTCATAAATAAATACAATAAGATGAGACAACTAAGACAAAATAGTTCAATGATGAGAGGCTGAGTGAAGACTAATATGCATTTTGTCTTTCTTTTGGGTTTGTTTCCAAGTGAGAAAGAGCAGTTAGTCCAAATTATAAGATATCCTACAGGTTGAAAAGTTCTTACTGCTGCACTTCTGGGACCAGAATATAAACAGATTATTAAATTATAAGAAAACTTTGCATCTAGTTGATATCTGTAGCTTTCTCCCCTGGTACCTGCAGGCTAGTGCACACTCCTGGTCTTCCAGTGCGTAATGTTTCCGCTTATGGGTTTAAGTGATGGGCCACACATGAGGACTGAGATCCCTGGGGTGACTCCCCAGAGGCGAGGGGCAGGTCTGAGTGTGACCATGGCTGTGTGAGGGGCACTTTGCAGCGTGAACCTCACAGTTGGTGCACATGGTTAAATCAATACCCACCTCCCCCAGGGCTCCTCCAACCAAAGAGCACTGCACTCCGACCAGGGTCTGTTTCCTCTCCTTTCTTATTTTCACCCAAGTAGACAGTCATAATAAAAATATAAGTTAAAACAACCAAAAAACTTCCCCAGTATACCTATCTAGGTCAAAAAACTTGTCTAGGTCTGACTCCTGCTGGTGTCATCACAGGCAGGAGGAAGGGGATGAGGCCTTTGATTTGGGTGGGAGGGAGAGCAACGCCTCAGGGTTATTGCAAGGTTGCTTTTGCAATCTCTTGCCCAGTAGCTGCTGCAGTAAGCAGTGTGTCCTCTCACACACTTTGCAGATGTTTTCCAGCTGAGTCACTAAATCAGAAAAAAATAGAGCAGTTGAGCTGGCATTTTAGAGGACTGATTTGAAGGGGGGAGAAGGAAGAAATCCCCCTCCTTTGTTTGCACCTTTTTTTTTTTCACCAAGCTGCTGGAGTGAAGCAGTTAATAGTGATTTTTTTTTTCCATCATTTTTAATCCACAACCCTGCCCTGTACCTGCCCTTATAATCCCCTAGCATGTGCTGGTGACATCACATGGCCATCAGCTCCCAGCTCCATCCCTGTGACTGTCATTAACTGTTGCAAGCAAATGAAAAATGACTGGGAGACTTGGTGGCTCCCACCAGTGACCTTGGGTATTATTAGAATGACCTCGCTTTGGCTGGACAAAAAAAAAAAAAAAAAAAAAAAAGAAAAAAAAAAAGAAAGAAAAACCTTTCTTGATATCATCGCTGGGGCTGACTGAGGCTGTTTGCAGCAAGGAGCGGGAAAGGAGTGGAGAAAACCATTAATGAAAGCAAAGTAAATGTTATGCAAAGATGCAGCAGCCATAAACACTTGACCAGAGGTGCAGCCCCACCACCAGCCCTGCACCCTCACCCCTTGCCAGGACATGCCAGGCAATGCCAGGGGGACATTACACCTTGACGGGAGTATTTTTAACCCACCTCCAGTTTGTTTGTTTGGACTGTAAAAGAAAATAAATCAAGTCACCACTTAAGGGCTCATTGGTCTCTCACACCTTATAGTCTGACATACTTTTCTGGTCCTACACACACCTCTGTAAACAGAAAAGGCAACAGACTGGTCAGGATGAACCCTCTTTTTATATAACCTTTTTTTGTGTAGTATCTATGTATATACACCTCCTCTGTATGCAAACACACACACAGATACAGTATATGTTTATTAATGTGCATATGTATATAAACATAGGTACATATATGTATGCATATGAAAGTGGACATAAAAAGAACAAATATCATTATGTGTCTGATGTTGTCTTCTATATAATATATAATAGTATATATATAATCACATAGCAGCCATGTTTCTTCCATTGTACTCTAAAGACATTGGCAATAGCAATAAAGAATAGGAATAAAGAATAAAAACAAGAGCAAAAATTAATAAGAATAAATAAGAATAATTCACACATCTGCACTGAGCCACGGGGGCATGAGGATGCTCTGCTGTTTAGTGCCCTCCCTGGCAGGGACCTGCAGGCTCTGCCGGGGCAGAGGCTGCCCAGGACCCCCAGCCCTGGTGCTCTTTTAGTGTTGCGACAGACTGCAATGCGTTACCCGGGGATCTGAGTGGGGACCGGCTGCCCTCGGGGTGCCTCGCTGTGAAATAGTGAAAGCCCTGGAGGCAGACAAAAGTGATCCTCCCGCCGCTGTCCTGCCTGGCTTCTCTGCTGTCAGCTGGAAATGGATCTGATGGCCTCTGGACTTTAACTCCAGACGAAAAGGGCATTTTATTACAGGTTATGACAAGTTGCAGAGAGACTTGGAGAACTCAATAAGAAACAGCAAGTGGAATCAAAGGGGAGGAGGGGGGATGTTCCAGATGTTTGGCAGACAGGAGGAAGATGGGTTCAAAGGAGAGGTGTGAGCGGGGACAGTGATGCAGCCGGGGGAGCGCAGCGAATCCTTCACCGGGGCCGGGGCTGCGCGGAGAGGGGCCAGGGCTGCCCCGCAGAGCCCCGCTGCCAGTGCCATCTCCTCATCGGAAAACACGGAACAGAGAGCATCAGACCTAATTTCTTTTGCCCCCTCCCATTAAATCGGTGCTATCTGAATGTCTAAAGACCTTCTTTCCCCTTTGCGCCGCGCAGGACATGCTGTGTGACTGAGGCAAGAGGGACCAGCTGCGGGTGGCTTCCCCACCAAGTCCTCCATCTCTCTCCTATGTTGGGGCCAGGAGGGCATCTCCGCCGGTCAGCAGGGAGGTGGTATCGCCCCGGCGTGCCAGGCAGAGCTAGCAAGGAGCGGCGCTCTGCCGGGCCGCGCTCACCCCCCGGCTTTCGCATCCCGGTCCTTGGACCTGTCACGTAGCTAAAAGGATGCCAAGGACTTTATGGAGTCTGTCAAGCACTCAGTACTTCTGTCTTTAGTGGCATCCTCATAGACAAACTTCGCAGGTGCTAAAAAATATGCCGGAAAATAGTAATAATAATACTAATAAAAAAAAACCCAACAAGCTTAACAGCTGCTCAGGGACACTGTAAACCATCTGATTTTGCAGGATAGGGCTACCATCCTAATTCTCCTTGGCAGCTTTTCAAGTGCGTTTCATCGCCGGTTGCCAATGGAGGATGGCTCTGTCTCTCCCTTCGAGCCCCGCTCGGCGCCTGCCGGGTGTCTCTGGGAGCTGTTTGGCATCGGGAAAATCAACTCCCAGCTCGAGAGCCGGGAAAAAAAAAGAAGAAAAAAAAGAGTGCTGGTGTCTGGAAAAATAATAATAATAAACCCAAGTTTTGAAGTGTCAGACTGTAAATTTAAGAGTTTCAGCCGGGATAAAGTTATGCCTTATGGCAGGTGAGCACTGCACGGAGAGCCCCCTCACCCTCCCCAGGGCACGGAGAAACGCGACAATCGCAGACAGTTTGGGGACGCGCGTGAGCCCAAGGGTGACCTCTTTGCCAGCCTGTCACCCCTGTGTAAGCCATGAGGCACACAATGTTTCATCGGAAGGACCGAAGGCAGAAGTCACAGCGCGAAGCACCTCTGCATCCCGTTCCCCGCAAAGGATGCTCTCTCAGCCCTCTCCAGCCTGCCGGCCGGGTGACTGTCAGCTTGTTATTTCTCTTTGGCTCATGGGTCTTGTTCCGGGTGTATATTTATTTTTGAAGTGTTGAAGCCCCAGTAACACGAGGGGTTTTCTCGGAAGGAAAAACAAACCCTAACGAAATCCCAGAGCAATCTTCACTGCAAACCTGAGCTGCCTGTTTCTGGAAATGATGCTTGCAGAAAGGGTGAAAGTCACGAGCCTCTAACCAAAAATGTAACAAACCCTGGCCAGTATCACAAGAGCAAACTTCCCATGGGCCTCAGGGTTTGCTGTTATCCTTGCTTACACTGATAAGTCCTTTTGCTAAATCCCCCAAAGTTACTTGCTCTTCCCTTTCATGTATAAAGTTACCGAAATCTGACAGATAAGACAGATTTACTGTTTCTGGATAAGACTTATAGCCACACATAAGAGACCACACTGCAAAAGATCAGTTAAAATGTGTTGCCGCTTCAGTGAAAGACTGTTGAAAAAAAAAGTGTTTTTACTTTAAACGATAGCATGAGGAAAATCATAATACAGTAAGAGGAGAAAAGAGGCAGCTCCCAGAAGAATAAAGACATTTTCTGCTCTGCTGTCACTCGTGTTTTCACCTGTATCTGTGCTTTCAATAGCAGGCTGTGTGGCTCAGGGAGCCGCTTCTCTTTTCCTTTTCTTCTACTTTATTTCAAAATGTAGCTGACACCTTCACAGGTACACGACATTATCCGCACTAACACTAGAAGATAGGTCTGGAGAATGTGGTGGAAGAATGTGTCAAGGATGAGGCAAGAAAGTGAAAAATTAGAAAATCGTGCAAGCTTTTCTGAAAGCCACCTGAAAAGACAAATTAGCGGAGATTACTGGGATTATAATATTTTTATATTTAAGGAAAGGTGACAAATTTCGTAAGAATCAACTGTTTCTTTCAGTTCAGTGACAAGATTTTACCTGCATTTGCAGTTCCTGGTGTTTTGTTGCACTGCTGCTTTGGGGGAAGAGAGCCCAAAACCCGCTTCCTTACCTCAGGGAAAAATTCCGCCTCCCCTTTAGTTATCCAAAACTGTTTGAATTTGAGCCAGTAAACCCCGAAACTTTTACAAAGCTGAGTAAATATCCCATGTGAAAGTGTGTAAGAACTCAGGGAGACAAACCACTATGCAGTGGCTGCAATAAAAACTAAATAAAATAAAGTATGGGCTGTCACTCAGGTTCCTTTTTAATTCCTCTTTTTAAATTTTTTTTATGGTAGTAAAGGAATTGAAGGGACGAATAACAGCTTCACAGGTAAATAGGGGAGGAGAAGGGGGATCATAGGAAGAGGAAAGTCAGGCAGGGTGCGGCTGCTGGAAACCAAGGGTTCCTTTGCTAAATCTCTGGGAGACGGGCGAACAGACACAACTCTGGAGCCAGGCAGCAGGATTTGCCCCTCTGCTAGAGGCAGAGAGGGCATCACTCTTCCCCGGATCGCCTCAGCCCTCGGATAATAAACTCAAGTGTCTGCCTGTCTCAGCCCTGCCCATCTTCTTTAGCCAACTTGACAAAGTGGAAAAAATATGACATGTGAATTATTAAAGAGGAGGCAGTTGACTCCTAACCTCTGTTGCTTTTTCTCAGAACCCATTACCTGAGAATTTATCTTGCAGGAATTACAGTGTCTGAAAGCTTCGGGAGGAGCAGCGAGGAGGGAGGGGGGCGTTTGAATAAGAGTTTTGAAGAAATACCGCTGAAAAGCACCAGGTTTCACCTTAGCATTTGCACCACTCAAGAGGTGGATAACGTGTTAGAGAAAACAAGCCATTCCTCCTTAGAAGTGGATCAGTTCGCCACAGGGAGCCAGGGAATAAAATCCGGACTGAATTTAAAACGGCTATCACCACTTAAATACCTTTAAAAAGTAGAAAGGGGGAAATAGAGAGCTTTTTCGTGGTTAAAGTTTGTCCTTTAGCCCAGCTCTTAAAGTTAACGAGAGCTCTTGATAAATAATCTCACCACCCGCCTTGGGTGAAGAGGGGCTCTGCAGTGTGTCTGCTCAACCCTCGGCACCCAGAGATGGGATTTAGTTCCCTACCAGGGATTCAAAGCCCGGAGTTCCGGGTATAAGGCACAAACTCTCGATACAGGCTCCAAAGTTTAGGGGATCTGACATAGTCTTCCTTACAAAAGTTTCACAGTGCAATGGAACAGCCAGGTAACTCTCAGGCCGAGCAAAGTATTGGCTATTTTTTTTCCCCCAGGAATTCATAGCAAAGGAAAATATCGAATGGCAAGGACATTGATTTTCTTTTTTATTTTTTTTTCTTCTTTTAGAAAAATTATCTATTTTATTTAGGAAGGGGGAAACCCCACTTTGGGGGAGAAGAAAGGGTTGATTTTTCCTGTTCTTTGGGCATAGATTTGTATCTACCGCTGCCAAGCCTAAGGTAATAATTGAATCTCTCCCAAATCTTGGTGATAGAGCAGTCAGAAATGACTCCATCTGACAGCAAAGCCATGAGGCAAGTGATGGATACTATTGTCCAAGCCTGACCCTCCATTAACACCACCTATCAGCATCTGTATTCTGTCACCAATTCCCATGCCGGAGCCAAGAGGGGTGACTCTAATATTCTGAGCACATTGAAGGCTTCCACGCTGAGTTCAACCCTGCATCAACTAAATGGGTGGAGAGGATGACCTAAACCTTGCTCTCTCTATCTCCACTCGCCTTATTACCCCTCTCCAATCCCATTGTTTTGCAGGTGCCTGCAATTTGCTCCTTATCTCCTCACTGTTTATGAGGTCTCCTTTTTATTAATACAAAGGGAGAAATGTTATTAATATTAATTAACAAAATAAAAAATGAAGCAGTTTTGGGAATCCACCAAATGAATAATCTCATCCCCTAATTGGAGATGAAGTGTGGGGGGGAGGAGGTGTAAGAGAAACAGATGACCTACTGGGTGACAGGCACAGGTTGGAAGGGTGACATTTTATTGTAAGCCTCCCTATGAAAGGAAGAAAAGGAAAGGACCAGTCAATTTAATGCAGGGACCAAGAGTGCAAGAGTGTTGCTAAGAGACAGAGATGCTGCTAAAGTTCTGTGAGAAGCTGTACCCTGACCTTATGCAAATGGAGGCTTCCAACTCTTTGTGGAAAGGCTGCAAATTCCACCCACTGTGTCACCAATACCTGGCATCGAGCCTTTTATTCAAATGTTCTCTAAAAACACACACGCAGAGGATGTGACAAAGCATGACACATTTAGGGCTGGAAGGGGGAGACGTGGAGAGGGGGGGAGCAGAGAGGGGGAAGGACGGATCTCATGGTGGAAATGTCACCCATCCATACCTCCCAGAGCCTGTCATCTTCCTGAGCTGAGAGACGAACCTAAGGATTCCTAAATTACCTTAATCCAGATCTATTAGGAGTCATAAATAGCATCTATTCCTTGTGCGTGGGGGAAGCTTTGGGAAAACAGAGGAGCTACCACGATCTGCTGGCTAACATATCTGTACCTGCATCTGCAACACCTATAGCTGGTCTTCTGGATTTGATTACACTCCATGGTCAAAATTAGACAGAGAAAAACTCTAGGTACAGCCCAGCCCTATGGGAAAGCGTTACATCTGGGGGAACAGAGAGGTGGAACACTCCCAGTGAAGTTCAAACACAGCCTTCACCAAAGATTCAAGGTGAAGAGAGTGACTCCACAGTGACTCCACAGTGGCCAGCGGTCACTGCAATCAGCAGAGAGTAAATACCCGGGTAGATCAATACAGCCCACCTCCTGACGGAAAACAAGTTGTTTTTTCTTAATGGAATCTGAGTTCCAGACAGACATCAGTGTAACTGAAGATTTATCTCGGGGGAAAAAATTAAATTCCTTAAAACAGGTTATGCCAACTTTCTTCCTAACACATTAAACACCTGCAGATGCTGGATATGGGGCTCCCCAAAGCCCCCAGACTTTTCTCTCCCTGCACCTTCCTCACACACAAATGGCAAATTTATATTTTCCCAAGAATGTGCAGGTTTGCGATGCAGCGAAAGGAAGGGCTGTTTGTGCTCGGAATGTTAAATAATAATATTAAAAAAGAGTAGAATGACCTGGGCATCTGTCTCGAATGGGAGCGCGATAAAGTGCTCCAGGAGAGGCTCGTCCTGCCGGACTGAGTTTGCGGTGGTTAAATTCGATACAGCTCTGTTTTCCACGCGATCTGGAAATTATCGGTTTACTTTCATTTCAGTTGATCCTCGGGGCACTTTTGGGACTCCGGCAGCCAATTTTCCTTTCACAGGAGATAGGATTTCTCTGTCCGCCCTGAGCAGCAACTGAAAAGTGACTCAGCTGCGGTCTGCGAAGTAAACTGATGCCCGATTACTCATCTCTGAGACGCTCAGGGTTTGCTTGGGCTTCAAACCGGCTGGAAAAGTCGAGGTGGGGGAAGCAGTCAAAAAATTTACTACCCCTCTCTCACCACCGGCTCCACCTGATTCCCTTTGACCTCATTCCACGTCGGGGAAAAGCTGCTTTGGGCATCTCCTGTCCTCAGGATGCCCCAGACCAGATGGAAAACGTGACCCTTCCTAAGTAAATGACTCAGCTCCGTGGGTGGAGGTGGCACTGAGAGGGACAGGCTGCTTCCTGCGGTGCCACCCGTGCTCTGGGGCTGCTCCTAGAGCAGCTCCGCTCCACCCCGCGGTCCCCCGCGCAACCTCCGCGGGGCCGGGGCTGCGGGTCCCCTGCGCCAGGTGGACACAGTAAATGAATTTACCCGCACAAACTGCCCGGCATATATTTTTTAATAATAAGAATTTTCATAATGTGCACAATACTATTAATATTTCATATTAGCAGCGCGTGTATGGTGAACTTTGTAATGGGAAATTCAATCGCCGCTGTAAATATTAATAGAATATGAAATGAAGCCACAGCTTCCATGTAGCACTGACAGTAAAACGGAGTGAACATGTGGTGGCCCTGGGGCAAGATAGGCCTTTCCTCTTGTCTCTCTCGCTTTATTACATTAGCCCGAGCCTCTCCTTACAGTCCTGGGCTCAGAAGCTGAAGTTCACAGGTCAGCCATGACAAATGTCCTCACGTCTAGCCAAACAAGACCCCCTGGCCTTGCCATTACATCTGCCCAACAAGCCCCTGGAGAGTGCTTAAGTGTGGCTGGTGCAGGTAAAGAGCTCTTTAGCGCAACTTTCCAAACAGATCAGAGGAACGGAGGCGCCCGCAGCTCCTCCAAGGCCAGCTGGGGGACCCTGCCACCCCCCACCGCCCCCGGGGGCACCGGGCCGAACCTTCCTCCCGTGCTCCGCGCCCACGCGTGGGTGCCTTGCCAGGAACTCTTCTTTCCGGGCGACTTCCTTCCACCCGAGGTGCCCCGACCGCACCCACAAGGCTTGGGGCATCTCCGTGACGCCCACCCGCGACCGGGCAGCCCCCCCCCACCCCCCCCAGCTTTTTGGCTCCTCAGCCCGGTAATTTTTGGCTGATGTTAGCCTGGGACCGGCAGCCTTGCAGGCTCTTGGGGGTTTCCGCTTTTTCCCCTGTTTCCAGGATTTCTCTTATATAAACACAACTTCCAACCCGTTTAATTTTTTTTTTTTTTTTCCAGCGGGCATTAATCTCTATTCGTTAGGGAAAACCTTGTCAGAATTTCCTCCTGCCTTTCTCCATGGAGGTTTGGGCTGCCCAGTCATTTATGCTGTATCTCCCCGAGGCTCGGTGAGGACTTTTCCAGTGCCTTGAAGAGCTTAAGGTGGGCGGAGAGGGGCTCGGAGAGCATAGGAAGGGGTCTAATCCCGCAGTGATACCACCAGCCCCGCAAACGTGCCGAGGGCTTTGCAGCTCGCAGGGAGACCCGGCAGGATCGGGGCCTGTCGGGGGAGGGGGTGAGGTGGGGTAGTGGGACAAGGCACCACAATGGGAATTAAAAAAAGAGGCACTTAAGTGAGTGGAAAACGAGAAGGGAACAAATGGGCGATAATCCCAAAGTGTGGTCGGGCGACTGCCCTTTTTATCTCTGGAGGTAAAACTTCCCTCACCTGAGACGGGGTAAACACATTGCACCCCGAGGATCCCACTCCTTCCTACAAAAAAATCCAAAAACCCTCATGAACAGCCCTTACCAACAACTTTTATTTCAACAAATACCCGGGAGAACCGATTTCTTTTAGGAAATTCTAATGTTTTATTATTTCTTTGATAAATTATTAAAAAAAAAATTCTAAGCATCCTTGTCTCTCCTGCTTCTCCAGCCGCTCCAACTGTCCGGCAGCTGCGATAGATGCTGAGCTGGGAGGGAAGAACCTCCGGTCGCTTCCTCCTTGGAGGGGCTCGTGTCTAATTGCATGCCAAGAAGAAACAGTTCGGGAGCTTTTTAGCCACCCGGGTTGTGATATCATGAATGAAAAGGAAATAAACCCTAATGCGCAGCCAGGAATCGACTCCGGCCACTTCTACATTGACTTGTTCTTTTAACAGCTTCTGTATTTTTCCAGCATCGAGCTCACGTACTTTGTACAGTGTCTCTGGCTTCATTAAAAGCTTTCTATTATATCCCCCAGGAAAATGCAACTGTCACCTCTCCTTGCCTTTTAAGAAGAGTTGTACTTTCAAAGAATATTTTTCTCCCCTTTTACTAAAAGAAACAGCACTGAATTCAGGTTTTGTTAGTGTTAAATAACTTTCCCAGCGTGTATTAAAGGAAGATTGTATTTTATCAACAGCTGATTGATGCGGCCATGTGATCCTCTCGGTTTGTCTATAGTATCATATTTATTTAACCTGCTGGGGGACTGTGTTCAGGGGCCGCTTGCTCCCGCTGGCAAGAGCACACACATTACACACTACCCCAGGTATTCTGATTGATTGTTCCCACCCCACAGCCTTTGGATCATAATTTAACACAGCAGGTCCTACAGCACAGAGGAGGTTTTCGGGAAATACAGTGAGGGGTTTCTATGAGCCAGTACCGAACAGCTACTAAGCTTTTCTGAACTAAAAATTTGATGTACGGAGGGAGGTGGAGGAGCGCTTGCACAATCGTGATGCGAACGGTGGCACAAACAAATGCCTTTAGGCTCTACATTTGATCCAAGCTCTTCATTTTTAACACGTTCTTCCTGCAAATGAGCATTTCCAGGGACTTTTAGGGCACCCATCATCATCCACATCAAATGATCCATAGCGGCAGTCGGTCAATTATATTCAAGCATATTTAAAATGCGGAGAGAGTCAGACGTCAGTTTTCTCCTCACTTTCCCCAAATGAAACAGTTCAGAAAGTCTTTTGGCTGCCAGCTGCTGTTTGGCCCCAGAGAGGAGGTAAAAACAAAACACTCTCCGCCAAGAAACCCCCCAAACAACCCAAACCCCCCAGTACACATGCCCGCCTTGCAAATTGTTTAACAAGCTCTGTGATGAATTAATTTGCGCGGGGAGGTCTGGACCCTGGTGGCTGGTCCCTTCCCGCGCAGCGGCGGTGCCGGAGCGGGGCGTTCCCGGTAGAGGTCCGGGATGCGGGTCTGGGTTGCTCTGCATCTAGGGCAGGTTTAATTAAAGTATTACTTTTTTTTCCCCCAGTGTTTATCCTGCGTGTAGCCAGCTGCGAAAAGCAATGTTTTCCAACTCTTTTTTAAAAAAAAAAAAATTATTTTTATTTTCACCCCTTTATTCCAGCTGGGTCAGGGATGCGCTCCGGGGCAGGTCCTCGCCCCCCAGGCGTCTCTCCGTGCCTGTGAGTGGCTTTTTTTCCTCTGCCTTGTCTGTGCCCCTTGGAGTGGTGGGGAGCTCACTCATTTACACTCTGAAGGCTGCACAGGAGCCCCTAAACCCAGCCAAAAGCCCCACGCCTGGCCCCAGGAGGCGCCGGCCCCGGGCGGGTACCCCGGGCACAGCCTGGCACCCGGCGGTGTTTACCCATGACTCAGGGCCAGGCGAGGGATGCGGGGGCTCAGTAAGGTGAGGGAGATGGCAAAGGAGGTGCCAGGTAATAGATCGGCTCCAGTCCCGCGGGGCAAAGGCGTATTGACAGATCACGTTAATCAGTAATTCTATTTTTTCTTTTTCCTCTCCTGGTGGGTGCCGGTGACAAATAGCTCCACTCTCCGGACTCGTAACCCTTTCGTGGCCGGGGGCTCTCTCCCTGCCCACGTTCCTGGCACCCATGTGAGCTTGTCCCTCTCACCCCTTGGCAAATGCCCCGAGGGAGGCCGGATGGAATTCCCAAAGCATTTCTAATTTCCAGCTTAATTTCGCTCGGGGGAAATTCTGTCACTTAGGACCGACCACCTGTGGTGGGACCTCTTCATCTGGCCAGGAAAGGTGGTTTTATGGTCCAAATGTCTCTTTTGGAAGAGGGGACGGGGAACGCTTTTACTCTACTTTAGAGACTTCCCACATTACCTGTCCTGTTGACAAAGTAAAGTAAATCCCACTTAAAAACATGATTCCTAAGCTCTGTGAGAATGAGGCATATATGTTTTTAGGGCTTGTTAGTGCCAGGTCATATTGACTGATTCCTGAATAGTTGCCATTGTGCCGCGCTTGCTAAAGGAACCCGAACAAACACCGCCCGAGAAAGGCTTGTGGTTCCCTTCCACCGCCGGCTGCAGGCTCGCAGCCAGCCTGTCCCTCCCCTGTCTAATCTCTTCCTTCTAAATTTGTTTAGGGGAAAAAAAAATAGATAATTCCTAAGAAGGCGGAGAGGGAGAACGGATCAAACAGCACGGGGAGGGTCATGCACCTCCGCGGCAGTTCTGGGGCGAGCATCAGCCATAGGGAGATGGAACGCGGCCGGGATGTCCAGAAAGGGGATGAGGGATCCCTCCGGGGGCTGTGGAGCAGGACACGGCTGTTGCCTTTGGCAGGGTGCGGGGCAGGACCCGCGCCGAGACCGGACCCGCCCCGACCCGCCGTTCCCCCTCCCCAAAGAGATGTGGGAGGAAAACAACAACGTTTGTTCATTCCAAGCCTCGGCAAACAGCTAAACTAGTTTACACAGTCGGTTTTGACGAACGAATAAATTGTTTTCTTTAAGTACACCGTCCTAAGCAAGCACACACTTTAACTAGTTTTCCTAGGAGGGAGCTTTTTACTAGATTGCTTTTTCATTGCGTGGCTATCGAAATAAGATAATGACCAAAGAGGTGGAACCTAATCAGCCTTTTAGTTGAGTTTAAAGAGTCTAGAGGTAGTTTAAAGGTAGCTTTGGTCATGTTTGCTGGCCAGCTGCGATGTTTGCACTACCACGTTATGATGGGGAGAGTAATGTGTTTGATAGATAAGGGAAAGAGGCCAGCCAAAAAGCAAGGTCAGGTGTGATAAGGCTTGACACTTTTACTCATTTTTCACACACTTAAAAGGAAACTTTAAAATATGAAGCGAAAAGAAGGAAGGACTCAACATGTTAACATCTATCATAAAAACTGTACATTAACAAACCTTACTTCTTATTTAATTAGCCCAAAAGCTTATCATAGTTTGCAACATGTCATGGCATTTAAAAAAAAAACAGCTTCTATTTTGTCAGCAACTAGGTATGTTCTAAAAATAAAACCTCACAGTTCATGGGATAACCACACAATTCCCTTTCTCCTTTTTCATGTGTTATCTTCACTTTTTAAAGTAGTTAATAAAATAAGTTATAAGCTGAAGATAAGAGTCTGCAAGTGTAATCAATAGTAAAGGGAGGGCATAAGGCTTTAATAGAGACAGAAATCCTGGAGGAAAAGGGAAAAAAAGTCTCTCTGGAGTTAAAATCTGTGCAAAATAAAAACACCAAGTACTGATGAAGAAATATAAAGTGCAATGTAACCAACCAATCAATGGCAAAACTCTCACTACCTTAAATAAGATTTGGATGTGACTTGAATGGCATTTCAGAAATACTGGTGTTCAAGAGCAGAGCTACATATTATTGATCTACATTCTATGAAAATGAATTGATTTTTGCTATATACACAAGAATTTTAAATTGGAACTTACTACATTTTTTCTTTCAGAAAACATTTCTGCCATCTTCAGCTGAAATCTAAGTTACATTTCGAAGATCAATCTCTCAACACTCACCTTCCATAAGGAAATTATTTTGACAAAAAAGTAGTAAGACAATATTTGCAGAGCCATCTAAAACCAATTTTCAAAGGCAACTTAGGCTAGTGTACAGAGGCACTTACACACCCATGTCCAAAATGTGGCTTCTCAAAATGCCTGTGCAGCTGCTGGTCAAAATAAACCCAGAATGTGTAGGCACTGCAGCTTTTCTCCTTGAAAAGCTGGCAAGCATCTAGAATTTGCCTCTGGGCAGGTCTAGGGCTCTCTGTCCCTTGGCACGGCTGAACAGCTTGGTGTTTTCTACTTCTTCTCTGAGCCCTTCACAAATGAGGCTGCTGTGCTTGCCCAGGGGGTCTTTAAAAGAGAAAATGAACCGGGTGAAGAAAAAGGACTGACCTGCTGTCTGTTCCTTTCTGGAAGGTGCGCTTTTCCTAACCTTCCATCAGCTCTCAAGGGGTTAGGCTAGCCCCAGAGGCATGGTGATCTACACTCAAAGTCCTCGTCCATCTGCTAGGACATAAGCCCCTGTCCCATCTCTGTTGGGAGATGAAGAAAAATGGGGCCAGAGAGAATGCAAGTATGAAAATGGCTCTGTATCTCAGTGGTTAGAGCCAGCACCAGGGAAAGACAAGAGGAAACGTAGCTCTTTGGTGAACCTGGTGGGTCTGGGATCCCCTGTGCTTTCAGGCACCTAAAGCATCACTGCTGCAAGTCCCAGTCCTCAAACTCCTCAGTTTCTATTATTCCAGCTCATACGGGAACAGGAAAGGGTGTTGAATGGTCCCTTGATTCTCCGTGCTGGGAACCAGAGCAGATCCCTGAGGAGGGACTGACAATTCACGCAGAGGAGCCTGATCTTGGCAGAGCTTTCCTGCAGAGCTCAGTGCAGTGCTGGGTTTAAAGGTCCCTGAGCACACAAGAACTCACATCCCACAGCTGGTACTATCACGCCAGCACAGCCCTGTGCCAGCAAACAGCTCCTAATCAGGTGGGGCTCACATACCTGCATTGTTCCCAGCCAGTGCATTTGATGTGCACCCACACATCCAAGCATAGGATACACTTGAACACACATCCAAGGCTTATGAGATTTAGGTGCCTGAACACCTACAATGTTTTGGAAAATCAGTCTGACACACATGAGTCACCCAGGTATTTTTCATATACTACTCTTAAGCACCTGTTTAACTGATGTCACATGAGGGATCTCATAGACTTCATTGAGACACCTCGTGTCTAAAATAAAATGTGGGATTGAGGGCTTTACTGAACAGGGATGAGATCACTCACCCACTTGGGGATCACACCATGTCTTAACATGCTGCTGGATCACGGCCAAGGCAAGGCAAGCACAAAAAGCACACATAGGATAAAGAAGGTGAAAAGCAGTTTCTTAATCTTAACAATTGTCCTGAAAATAGTCCAGCACGGTGTCTGCAAAATCCATTGCTGCACTTCCAGCAAAGACTCATGTAAGGATGACAAAGGGTTTTCCACAGCATTCCAGCATGGGGCAGATGGTTGTCTCTGGTGTGTCTCTCTGGCTCCGAGTCCCACAGGGGTACAAACAGGGGTGAGTGCAAACTTTCCTTAGAGGAATGGGCAGGCAATGGTGGCTCCAGCTGGATTACATTTTCCATTTCAAAAACCCAAAACACCCTAGGTTTCAGGAATTATTTTCTTCCTATAGAGACCGTCTTGTACACTTTTTTGGGTCTCATTTTAATAATCTATATCAGTGTTGTTTTTTAGCTGATTTTAATGTCAGCTGGGGATTAATGTGCATTAATTAAATTGACTGTATTTTCTTTAATGAGCACAAAAGGATTTTATGTTAATACTGATGATCCTAATAAGGATTCTGTCTACTTATCTTTGTTTTCTCAACACCCTGAAATATTTTATTAGGAAACAAATTAATTTAGTTGCTATCACAGGGTAAAAACAAAAGCTATCAGGTGACTGCTGACTGGGTGCGATGATTAAGCTGTTAGAACTGCACTTAGCTGCAGGACTGTTCATTGCAATCCAGTATTTTAAACTTAATTTTTATGGGGTTTTTATGTCTGGTTTGGCATTGATTGACCTTTCTGGATTAAAAGTCACTATTAAATGAGTACCTGAGTAGCCATAAAAGAGGTGCTGGAAGTGAAATCTGGGTTAGGGCCCATACCCCTTCCTTTGGAGAGCTGCTAACAAGCAGAAAACAAGGAATTAGCTGGGACCAGATGCTACAGAGTGATTACAAACAGGTAGACAGGTATTAATGAACAACCTCCTTTCAGCTGTTCGTATTGATAATGCAAATTAGTTTTTAACTTGTTAAAAACCTATAATATAATACCAATCATTCACAACAAATGAAAGAAATACATTTATTTGCATGCATGAATATATCTGTGTCAATATATTTTTATACATTCACAGCTGTTCAGAGCTTGAAAGACACTTGACTTGCTGAGCAAGCATTTAATAAAAAGCCCATGGAAATGTTAATTAATGGTATTTGGTACTAAATGCTCACTTTGATGCTAAAATGTTACGCTCTGCAGATTTAAAATTCATTCGGCATTTTTTGCCCTTGTTACCATCTGCAAATTTCCACCCCACACCCCATTCTCACATCAGGTTGCTGAAATAATTTGATAGTATTATAGCATATGCCAGTAATGAACACTAGGGATGGCTTCTGATCCCACTACACCTGTTTAACATAGTGGCTCTCAGTTGCCTGATTCTTGTCAGTTGTTCGCCTCATTTTCTTGACTATCCCAACTCAAACCACCCTTGGTTTTGCACAGGCGTGGAGGAAGAGGAAACATCCCTCAAAGAACTCTCAAGAACTTCAGCAGCTGTCAGCTCTTAAATAAATTAGAGCAATTCCAGTGAATTCAGAAAAAATATTCTGCTGAACAGAGTTGCTCAGGCATAAAATAGTTTGTGAGATCCAGCAGCAGGTAGAGATGCAGGAAATCTGACAGTGGCTTTAAGATATGCTGGAGGAAGGGGATCTGAAGGCTTTCAGGGGCTGAAAGCCTTCTTTGTCCACTTGGAGCACGGAGAGGAGCTCTGTGAATCCTACTGAAGGTAGTTCTAGTTGCCGAAGCCCTGTGGTACTCGGAAATTCAGCCAAGACAGTGGTAAATACAATTTCAGGGCTGATAATAAGGTAAATTGCAAACTCTTAGAAAATATGTATATGATTGAAAGAAAGAATTGCTTACATTTCAAAGACATGGATTTTAAACTTTTTTACAAATATGTTACTGATCTGATTTACAGAACTACTTATCTTTTATTTACATTTGTCTTCAGTAAAAACATGTAAATGAAATCACAATAATAACTTAAACATATTTAAAAATAAATCCTTTGGCTAAAATGTTAGAAAAAGGATTGATTTCTTAAAGATACCAGAAAATTACAATTTTATTTTTAAATTAAAATTCCTGTTGGAAAAGAAAAATACTGATGTATCATTTATTAGGAGAGAAAAACCCTTCTAAGAAATTCAACTACTCTATGAAATTCCAATGGATACATGGCTGCGCATATGCAGATGTTTAGGCATTTATTTCTTTATATTGTTTCTTTATGTTTCGTTCAAGTTTTCAATTGAATGTTTATATGGGGTTTTAATAACATTTCTGTTTACCTTGTGCCTTTCTTGACAAATTAACCTTTTTCAACAGTAACTATAAATTACATAATGACATTACAGCATTAATTAATTAAAGATATTAGTAGATGACCTACAATTAATATAAAATAATTACAGAAATTATTGTTAGTTTCGACAATCTGGAGCTGAAACCCTATTTGTAATGTCTCATGCCAGTATTCCTCAGTGTGATTACAGTGTATGTTACAGTAAAATATCCCACTATCATTTTAACTGTGTTCAGGAGAACTGATTTTAATGCCAGATATCCCCAGCATGTCCAGGCATTGACTTTTTCAAAATGGACTGGGGATGTAATTACAAGCAACACATTTTCCATAGATCACTAAAGAGCTCCAAACTATTAAAATATAGAATATAAAAATATAATTGGCATTTTCTAGAGGTTTTTGTTGTTGTTGTTGCTGTATTCTGTGCAGACTGTGATTTGTGCTGGCATCTGGTTGCTGTCCTCTAAGGCTGCACTTTTTGTTTCTACCTGGCAGTCTCTGCCACATGCCTTTGGCCCTTTTGGAGCATCTCTAATGCAGTAGAGCTAACTGTCTAACTTTGCCTAAGGAAATTCAGCTGTAACTTGGCAAATTGTCCAAAAAAATTGTCCAAGGGGTTAATTCTGATTTTAAAAAGTGTTTTGTGAGACAGTTAATGACCTACCCTAACTTATTCAACAACTGGGCATAGGATATAAGAACGCAGCAGATGTACACTTGAGGGGTTCTGTTTAGGTCTTCACTCTGGGCACTTTATATGTGAAAACTAGACCATAAATTGATTAAAATCTATCTTTATTGAATTATTTTTATAATAATTTTCTCTTTCTTTCCTATACGTTCTTTCCCGTTTAATGAAATGCATAACTCAATTCACAGAATCTCAACCTTGCTGTGTCTCCAGAGGCTGACTCTCAATTCTCACTCCTAGAAACACAGTGAAAGTTTCCTAAGGTTCCTGAACCTTCCTAAAGAGCAAAACAGCCTTCCAACTCCAAACTGTGGTCCCTCTCCTTCCTCAATGAACTGGGAGATTCATTTACCCCACAGTTTGAAGGCAAAACCTTCCATATTAGACTTTCACAAGAAGTAGACTCATTTGCAAATATTTAGCAGGGCTCTGCAGCCCTCCCCAGGGGCAGCTTGGGCAGAAATGTCAGCCTGAGAACTGTAGGACTTTCAAGAGAGTAAAACCACAAAGCTCTGATCTGACTATAAATGTTACATTACATTTCATTATTGGTTTGGCGCACGTTATACAAGATGAATATAGACATCTTTGTGTGTTTGAATCTCTGTACACACATCTGTCATGAGGGATATTTTTAAGGTTGCTGCCTTGATTAGATGAAGACAATAACATTTATTTGTGCAGGGATTGCACTAAATATTGGCATATGCGTAAATGGAGGCTGTAGTCAGAAAACACAATCCATAAAGATTTAGGGGATGTCGTTCAAAGCACACAAATCTATGCCTTGTTCATGTGCATCTATAAATAGCTGTATAAGAAACTCGAGGCAGTGTCCAGTCTAGATCATGGCCTTATAAAAGCAGCTCCTGTGCAAGAGTCCACTTTACAATTTCCTCTGCTGTAACCACCTCCTTTCATTACAAATTTAATGAATGCTTTCAAGTGCACGACAAAAACAAGATGAGAGAGTTTGGGGAAACCTCTTTGTCGGGGAAAACCAACACCTTGAATTAAAGGCATCAACTAGTTGAGTGTCTGCAGTCAAAGCTGTGTTTTCAGAATATAAAACTAATAGCATTCATTGAACTACTGAAATACTATAAAATAAAGGAGAAAAGTCCAGTAAACATAGCCCCTAAAACTGCAAAGAGATGCTTGCTTTTGATCTGCAGGAGTATCTGCTTCCCTATATTGCGCAGGAAGGATCACTCAGCTTAACCTGTGGGTGCTGCCTAAAGCAATATTTTAACAATTTGATATTTTTTAAAAACACACGTGCAATTTCTTGGGATTCTTATAATTCATTTTCCCCTGTATTTTGTGTGTGTGTTTGTGTGTGTTATTAAGCTAAAGAAGAATAGGATTTTTTCCTCCCCTTGTTTTGTCCATAAATTGATTTATGTTACAGTGAGTAGTTGCATTACACACCCTTGTGTAAAACATGCTGAACACTAAAGAATAACTGACTATCTACCACTTGAAGATTAATCTTCTCTCTCTTTGAGTATCTGAGTCTACAGGGCACTCACAGCTGGAAAAGAGCATTCCAGCTACAGGTTTGTGTTTTTAATAGCATATAAAGGCTGTTGTCAGTTGTTTTTTATTTTTTTTCTCTCTAGAATTTATTTATCATCATCATTACCAGAATAAATCATTGTAATTCTACTGTACATTTCATCCCAAAACCTCAGAGTGTTTTACAGGCATTAATTATCCCAACCAAATCATGCAACACGTAAATGATGCATAGGGATAATTTAACAACTTCTAAAATGAGCTAACTGTGAGGTAGCTCCAGAGAGGTTGTAAATTAGTTGTATGGGCTATCTGAATGAGTTAGTTGTAGCCTGGGAGAGCTGAAAGGCACATTACCCAACCAAAACAGCAACGTGGCATTAGCAGTCAGAGCATAATTATGATTTGGCCAAGCTGTAGTATTAAATTATCGTGTTGTGGTGAGATTCACACTGACATGGGTAAGTGTCCTCCTTCAGTGCCACGTGTATGCTGGCATCTTTGGGTTCTCCATTCACTAGGGATGATGTGCATAGATGCCATCTACACAAGATAAATAATTCTTACCTGGACAGGCCAAACTTGTGACTTTTGGGCCAAAAAACCAAGGGATACAGAGGAGTTATGTAAATTTTATTTTACTTTTAAAGAAAATCAAACCATTCCTCATAAATTGTATTTACAAGGCTGTTCTCAGACACATCACAAAGACATTTCCAACTGCACAGGCAAAGCCAATGGTCTGCTGGATTGTGGGTCACAGTAACTCAGACTGGAAGCACCAGTCCTGAGCCATTAGCTGGTGAGATGTGATGGGATCAAACACCAAGGCTGGAAGGCAGAATGCAAATAGAGATGCAAATACTTCTATTATCAATACAGGAAACAGGAGAGGTGTTTCCAGCATGACCAGGCTCTTGGTGTGCTCCTTGCCTCCAAGTGGAAGTAACTTAAAACTTGTATTTTGACTGCTTTATAAAAAATTTAATTAAGAAACAGAGAACATCTTGGTCTTGAGGGGAATGCTGCTATTTTAAAATTTTACTGAAGCTACAGTTTATGCAATATTCATGGTTTAAAAACATCTGTAATAATAATGTTAATTTAGCTCCATTTCCCAGGATTTATTAAACGGTAATTGGCATCACTATCTTCCCATCAGCTGCTCACCTCAAAACGGTGGCTGTCTGACATCAGTCGAATGTTGCCATGGGAAAGAATAACTTGTCTTAATTGCACATGTTGTCAGTTAAAAACATCAGAGGGAAAAAAGAAGACAACCCACAACCAAAAGCAATGACCAAGGAATATCTGCATACCTAACATCTGCATATCTAACAAAGGCTGGAATAAATATACACACAAGGAAAACTATTGCCTGTCTGAAGATCAGCGAGTTCAATTTTCAAACAACAGTGCTAATGTGAGGTTTAGGGATGCATCTCAGATACAGCAACTCACTGCTGCTTATTTCAGGGATAAGACAGAGCCTTTCACCAGCTGAGGATGCGACCCCGATATCACTCAGGCGCCACGTGAGCTCCGTCCCCTGGGCTTTGAAGAGATGTGGAGTGGTGACCTGTACACACGTGTGGGTGTCACAGCGAGAGGTTTGTCAACAAGGTTCAAGGTCAATATGTATCAAAACACGAGGCCTGCTTAATTTACTTTCATTCATGCACTTGGAGTTAAGCAGCAAAGAAGGGGTTAACCATAAAGTATTTCACCTTGAACCTTGCACTCTCTTTATCTAGCACACCATAATAAAAGATCAAGAGTTCCTGCTTATTATCTTATTTTTCCTCCTTGTTCCACTAGGCTAGGGCCCAGACTAGTTATGGATTAACACTGTGATCAATAGTAAGCTTGCTGTCTCACTCTCGGCAGGGGAAAATGAACTCAAAATGCAGTCAAACTCTTATTGATCAAGGATATAGGTCTCACTTTCATTACCTCTGTCTCCTGATAACCCACATATAATGTGATGAGTTGCTAATCTCTCTGATTTTCAATGGACCCTTCACCCCTCCTGTCTGCACAGTAGAGCTTTTATTTTTGCCTCTTCTGTGTAATGCTTGTAGCATTAACTCTCACTCCATCACCATAATGCCTGGTCAATCAGGATTCATAAAAGGACTTTTAAATAGAATTGGGCCAATTGTGTTATGATTTTATTTGGGGATCCCCAAGAAAATGAGTTACCTTTCAATAATAAACCCTGACAAGACTGAGTAGTTTGGACTACTCAAACTCATCTCAGAAGATGATGTTTATGTGGATGCTTGCATTAAAAACATATGCTGTGCCATATACATGTGCCAAAACATGCTGTGCATGTATAGCTTTTAATTTCATTCTTCCATCCATTGCGGATACAGACTTATGTCATGTCCATCTATCCCATGTATCATTTTGGATACTCACAAAGAAATACTTATTAGTTCCTTTGAATGAACTTGGTTGGATGGAAACAGGAGAGGGCATTTCGTATGCAAAGGTAACATTTCCTCATATCCTCTTAAGCAAATGGCTCAGCACCAAAAAAAAAAAAAGGCTGAAAAGCAGTTTATTGACTGGTACTGATAGACAGAGACGTGCAGATCATTTGGTCACCTTCTGCAAATTTTAGCAAGCTCAGAAATCACCTTCCATTTACAATTCTCAAATGAAGAAATATTCCTCTGAAATACAACAGTTTGTTAACTGAAAAGGTTTGTATTGATTTCTTCATCGAATTTTTAGCACCAATTTATAAAAATGCTTCCCTTTGATGGATTCTAAATTTTCTTCGTGTATTTCCCATTGATATTAATAATTGTAATGATAAAACCAAATCAAAACTAAATTCTGATCAGAAGCTTGAAAGAAAAAGTAAAAAAGAAAAGGTTCCAAAAATCATGAAATTTGAAAGGATTTTGTTCTGATTTGGGGGAAAACCAAGTTTGAAATATCAGAATTCTCTGCAAGATGAGATACTCAGCATCAGCTAACCCCACTATCTTGAAAACAGATAATTTGTTGGTCATCTAAGTCACTGGATTAAGGCAATCAGAACTGTGTTAGAATGTGTTAATCAATGTCCCCAAGCAGTGCTTTTCCCAGTTTGTCTCAAACAAGTAGTCTGCATACTTCTATCAGGTAATTGAACGAGGTCCCCTGCATACAGTGTCACAGCAATTCAAACGACAGTTCTTGTAGATCCAGTCCTTGTAGATTCTACAAAGTCAGTCATTATTAGCATAATTATTTGTGTGATCTTCAATCAAGGATCTCATCACATTTTCTTAAACATAATATAGATTAAGAATAAGACGTTATTGATTGGTTCTGAAAGAGAAAGGTCTCAAGTTTCATGTGTACTGTTTGCCTTCAGTGGTAGTTTTCTTTATACATTAGATAACACTCATAACCTTGTAGCCAT
The DNA here is from genome assembly GCA_013396755.1 of Sclerurus mexicanus. NCBI lineage: Eukaryota > Metazoa > Chordata > Aves > Passeriformes > Furnariidae > Sclerurus > Sclerurus mexicanus. The sequence goes on from VWZF01002974.1 coordinate 81,731, forward strand.
TGTGAACACTGAGCTTTCTTTTGAAGCTCACATCAATCATATAATTAAGACATCTTAGTACCACTTTCACAATCTAGCCAGATTGCGATCTGTGCTCCCTGGGCCTGTTTCTGAAACTTCAATTCATGTTCTTTCTTTTTTGTATGTGTGCATGTGTCACGTAATTACCGCTCTTCTTTCTTTATGCTTCTTCCAGGTACTCTTTGCGGTTGGTCCAAATTTCTTTAGATTAGCCTTCCTGTTAGCTCTAAGTCTTTCCATTTTATTACAAAGAAAAATTAATTGGGTTCTAATAATGAGGTAGGCATGCAGGGCACTTACCAATGAAATACAATTGTTTGTGCATAATAGAATCTCTATGGTGGCATCTGCTTGAACAGCTAAATCAAAGACCAACCAAAATTGCTGGTTAGAGATAATTATCTTTGCTGTAAAACACGCTCAGATCTATATGGCAAGATAAAAGCTCGCCCATGATATCACTAACTAATACCTTTTTTGGGGGGGAGAGGCACTGATGCATTAGTTAAAAAAGCAAAACCACAGATCAAAATATTCAGATGCTCCAACGTTAAGCAGCTGATCTTTCATTTTACCTTCTTAATAAAAAGGGGTCTGTGCTTCAAAAGGGTTGTTGACTCTTCATGCTACCCTTACTGCTATGTCTCTATTTTGTTTCTTCTCAGACATGTCTTCTGACATCCAACATTCTCTGCTAAATGTGACATATTGTCAATTTGTGTATTAGAGTTGAAGTTTCTTAAAAACTGCTCATTTAAAGATGTTGGACCTCCCTATACAATTTTCTTTACTACTTCAGTTCTGCATTGAATAGACAAGAATAGAAAAGGAAAAAGGCAGATGTGAGGAGGAAAAGATATTTTATAGTGGAAAATATTTTTGTGGGAATGATGAAGGTGTCGATCATAAGGAAGAAAAGTGAGCTGAATTTTTGATGTATAAACCTGAGATACAGTCCTGCATGTGTCAAATGGATATGTCAGAAAAAGTGACAGTGGTATTTTTTCACTTTATGACCCAATATGATTCTTATCAAAGTCAAATCTGGCTCATAAAGATCATGGACATCAGCTACACGATAGACCTGATAAGGTATCTTTCAGTCTCAAATGCATTTTACCACTGAAGACCTAAAGCACACTTAAAATGTTGCATACAAAGCAATGTAAGCCCAGGGTATAATTTGATAAGACATGTTAATGCTGCCAAGATCCCCACTATGCAGAAAATTTATCTCTAGCAGACACATTCACAATGCAGATGTTTGGTAGAATAGCTGTGGTGTAAACCAAAACCATTTAACCTTTAAATGCAGAGAAAGCTTGAGTTGGGTACAGTATTTGTGCTACTTTTCCACTCAAATCAAGGCTCAAGCTTTCCACTTAGTTATTATTCCCTGTTTCTCCAGAGACACAAACAGGGATAGGCCATCACCATGTGAATTAATGAACTGCTGGCAATAATTACAATTATAGTTGACAGTCACACTGCAGTGCTCTACCTACTGGTCATGACAATACCTGAGAGGAAGAATTAAATTCTCCAGAAAGGAAAGAATGGGTTAAAAAGCCATATGGAAATTTACACTGGAGATAATTTAAAGCAACTGCTAAGATTGAAAAAAAAAAAAGTATAATCACAAAATGTCCACCAATTAAGCCTCAAGAAAATATCCTTTTTTTTTTTTTTACTTTCGTGTTTCGAGATGCAGAGTTCACCCTAGAGCGCTGAATTTCCATTCATGAGCATAGTACATACATAATTAATGCAATCTGCTGTCTGTTATGACTAGAGATGACAGAAATTTATGTGACAGCTACCAAATATGTATATATTTGGTTGTTGTGTATATGGCTGTTAATAGGTTTGACTGTATCTGGCATTGATAATATGCCACCAGTGTGGTGAAGTTAAACCCATCCCATGTCTTCCAGGCCTGGTGTGTGGTAGGGCTATCCAATTTGAATAGCTCCTTTATGTTCTTTTTCAAACCAAACGTTTTTATTTTTGTCAATAAACTGTGTCATTTATTATAGTTAAGAAAACTCATGTTGTTTGAGGTCTTTATCAGAGTTCCTACAAATCAGGTTAATTGGTGATCAACAGAGCTTTTCTGCCTTTAATGAGCCCTGGTAGCCCAAGGCAAGGCCCAGCTCTTGATAAGGGACTTTCCCTTTCCTTATTCAGGACTCTTTGATCACTTTTTTTTAACTGGGAGAACAACCGCCGGGAATGTCATTGTTTTTTAATTGCCTGATTACCAAATGTTGGAGATAAAAGATAGATGTTCTCAATTAATAACATTTACATAGATTAGCATCACTAACAAGCCTCATTAGTAGCTGCTGACTTTTGTTTAGACTGCGTCCCATGTCAGTTGTGCTCTGATAGTGCACTGGTAACTAAGTTCTCCATATTAAAATACATCTCTTTCTAACCTATTTCCATTAATCAAGCTATATATATGATACTTTAAAGCACAAACAGGCTTTCATTAAAGTTAACTCTTATTTCTCGGAGCATTCAGTGCAAAGCTGGATATATTGGGAGGCTTTGCACCAAAAAAGTCTTGCCTTCAGGATGGGCAGTCTGGCCTGAGGTACCTTAATGTATTTAGAATAATAAACAAACTACCACAGCCAGTTGCTTGTGTTCCTCTGCACCTTGTTTTGCTGATTTAGTCATTAATTTTGAACTGTCAGATCATTAGCTTTTGCTGTGCCTCAGTCTAGTCATCCATGAACTGTGTACAGTGATACACATTCTCCTTAAAATTCTCCTTAAAAGTGCTTTGAATGTGAGGGCAGAAAATATACTGGTGGCACTTACAACATATTGAATAAATATCTGGAGTGAGAAAATAAATCTCTTTTACACCATTCTGTTGGTGCAAGTGTTATCCTTGAAATCTGACCTTCTCCAGAGGCTGTTCCTCAGCAAAGCACCTCGTCCTAATGATTAAATCATAGATGTCAAGATCCTTCAGGTTTGCACTCCTTGGTCCTCACCCTGAGATTGACTTTTCCATTGGCCAATGCACAATGCAAGCACTGTTAGGGCAGCAAGAGAAGCCTCCACTTCCCCTTCCAGCAAACCCTCATCAAGTTGGCTGTGCTTTAAACACACTTGATTTTTGACAACAAAAATCTATTCGAGAACTTGTGCTTTTCTGCTTGAAGAACAAAACAAAACACATATCAAGCAAAAGGAAGAAAACAGCACAGGAGCACTGCTAGCAAAAAAAAAAAAAAGGCTTAAGATGTATAGCTTGCCACAAGGGAAGGGAAAATGGTATTCTGACTGAACTGTCAATGAAATCAAGCTAAAAGCTGAAATATATACAGAATGCCAAATACTTTGGGAGATAGAGACACACTTCTTCATGTTTTTGTATGTGTGTGTACAGTTGGAGATACAAACATGTATAGACTTGTGCAGATTAAAAAATGCTTCTATCTATTATTTTGATCAATGGTCCTCTTTTTTATATTTTCAACACCTATTGCACCGATACACACAAACCCAATATTTTTTACTCCATCTGCTTGAAAATCTCTAGTGTCGTGGCCTTTGCTTCAATGTTGAAGCTGATTTCAGGGTTGCACAAAAAAAAGTAAGCTCTATAGTTCAGTCAAGCAGCAACAGTAAAGTGCTAAAGCAGAAGCTTTCGTGTTATCAGTGGATGGATTAAATAAATAAATCAGTCAATAGTGAATGTAAACTGTTTTTTAAAAATCTCTCTTTTCACTAGAAAAACCAAGACATAGACTTGTCTATCCTTAGTCTTTAAGACAGAAATAAGTTTGTTGACTTCCACTAGAAATTGCGGTGTAAACTATTTCTCCCTTGTCAGCAAGGGATATCAGGATGTGAAATCAAACAGAACTCAGGAGGGATATAACATGCTTTGATTTGTCACATTTTTCAGACTTTTGGTCATGTATGTTTCATTTTTATATGTTTTATAGAGGGAGAAAATAACCCTAATCTTTGTTCTATTGATGCACACATTTCATAGGGCAATACAAAGCTCGGAGCAGAAAACAAAGACAAGAAAGGTGTGGGAACAAGATATTCCATTTGTGGCTTTACAGCTTAAGATGACAGAACTGCGATTACACGTACGTGCATTTATTTATTTTTTTAACTATCTGTTTTGGAGGAGAAAAGGTAGTACTAAAATGTCTCATGTGCGCAGTACCAAGGCTGCTAAGCACCATCATGCAAGGTGTCAGAGCCCTAACATGACAGATGTGTTCAGAGAGTGAAATTCATCTTTGTTTATAGGGCCAACGCGGAGCCTGTGAACCACTTAAACCCCGTCATGGGGAGGGACACGGCCCACAAACCCACAGTGCTTGGGCCCTTGAAGGGCCATCACTTCAGGCTCAGGCTGGATGCAAGCGTTTCCCCAAGGGAACTGCTTTTGTGCCATTCTCTGTCTCCTGGACTATCTACTCCGCAAACACAAGTTGTCATTATTTATATTTTAGTTCTTTCCTGCTTTTCCTTTTTAAACTTCTGCCCTTTGTTTGTGACCAGCAGAAGCGAAAAATAAGTAGAAAGATGAGTCTAAATAAGCAAGTTGGGTCTTTTTCTATCGTTACTTTTTTGAGATCAGGTAATTCCAGCATTCTGCTCCTCCAGATTCTTTGATTCATGTTCAGCCAACCAGAATATTTTCCCTCTTGACAAGGTATAATTTCAATGGAGCTGTGTTTTGTCTCTGTATGATGCACTTCGTATTTCTCATGATTTTGCATCCCTCATACAAGACTCTGTCAATTAAAATGATAGCTACTTATGTGGGACAATAAGTGACTATGAGGGAAGGGATTTGTGGAGGCAATTTACAACCTCTAATGCAGCTCCAGGGATGTGCTCCAGCACAGCCACCCTGCAATGGCTGTGCCAGGTAATTTGCTGGAACACTCCACTGAGGCATCAGCCTGTTGATTGCCTGATGTGTAAGAGGCCTCAGACTGGGTCATATTCGACAATTAGTTTCAGTAAAAAAATCAGGAATATTTCTTTCCACATTTGTTTCAAACTAGATTAAGTGCTCCTCTATTGCAAGGGTTAAAACAGGCAGAAAGAGGGAAGCTTAAATAGAACACTAAAGAAATTAAATCACTGTTTTGGTTGAAACAAAACATTGCAGATTTACCTAAGATCATGTTGTTTGTCAGCACTGCAGCAAACCTTTACATCTGTCCTTAAGTACTGACGCAAATCCCATTTAGATCCTGATGTTCAGCCACAGAAAACCCCCCAAACAACTCTTTATCACCTAGATCTAATCTTGACCACATTTTCTCCTTAGCTAGCAGAATATTCTAAAAAGAAACAGATGGTTTTAACCATCTTTCCAATACCAAAATATAAAACTGGTTTAATTAGTGTGTAAGCAGTCATGGCCATGCACTGCATGTGCAGCTCCCCGCAGTATCTCCTCTCCTTCATCAGTGAAATCCTCCCATTCCCATTACTCCTATAAACCTTTAGCCCAGATCTTCGGTTGATATAAAACAGAGAAGCTCCACTGAGTTGGATGGAGTTGTGTCACTTTGTGGAAGTTGAGGTTCCGTGCTCACATCTTAATTTTTTTTTCCCTCCCTACCAAATGTGTTAAGAAAAAAGGGGAATATAGAGGAAATTCCAAATCTGGTAGCATTGATTCATGGTTTGGCCCTTTCAACAAATGCAAATACACTAGAATGTTGGTTTGTTGGGGTTTTTTGGTTGGTTTTTTTTTTGAACACTGTTCTCATTTACATATGCACTTTTAAATAAAACAGGATGTTTGCTAATGAAATGGTGCAATTAGAAGCACATTCTTTCAGAATCTATAGAAAGAAGACCAGCCAAGATGATGAATTTTTAAAAAATAGCTTTTTCACTGCGTAGGAAACAGTTTTTGTAACTCGTTTTTTTTTCCAGCATTTTATCCTTTTCTGATTTCTAGCAAAATGTTGGGTTTTTCTTTTTTTTTAACCAAAACAACCTGTTCCTATTGAAACCACATGACGATTCAGGGCAGCTTAGCGGGTAAGGCAGCCAGAGATCACCGACAGGACCTCAGCTTGAACCAACTCCAGGTTACAACCTAATTGGCTTCTTTGTCTGAGCTCAGTGTCTCCAGGTCGGGCCATGGATCGCTGCCAAGGCATTAGGGAAACTTGTCGCGGAGTTGCGTGGCCTGGAGATAGACAACTTCACTTACAAGCTCTGCCTGTCCTGACCCTGATCCTTCCCTTGCACGAAGATTCTCGGCCTGGTTAAAAGAAGAAAGAAAATCCATGCTCTCCCTACATCAAAGCCATTATTTGTCTTTGCTTTGCAAGGCATCTGGACAAGGAAAAGGAATAAAAAGATGGGTTTGGGTTGTTTGTTCGCTTGTGATTTGAATAAGAAGCAGAACTCTGGGAAAAAGTAATAGAAGTTAAACCAAGTCGGTGGAAAAACAATGTTTATATAGTGGCTTTGAGGCAACTGGATCCACGTGATCAAAGATTTATGATTTCTAGAAAAGAAATAAAAGAATAGGTCTAAGAAGTGGGACAAATCCAGAGCCATCCCATTATCACAACTGGAGGAGATTATCCTTATGATTCAATTAAAACAAACAAACAAAACCAGAATCATAGAATCATTAAGGCTGGAAAAGACCTCTAAGATGTCCAACCATTAACTTTAGATAATTCATTAATTCTTCAGTTTAAATTTTGGTTGTACTACATCAGTGATGGAACTGCTTTCAATGACACATAAAACCCCAAACTTAACATCAGAGGATTGAAATGGGAAGACCAAAAAGGTGTCAGCAGGGAGGGACCCACATCGGGCAATGTTTTTTTGAAATCAGACTTATTTTTTATTACTTCCCCTGAAGAATCTCTCTGGCTTTACTCATTTTCTCTCCTAAATGAATAGTCATCCAGTGAAGTCTTTCCATGTTTCTTCAGGCAAGCACTCTCTTTTAAAAGTCTTCTATTTGTTTTGGTGGCTGTACATTAAATAAGTATATTCATCTCCTTAGCAAATTGATATATCATTTAAGCCTGATTATAATTTAGATTTGTTAGACCCATTCGATTTTTTTTTCCTTAAAACATTTGGTGAGAATTATTTTTATTAAAAAATATGTTCTTATGAGCTTGGCAGTCACAAAATACTTTATTTCCTACAGAAGTGCAAAACATAACTACAAACCAATCACTTGAAGTTGAAATTTTAAAATTCTATTCTCAAAGATTTACTTTTAAGAAGATTCTGTAGCTTTATGCTTGGGTGGGGGAAAAAAGTGCAAAAGAATGTTAGTGATTTCTTTTTCCTTTTTTTTTCTTTTCCTTTTTTTTTTTTTCAAATTTCTTTTTGCTGTTTCCAAATTTTAAAGTATTTCATGGTTTTTGGAAAGTGGCCAGAGGAAAGAGGAGGCTGTCATTTAGTCAAAATCTAATTTTACCAAGCTGGAGCAAGATATTAAATTTTATAGAGTGGACAAATAAAATAGAGAGGAATAAGAAAGTAACTAAGTGGAACCACCTCTGTCCCTGCAAATAAACAAAACAAAGCCCACCAAACCAAACCAAAACAAAAAAGCCAAATTAAAAACCATGTTGCTTCAAATGCTCTGAAAAGCAAACTAAATTGCAGAATTTGAATTATGGTGACAAGTATTTCGGAAAAAAATTGCAAAATTAAGCTATGAACAGGGTTTCCATTCCATGTTTTTCGTAAACACTCTTCTTCTCCCCTCCAGCAATCTTTCCTTGTGCCTCTCTTGCTTTGTACTGCTTCTAATGACAGTGATGTTCAGTTTTACCGGGTCAGATGTGCCCTAATTTAACTGGTTTATACTGGGACATGGAGCTAGACGCCACCACTTCATGCCCTGGGGCAGCACCTATCAAAAACCGCCTTCTGGGAGGGTGAAATGGGTATGTAGCTCCTGGTAGTAGCCTTAGTTGTCATCCCAGAGATCGGCAGAGTAGCAAATGAATGTCAAGAATCGTTTTTGGCAGCCTCAGCACCACGTGGAGGCCGTATTTACTAGATCTCAGCACCGATCCCTGCACCAGCTGAGAGGTGAGTTAGATTCTATAAATCCCTGTGTTTTCTAGAAACTGAAAAGGAAGAAAATCCTCAGGTTGGTGACTGTGAGCGAGGAATGCCTGCTGAGACTGTGTTCCATAAGACACCTCATGGAAGACACCAACAGGACAATTCAAGTCAAAACCTGACTAACAGGTAGTGGCTGCCTCTTGCAGTCCTTAATCCCATTATCAGCCAGGTTTGTCATCTCAGCCCTGTGCCCTTGGCACAGGAACACTGTCACAGCACTGCCAAGTGCCCGTGCCACAGGCTAAGAGTCATCTGTCATCGATTCCCTTGGAATCAGACCGAAATTATCTTTTGTTGCATGTTGAGTCCCTGGTTTATTAAAATCAGTCACGCTTCTGGGCTGGGAATTTTCTGAGTTCTGTTAGGAATATTTTTTTTTTTGAGTCATTTTGCATCATTTGCAATTTCTGATGCATTCAAATACTATATTAGGTCCCCAGAGCAAAACCTCTCTGTCAATACACCTCATCTGACAGCAATCACGGACCAGAGCTTTGAAACTCAGGCACTAGTTTTGAATGCTGGAAAAAGCTGCCCAAGAGATAAGAAGAGAGAAGATAACTGGTAGTCCTCTTAAAAGTGTTTCATGTCACCCTCAGAATCTCTTGAATATCTCATAAAAGAAATAACCAACATGGCATGAATCAATTCAAATTAAATACCACAGAAGATGTTTTCTAGATAAATCAGAATGTCTCATATAAATTTGAGCTGCTCACCTCAAATGAATTTTTCCATTGTGCTTTTTTTACCACGAGTGGGTATAAAATGCTCCATAGATACTCCTGTCATCTTTCCCTATCACATTGCAAGTATGTTTATACATGAGACTTACTGCCTTTTCCTACAATGAAAATAAATAGCGAATGTTCTTTTCTACTCCCCATGTTATATATTTTAGAAACTTCCAGAAATAAGTCAGAACAGCAATATTTATATAGTTAGGCCAGGCATATTTGTGTATATTAGGTAAACATGGTTATTTGGAACCAAGCTGTGCCTGTATGGTTTCTTCATGCTGTTTTGTTGTCTAGAGGCACAACGAGGCCAATTTTTTAGAAGAAAAATGTGCCATATAATTGCCACTGTGTTATGCATTCAGCTAAAATTATGGAAAAAATAGAATCTCGGTTCCCCCTTTGATACATTGTGCTGTTGTTCCACTCTGGCTTTTACGAGCTTTCCTATGCAACTGTCCTGTTCAGTAAGAGAAAATACCTGAATTACATACACAAGTGCACACACACACACACACACACACACGCACACATACTGATAAGGTTTGTCTGACCCCTGACTTAAGCACACAGCTCAAAAATTACCATAGAGAAAAGGATATATTTGTTCGAAGGGGAAGAAAGGCAGCACTGCTAAGAAAGGTGTGAGCTGACATGGTCAATAAAAGGGACACAAGTGAAGGCACAGTTGGAGCAGGAAATAGTTGGGAGATGTGATTCAGCACTTGGGCTGGGAGATTATGTTTAACATGGAGAATGGAAAATGCAAGGCAGCTCCTCCTGCTCTGGATTCACCCTAATCTGGCAAATAGAAAGATGAGGGACCAAGCTCATTTGAGACCAATGCCACATAAGAAAATGCTGTGTAGTCCCAAGTTTTCATCTATTGCCATTAAAAATGTGGGAAAACAAAAGGACTGTATTACTGGTGCATTAAATCACTCAGCAGATCCACACAACGTTCAAATATCGGGATGATATTTTAAAAGGTGCAATTACATTCTCTGTAAGACAAAGATGGCCCTTTGGAAAACACTGAGCATGACTTTTTTTTGACGTTGTCACAACAGAAATGCAATAACAAGTACCTCTGCCCACTGCTGGTAGACAGTTTATTTATGCAAGAAGAAAATAGAAGCAACGCTCGGATATTTATGTTTAACATCAAAGAAAATTCAGGTTCAGGCCAGCACACAGGAAAAATTGCTGAAAATCTGTTCGTCATGGAGGGGTTATCTCTGCAATGCTGCCAAAAGCAGTCAAACATCGTGTTACCTGTGATGTGATTGCCATCAGAGAGAGGGGATGGAGTCACCTTGGTCACGGCAGTATTTGTAAAAACACTTTGTGCATTTGTGGTGGTTTTGCTTCTCTCTTTTTGTGACTTCGCCGTTCTCCCCTGCAGATCAGATGCTGGCAAATGCATTCAGTGTATCTACAGTCTTCCCAAAAACGGCACTGGAGTTCCTGTACATGCGTTTTGTTCCCACAGGATGTTTTACACCTGTGGACTAAAAATTAAGAAACTGTGTGTAAACCTGGAATTTAAATTTCAGTGGGTTTTTGACATTTCATTTCTTTGTGCTTTGGGATGAAAGCGCAGAATTTGAAATTTTTTAAAAAATGGATGCCTTGAAAAAGTTTACCTCTGAAGGCATCACCATAAACATTTTACAACAAATGCTGAAACGAAACTTGCTCTATTGAAAGCATCATTTAAATATTTCATGGTTTAGAACAGAATATTCTTTTAATTCAACATATTTGAAAATTCCTGGTTGAAAACATAACATTTTTCTTTCGTAATTTTTGAAAATTTTCATGCAGCTATATTGATAGGGCATCATCTCATTAAAGTGCTACAGGAAAAGAAATCTCTGCATGTGGCATCATATGCCAGAGGATATGTAATTTAAAACCAAAATATTAACATTTAATCAGAACAGTGAAGTCAAAGTGAAACAGGAAAATCTGACAGATGATACATAAATAAGAATAAAATGAAGTATGATTCCATTTTATAATCAGCCATCAGCATCGTAGACAGCTGGTAAAACTTACAAGCTGGTTCAGCTGAAATGAAATGACATTTTTCACATCTTTGTTTTTTTCTGAAATTGTGCAGTAAGTTATATGAATTTAATTTCATATGAAAATGCAATTCCCCCAAGTCTAGAATCCAGCTCAGTGCACATACTCATCTCTTGTCACAAGACATGAAGACATGAAAGACCATCAGACTAGTTTCAACAACTGGAAATTTCTCCTGATGACTGAACTCTGATCACAAAGAAATATATCAATACACTTTTCTAATGAACACTCCTTAATAAACAGTTTCTTTTTTTTTCTTCTCTAATTACCTGCAATTTTCCAAATGTGTGAAATGACAGCAGCTTCCACTACTTGCCATTGGACAGAAGGGGTAGACGTCTTAATTTTGTGGGTGGAATGGCTTCAGCTGTCTGCCAGTAGTTTCACAACACACTTTAGATCAGCCACATCAAGGAAAACTTACGCTCAAATTATTTTTCATATTTGAAGAGACAAGGATTATGATACCTCTTGTTCACAGGTGGTCAGTTCAAGGACTCATTAAAAGTTCTACAAGTTTCCTATTGATAAATGTGTGGGAATTATAGTCAAACCGTCTTAAGAAGTCATAGCTATGAAAGAACATGTGCAGCATTAAAGGGAAATAACAAATTATTATTTAATGAGACGACTACTCTTGCTATTGTTGCTTTATTTTCAAGTAACACTGAAATGGGCTCCCTGGTGTTTGTAGTTTCTGGCTATCTTTTTTTCCTCCTCATTATTAATTCCTTTTTCTCCATGCTAATCAGCCAAAGCGCTGTGTGTTTGGAAGACTGATTTTCATACTTCATTCCCTTTGGATTTAAGGGTTACTTGTCGGCCCAGCCAAAAACTCCAGCAGTAGGCAAAGTCAAGGGCAGTGCCCATGACCACTGACACACAGTCACACACAGAGTTTATGCGACTGCTACACCTCCAGGTTAGGGTTCATTTAGGATTTCCATAAATCCAACGGGTAATGTGCCAAATGAGATTAGAGAAGACTTCACATTATTGTACAATCCAATGAAATATCTGCTAAGCTCCTTCTGGTGGCGACGGGGAGTAGGTAGCTAATATTAGCAGGTGTTTGTCTCAGAGGCAAAGGGAAGGCAGGACCACCTGCTTATGCCCGTGCGGAAGGTGGGAGCAGCTACTGTAGCTTCACTTGTGGCAGTCTTCAGTAAAAATGTAATGTTTAAGGGCTGAAATTCTGATCATTGCCATGTTGTGTCAAATTCTTTTCTCTACCTTTGATTACATTATGTTTAATCTCACACTGTTTTGTATTCCCAAATGTAATTTTATTCAAAATTCTGTTTAAATTTATCTAGCTGTACTTTCATATGCTACCTAATTTCTGACACTGTACTTTCACATGCAGAATTGCATCAATAAATGAAGCAGGTGGATTTTTACATCCAATCTGTGCCTGTTTTATCTGTACACATTTTTCTTTCAAACCTTGACCTGCAAGAAAGCGAGAAGGAAGAGTCAATTTTGATACCTACATCCTGGCACTTAGACAATAATCATTCAATATGTTTGTATTTGAGAATAAAAGAAAATGAATATTTTTTTTTTGTTCCATGAGGCAATAGCAGAGGAAGCCTTAAAGAGGGAAGTGCATTTGCATTCTGTATTTGTCTCCTTCATAAATGTAATTAACTAATTGCCTCTCCTTTCATCAGTTATCAATCCTTTGTCCCTAAATACAAGCAGACTCAGATTCTGATGCCATCACTGAACTTGATGAGCTCCTGACTCCATTAGTCATCCTCTTGAACTCAATGGTCCAGATTCTCAAATGGTATAAATCAGCGTAGCCCATCCCCATAATCAAAAAAGGTGACCTAAGGAGATAATCTGTGGAAAAAAGTCCTACATGGTGAGACTAAGGAAATTGGAATCATAATGTTCTCAAATTTTATTAAAAATCATTATCCATAAAGCGTTAAAAAGGTAAAGTGGGAATAAACACTTCCAGAAGAATTAGCTGTGTTATTGTTAGATAACATGGTTTGATGAAACATGATCTGTAGTTCTGCTCAGGTGTAGAATGAATATATAATATATATATAATATGCTGATGCTTATGCAATTACTTTAAAGCATTTAACCTGTTTAAATATTGTCCACTTTTTTTAATATATTAATTACTCAAAATTTTTGGATATTCGTGAATAATCCTAAATGTTACTCGGAATCTGTAAATTCCTGGAACTGAGACGTATGGCAGATGCAAATAAATGATACTGTTACAGCAGCCTGTCTAGATGGATCTTATCTTTATAAACTGCCATGTTTGCACAAAAATGGGGTTTTTCTTCGTTGCAGAACAAGCCTGGCTTCACTGGCTGGTAACTGTAACTGTACCAGAAATCCAGCTGTAGTAACACTTACAAAAAGTTGAATGGAGCAGGCTGAGTACAAGATCCTGTCTACAAGTGGCCAAAATGTTGGAGTCACAATAAAGGAACAGCGCCCAAGTCTTAATCCTCTGATGCTGACATGGAGGAATGACGAATTTCCACAGTTGGTGTGCACAACTGATGTCCCCAACCACGGCCTTGGCAATCACTCAGACCTCAGAGTAAATTAATGCAGTCTACAGCTGTTCTAAATTTTGCCAAATCAAAAAAACATTAAAAAAAAAAAAAGGCATGTATCCCATTTCTGGCATGATCCTCATTTACTTGTTCTCCTCCTGGCTCACTGCCATTTGCCTTCCAGTGACTCTGTTATAACAAGAAGGCATGGAAAACATCTCTCATCTCTACTTCTCCCAGACCTTTAACAACACAGTGGTTGGGGAACACGTGCAGAAAGTGAGAGGTTGGATTTTAGTCTTTGCAGGCTCAGGAAGAAACAGGCTTCAGATCTCCCTTAGGAAGCATCCAGAATACGGCTGCTGCCCCTGGGGCCATGGTTAGTGGTCCTCAGCTCATATGTAGGGTACGGAGCTTGTTGGCAAGCAGCAAAGACATGGTAGGGCTACTCAAGTTACAGTCACGTGTCCCTAGGTAGGGAGTCCATCTCCTTGAGTTTATAACTTACGGAGTGTATACTATGCAATGCAACTTTGTTGACTTCTCTGGAAACACAGTTAATCCAGCACCGAGTGTTTGTAAAAGACCAACCTGATGCGAGGTGAGGAAAAGCTACAAAAATAGAGTTCTGCTCTTTACTTCCAAAAGTACCACCCTATCAGTGAAAGTGGGAAAGGTCTGCCAAGGTAATACATCCCTCACCGGTTCAGGGGGGATAGGATGAACTTTATGAAACATTTTTAATCTTTGGCCTTTAAGCAGCATAGCCAACAACAGGTTCACATCAGGGTAGTGGCATTAGCCAAGACAAGTTTACAAATCCCTGCGTGTGCTTCCATCATCCTGAGCTTGAGATATCTGTCAGTCCATAGCAGATGCTGCTGTTGCTGTGCATGTGTCATGTTACTGAAACCCCTAGATAATGATTACGACCGATTATACAAGATGCCATGTTCCTTAATCGTATCACTTACATTTCTGCTGAACGGCAGTGACAAGGTTTTGAAAGGAGAAGATCACAGCTGTCCAATAATAAAAAAAAAAAAAATCAGATAAACCAGACAGTGTTTGCAGACAGAAGATTATGCTAACCTGAAAAGTAGCTGTAGTGCTGTTGGTTTTTGCACTCTCCCTAACTGAGCTGAACCCTCATTCATCCTCTCTGTTTGGCATCGCATCTGAAATGGAGCTGATTGATGCATGAGCAGGTAGATTTCAGATTTTTATTTTTATGTGTGCTATTTAAAATTTTCTGTTCTCCTAGTGAGCATTTGAGCGTGTTTTTTCTTTTTTTTCTATTTTTTTTCCATTTTTTTTCCCTTCCCTCACCAAGATTGCAGGTCTCAGAGTACCAGGAAACTGACTACCAGTTCTGATGCAGACAGCTGGAGTGAGAAAATCCCCTCCTTGCCCTAGAGGTAACCCCAGCCCTAAGCTGAAGACATTCCCCTCCTTTATATGCTGGCTCATTCTGGAGTCTCACTTGCGCAGAGGCTGCCAACTGTCCTGAATTAAATGCAGTGCATTTTGATATGAGTAACTGCCTACTAATGACTGAGCAAAACCAGTGTATTCATTTAAGCAAAGAGTTCAAACGGGGTTCCAGGAACACAGAGCCGTGTGCCCCACTAACAAAGCTATCTTGTTCAGTGCACAATCTGAACTAAGCAAAAGAAAGAACCTTCTACTTTTAAGCAGTTATAATGCAGTACTAGAGCACTTAGAGTTTTTGGTGGAAAAGTCAGATGTAATTACTGTTTGACACAAAGGGATTTTTTTCTTTCCTAGCTCTGCCGACGTTCTATTTTAAATAATTAAAAGTATAATTTAAAACTTAAATTGATCGTTTCAATAGACCTGATCCTGTCCTCAGAGGGAGCCACTTGTGTCATTGTTAAACTGTTGATCAGCCCAGTGTCACTGTTCCTCCTTCATCAGAACATGTACCATCAGATCTATAATTCTTTTTCGCTTATGATGGCAGAGCTCCAACATGGGTGTAGTTTGACCCAGGTTAAGCAGATTTAGCTAAATGCATAAATTGTTCACATTCCGTCATGTGAAAGATACAGGCCTTGAGCCAACGTTGGGAATACAACTGATAGCTCACCCAACGAAGAAAGTAATGTATATATATGCAAATTTTCATAGATTCATGTGTCTGGACATTACTTTCTTCAACTCCTAATTGTCCAAAGGAGGTGTATGGATTAAAAGAATGTCTTTGATTTTTTATAAAAGTTTAGGTGATTTTGTGTCCTGACATTTAACGTTCATAGAAAGCAGATTTCAAGGCTGTACAACTCACTGAAAGTGGGCTTTCCATCTCCTTTTGGTTTTCCTGTCCCATTTTCACCAATAAAATCACAAGAAGAGTAAACCCATAAGCCAAACAATAAGTCAAAGGTTTTCATGGTATAAACCACAGACCTAAGAGGATGTCAGAGCCCTGCAGACCAGATCCATTCCTCTGGACTCCTTGCACCATAACACAGAATCTGGTTTCCAGTGCATTCCTGTCCATTGGCAGCTTTGGTGGAACTTTGCTACCAGAGATGTCCTCCAACACCTGTACCATCTTCTCAGACTAATTTTCATCATTGTACAAGGGAATTATATTTATCCACATGGCATAACTTGCAGAAAACAGAACTGAGTCCAGAAAGAATCATTATTAGTGCCTTCAACCACAATTCTAAACAATTAGTTGTTAAACTAATAGTATGATGGGTTGCAGCCTCCAGGATTTTCTGTTCCATAGAAGATATTACAGAAACTTCTTCAGCAAATGTTCAAATCGAAATGTAAACATCTAATTTAAATAATAAACTCATGTTTAACCTGTGATAATGGTTGAACCTGATGATCCTGGAGGTCTGATCCAACTTAAACAGTTCTAAGATTCCATAAGCATTAAAACAGTCCCTATCAAAACCAATGTTTCATATGATGAAGATTTGCTCCTTTCCCCTCAGCTCTGGATACTGGACTTCACTAAAAATCAGGAATATGTGTATAAACTCAGATATATAGCCCTACAATTGCTGCTGAGGAGGTAAGTTATACCCTCCTAAATAAAGTAAGATGGTTGCCTAGTGTTCACCTAACCCCCCTAAGACAAAATCTATGGCCCATATGTGACCACATGTGGTATAAATAAAATGGAAGTATAAAAGAGAAAGAGATAAACATATAATTAAAAACAGCATAACAAACATTGTGCTCATTCATTTTAATGACTGTATGCTCCAGTTTACAGAGCAGTTGCAGACCCACAGTATAATAGCTGTGTTGACCATGTGCCATCAAATACATCAGGGTAGGCTGGGTCCAAATTATTCAATACTTATAATAAATCCATCCCATTAACTGGATAAATATGCACAAGCAACAACTCTGGCGATAACGTTGGAAAGTGGCATGTTGTTATTTAGCAGCAATGTTAGCTAGGGGGACCTGATAAATAGTAATACCATTGCCTTTTCTTAAGATACAAACAAACAAAAAAGATTAGTTTGGCTTTTAAGATCTCATAACTATGTCTTTCCTTCCGCTATCTGTAACTTGAACTGAAAAAAGAGACTGTGGCCTTGAAAGCTTCAATTCTGATTACTTTTTTGTAAGCCTAATAAAAGGCATCAGTCATACCATGTATTTGTGAAAATGAAATCTTCATATATTGAAGGTCAATTTTAGTTGAACTAATATAATCAGTAAAGTCAAGGTTCCTTTACCATTAAAATTGTCCATGCTCTGAGTCTTTTGATATTCTATGCTTAACCTTGAATCACACTGTGTATGTTGCATGCAGGGAGGATAGTGAATTCATGTTACAGTATAATGATGGAGTCATCTTGGCCTTGATTTTCAGCTGGGTAAAGCAGATATCCAACAAATATAAGACTTCTTTAAAATTATTTGAAATTAATACACTCTTGAAGTACTTCCTCTCACCTCAGAATAAGCAGCAGGTCACCTAAAGTCTACAAACAGCTTTTCGTTACAGTTTTATGAAATATTTATTATCACTCCTGAATATATTCCTTAAAGTTGAAAGATGGTTACACATAACTAGAGCAAGTATTGATATTGAGAAGCGCTTTGAGGTTTGCACAGGAGAAATCACACGGTAATTAAATATTTACTGCAGCCTGCGATTAAAATGCTCCCACCACTGCAGGCTGGCCCTTCCCTGCTCACAGCCCTGCCTTGCTGCGCCAAAGCTGTCACACTGGGCTCACCATGAGGAGCACTTGTGCAGCAGTTTGAGCAGGAGAAGTGCCTGCCCTGCTTCTGCCCTGCCAGCTGAGGGGAGGGTGAGCCGAGGGTGTGTGGGCTGCTTTGAGAGAGGACTAGCAGGGCAAAGCTTGTCAGAAGATCCACTGGCTAAGCAGCTTATAGGTGATTTCTTCAGATGGTGCGTTCTCCTCATAAAAGGGAGCAGAAGAGAATTAAACAATTGTACTATTTTGTAAAGGTGCAAGATATTTGGCTTCAATCTGGGTGCCATGGTTGCAAATTAGAGTTCCCTCTGGGTAGAAAATGCCTAAACTTGAGCTTAATTTTATTTAAGGGTCAAACTGATTAAATGCTCACGTGTCTTCAAGCGCACACTTCATGACCTCTGGAATACTGTGAAAGAGAATAATGTTGTTCCGCTGTTTGTGATCCTTACAGCACAGAAAAGCCATGCTCTTACCTCTGTCCTGCCTAGCCCATGATGCCTTGAAGGAAACACAGAGCAGAAAAGACTGAGAAGCAGCTCCCTGAAAGATGTTGAATCCTGTATTCACTGTGGCCTCTCACTGCGACACAGACATTGAGGTGCTGGAGCATGTTCAGAGAAGGGAAGGGAGCTTGGGAAGGGTCTGGAGCACAAGTCTGGTTTGGAGCAGCTGAGGGAGCTGGGGGGCTCAGCCTGGAGAAAAGGAGGCTCAGGGGGGACCTTCTCACTCTCTATAACTCCCTGAAAGGAGGTTGTAGCCAGGTGGGCTCAGACTCTTCTCTCAAGTAAGAAGTGACAGGACAAGAGGAAATGGTCTTAAGTTGCACCAGGAGAGGTATAGGTTGGATATTAGGAAAGATTTCTTCCCCAGAAGAGTTGTTAAGCACTGGCACAGGCTGTCCAGGGAAGTGGTGGAATCAACATGCCTGGAAGGATTTGATTTGTTCCAAAAATTTTCCCACTCTCTACCTTTTCCCTTTTCAGTACAACCATAAAACAGGAATCTGATCATTTGCAGCGAGGAATGAAAAGGCAAATCAGTGTGATACTGCCAACCCCAGATCAGGGCAGGGTCAGGCTGGATGGAGGCTGTGTGTGAAGGACATTGACCTGCAAGCACTGGCAGGGCAGAGATCTTCACAAGCACGAGTGGCCACCTGATTTTTAAAAGAGAGGTTTAATTAAAGAACACATTCAAATCAGTTGGCTCAGAGATGTGTTAAAAGCATCACACACAAAACTGCCAAAAGTACGAAGCAGGGCAGGTTTACAGCAGTGCCACTCTGCTTGCTCCAGGGGAATGAGTTCTGATTTTGATCTGTGTAAATGAGATTAGACCAAGGCCTGTGTCTTATCTCTTTGCAACTGGGTATCTGGAGATGACATTAAAATATCTGTTTTGTGTTTTGAATGCAGTCCTGCAGCAAGAGAGAGTTTGAGGGATTTATGTGCTGAAAGATCTAGAGAAAAGATGTACAATGGGAAGTGCAAACTCAATATAAAAATAATCATGGATGTACAGGCTGAAATGGTCGTTGCATTCATGATCACTCTGCTACAGCAAAAGTAATTTTTAACCTGTGGATTCCTTATTTTTTTTCTCCCAAAACCCATTCTTGTTCCTCCTAAGAAAATTATTAACTACAAGGAAAGGATGTGTTGATTTTAGTATTGATTATCCAGTTCTAAATTTTAACTTTCTTTTCAAAGTGTCAAGTTTAATGGAAGGTCAGGAGAATACTTAATTGCAAACCCCAGGCCAGCAAAGTTTCTAATGCAGGGAGTTGGTCTTGGCCACAGAAAACAAACTGTTCAAAACTCTGTTTCAAACTGATTATTATTATTTTTTTCCCCAGGATATCTGCACTATAGAAGAGGCAGTGTCAGCAGTCTATAAATAGACCAGGACACTATAAACTTTTGAACTGTGAAATCTGGGGGATGTAATCTTCCTGCTAAACAGAGGCTTACAGTAGATATAAAATACTCTGATGGGACCATCGCCAGTGTTTGAACTGCCTGTGAGAGGAAGGGAAATTCTGAGTTATTGTTAGCACTGCTCACTGGTGTGGTGGTTTGGGTTGGTTCAGAACCCCTTGTCCTAGTTGAAAAAGCTGGGTTGGTTGTTTTCCTGTGTGAATGTTTGTGCCTAAACATACTGCAGCCAAACAACTTCCCAGCATTAGATGTCTAAAAAAGAGCCTTCGGGTCAGGAACAATTAATTTAGCAGACATTTAGATGTTATGACACACTCCTTAAGCAATGGATTTGTTGGAAGAGATAGCCTATATTGCTGTTTCCATCACTTTTTGTGGAGCAATGCTGATTTTCATCAGCTAAGAGTTTATTTCATGGGAAATACAACCAGGACAGGAGTTTCCCTGGTGTTGTTGTGTTCCTGCCTGTCACACTTTGATCACAAGCAGGACAGTGCTACCTCTTGCACAAGAAGAAGCGACATTGCTTCCCAATATAACTATTATGCCATAAATTAACATTTGTGTCATGGCTAAATCCTCATAGCAGTTGTGCCCTGTGGAGAAGCTGCTTTTCAGTGATGTGGGAGCAGAATGGAGACCCCTTAGCCCACACTGGGCTCCAGGCGAGTATAAAGTGAAGAACCACATGTAACACTTTTTTTTTTTTTTCTGGTAGCACCTGCTTATATTTGGAGAGTTTTAGGCATTAATATTTTCAAGCAACCATCATGAATTGGACTAGAAATGCATAAACTTTCTGACTCCACGAGCTAGGAGTGCCCACAGCAAGATTCTACAGGGTGGTGGACATCCCCCCAAAAGGGGCCATCACCAATTAGGAACACCTGCACCTGCTCCCATTTGGGTGGGTGGGGAGGTTTTTAGCCATGGTCCCACCCTCCCCTGCCATAAAAGAGCTGGAATGAGCTTCAGTAGGGTTTGGCTGCTGAAGAGTGGTTGCTGTGGTGCTGCCTCATGAGTGTAGACAGCTGTGGGTCTTCAGCAGGAGCTTGTTAGGGCTGGGCTGCTTACTCTTCCTATCAGTCTCCAACATGAGGATCTACAAGCCTGTTGGAGGAGACCTTCCTGCCGGGTTTGGTTCCCTCCACGGAGAGATGCAGCAGATGTGTGAGTAACCCAGAGTCTACTCCAACCTTTGGTATCTCTTTGTTGTGTGAGGGGCTGAATATGCCAGGGTGGTTACTGGGGGCTCTGGGGAGGGCAGCCTGGGGGTGTTGAGTGTTAGCCCAAAGTCAGCAGCAGCTCTGAGTGCTCCTTTCATTGAGGCACTCATTTTTGGTTGTGGAAATTGCTCCTAGTGAGTGGTGGTGGAGTTTAAACCCTGATGGCTGGTGCTCAGCTGTTTGAGATGGAGTTGCTGGTGGTCCTAGTGGGGCAAAGGCAAGGCCCCATCTCTGTGCTTGCAAGCTGACTGTGTCTGAAGGGCGATTTATTTGCGCTCTTGCACAAACCTTTGGGTTGTGTTTTCTGTTGGGCTCCTTGAGCCTGGTGCTGTGGGTCGTGGCGGTGTTTGCAGGGGCTCAGTGTCTCACCCTTCAGTGAGTGCATCTGCCACCCACATGGGTCGTGGGTAATGATGTTCGTGAGTGTCTCAGAAGAAGGGGTCGTTGGGGCAGATTATCAAGTTCTCCCTTTGCCTTTGTAAACTGAAGGTTTGTGATGAAGGCTGGACTAAGGATCTCCACCTCACTGTGTAGGTGGACCAAGCAGGGACTTGTGTTTGGTAAGCAGGTGTCCTTTGGGTGCTGGGTTTTCTTTGTGTGCCACAGGTGGGAAACAAGCCATATGTGACACCATTGTGCCTAAACTTCAGCTTTGGAAATCTGTAGGGGCTACAGATCCCTGAAATATGGCCCCAAGTGCTGAACACTGTTCTTGCCAGTGAATTTGCCATGTAAATTGCTAAAGACAGAGGTTTCACTTACTTTACTTCTGTAGCTAGGCGAATATATTGATTTTTTTTGCCATCTTTCTTTTTAAACCTAAAGAAAAAATTCAAATAAAACCTAATTATGTCTCTGTTTCTGAACAGTTTTGGAAATTGCAGAGCAATCAATATTAAGTACACTTTACACCAATTTAGAGCCCTATTCTGTCCAGACATGGGCTTTATAGAGCTCTGATTTTTGAGTAATTTAGGCTGAAAAGTAGGGTAATGTGGATTTTCCAATTAGCTTATGTTAAGTCAGTGTTCTTCCACCTGAATATTTTTAATAGCTTGGTTTTTAAAAGCATGGGTGTATATATCCAAAGTAGGTGAATAAAAAGGAAGATAATCTTTTCAGAGGGATGAAAGACAAGTGGATTAATGCAGAGTTTGAGATTTTGTGAGAAATTCAGGCACGCAGGCTGGTGCTGCAGAGAGAGCTTCTACTTGTGAAACTGTCACTTGTTAATTAAGTTAATGTCTACGGTGCTCTGAAAATGTAAAGCAGTATGTAAGTGCTAAGTATAATTATTAATGATGCCAATTTTGACAGGTTTACTGGAATAGGCTTTGCAGTACAATATAAGCTAATGTTCTAATGCTTTACTCATTTACAATGAAACTGTTACAAATAAGAATGTGGGAATAGAAGGCCAGGAAAGGCCAGCAGACTAGATGGAGTCTCATTTAGTGTTCTCTGCAAGCACTGACTGGGAATAAGGTTAAAGATAATGTGGAGCTGTCTTGCCATCTTCTATAGAACTCTTTGGGGAAAACCCCAGGTGTAGAATGGGCTGCACCAGCTTATTGTGACTTCCACTTGTCCTTTTAGGAGATCTGTTGGACCTCAAGAGCTGTAACACAAAGTAGTGTAGCCATATGGCCAGTGTGTCCTGCCTGTCACCTACAGAAGCATTCCTGTCACAGACTAAAAAAGGGGAGTGGGGTAAGGTGTCAGCCCTGTGTACCCCGAGTACTTTTTCCTCTACAGGAAATCCCCACTGGCCAATCAATTGGGTTTGTGGCCCTTGCCTTTCCCTAAAGGGGTTGCAGAAGGAACGAGATGGTGCTGGTGTTGGCTGTATTGGTATTAGTGCCTGAATGGGTGCAGAAAGCTGGTCAGAAATACATAAATAAAAGCACATATTAAAAAAGGTGAATAAGTTATCTTTCACATTTCACTGACTCATAGTGGTTTGCATGTCATTTGGATATGGGAGCGTAGCTGCACACAGGTATCTGACCCACTAAATGGAATAGTTCCCTCAATGTCTCGGGCATGTTACCTTTATTAACTGTAGGCAAGGCTTTTTCTCTGAGCAAAGCTATGAAATCTGACCTGTAAAGAGAACAGCCTAATCTTCAGGTGTTTTTCTTAGATGCTCTTTACATTATTTTATTTTTTCATTACCAGTCTTAATTCTCTCCTGTCTCGATGTCTCTTTTCATGTGTTCCCTTACAAATGTAAAGTAATTTCCTGAAAAGTCAAGTCCGGTGGATGTCCTATAGGCCTGGTCAGAGTGGTCTATTTAGCTTAATTGCTGCAGGAGAAATTGATGGATTCTTTTGCAGTTTGGCTTGGTTCTGCTAATGTGTCAGGAGTGCATGTGCACACACACCTACACTCAGCAGTTCCAGCCATATGAGACCAGCCACTCCACTGCCTAATTAAATTCATTTACTGGCTGGCAGACACTCCACCTTTCAGTGGCATGTGGATCCTGGTTGTGCTGGAAGAACTTTAGGGCCGGTTGTTTTGTTGCGTGTTAGAGACTAAATTATTGTATCCTCATTTAATCTGAACTTTGCTATCATGCTGCATTAGTCAAACACTGCAGGTAGTATCAGAAGAGGGATGGTGTGGTTGCTTTGGGGGCCTGGGAAATTATCCCTTCAAAAAGTAACAGCAGCAAGGGAGATGGACTCTAATAAAACTATTTTATTGCCTCTTACTATGTCTTCAGTCAGTTACCTTAGAGTTTGACTTGATCAAAGGCTGCTGGGAACCAGCCAGGACTCAGTTCTTTATGCATCCAGAAAAGTAATAATTTTTTTCTATTTAATATTGGTCAGTGATGTAGTGTTATGAGAATATTGCGCTCTTTACAAGATGAATAAGGGATCTGAGTAGAAATGGCTGTCTGGAATTAATGCTTTCATCTGTCAAAGCATCTAGAAAAACACCTGTCCTCCTCTGCAGGCAGGTAACAAAGAATGGTGCCTTGGGTAGGAAGGTCTATCAGTTCATCCCATTTTCTTGCCCATCGACCACCAGTCAGGTGTTAATCACTGTGTAAAGCAGTCTTGAAACATCTTAGGGGGCAGCTTTGAACTGCTGCTACTCAGACCACAAAGAGGGGTTTCTGCCTTGGCCTCCTCTGAGCTGGCTCATCTCTTGATATCCAGGTGTCTCCTGAGCCAGATGGTTTCCTATTTACAGAATAGCAGTGCTGGGATTTGTAAACTAAGTAGGTTCACACTGTTGACTCTGCAGCCTATTCCCTGTGCAGAAAAGAAAGCAAAGCAGCACAACAGCAATAAAAGTAAGAATAAGGCTCCAGCAGTTGCTGGTGTTTTAACATGGAAGGACATACTTAAAAATCTAGGGTCAATGACTGGATGCTGATACTGGAACTATATTAAATATCAGTTGTATTGAGTTCTGAGTCTTTCAAGACAACCTTAAAAATTATAACCTTAAAAATATAACAAGGGCAAGCTTCTTGCCCTTTTCTAAAGTGCAGTAATAGACTGAAATTCTAAAGGAGGTATATGGGCATATGCTTTGGAAGCTCTAGTTACAGAATAAGGTGCAGCTAGTACATCAACCCTGTCATGAAAGCACAGTAGTCAGAACAGGGTCCTTAAGGCATCACTGTCTATTATAAATCAGTTAGAATAATTCATGCTATAGATTTCCCAATGCTGAAAAGCCTCTTATTCAGTGGAGTATAAACATATATCACGTCTTATGGATTTTTTTCTTCATGGCATGAGTCAGAATTCTGCAAGAGAAGAACAATGCACTGTGCAGATAATTCCCTAAAAACCTGCATAAATAGGTGGAATGGAAAGATATTATTTAGCTCCAGGATCATTTTAACAGCTCTAGTCACACCTTCGTTATGAAGTTTGGAGCATGTTGTGTAAGAGCCAACAATAAGCCTGTGTGTGGAGCATACAGGGGCTGTGTCTGGAATCAGGCTGAAAATGCAAATAGGAGCTTCTTTCCTGGTTTGGTTTCTCAACACAAGTTAGAGCAGCTTGCACCAACTGGTAAAGGCTGCAAAGGGCCATTTTGCCAGCTGGGAGGTGCAAGGGTGTAATAATGCTGCTGGCTCCTTGCCTGTGCCAGCCACAGGGAGGAGAGTGGCAGAGAAGCCAATGTCTGTCTCAGTGCCACTGAAGAGGAGAGATTTCTCCACAAACCAGGCTTAAAGACAGCTTGTACCACTTGGGAGTGGGGCATTATGGATCTAAAGTAACCAAAGTCCTGCCATGAAATATTTATGCTGTGATTTCCTGTATACTTCATATCACTTATAAATCCCTAAAAATTCCAGAACCTCTCTGTTAAATTACACTGATTTAAGTCGTGAACCACTGGCTAATGCACAGTTCTCTAGGTTCTGATAAATGGCCTTGGGAGTGAAGGAGTTAACTGACCATCATCAATTACAGCATCAGAGGGGGTGATTAGGACTGAAATTGCAGGGAGGTTTTTAATTTAGCCGAGTAGAGGAGACTCCCCCAGCTTAGCCAAGCTCATCAGATCATATATGTCTTACAGCCTCATCCGCTTACCGCGCGCTGCCACTCAGGGCTATTGTGCATGGAGAGGGCATGGAGCAGACACCATGATATAATATTATTCCCTTGTCCAGAAATCCACCTGAGACCCACTGACACTTTGCCTGCCACACAAGTGCCTAGCATGCAAAATTCTCAAAGACCCCAAATCAGGCATCAATCAGCAAATTATGTAGAGGAAGAAATGGCACAGTTTTAAAGCTTAATATGAGCTAATTTATTTTAAGTAGCTAGGACTACTCCTAGGAGTAAAAATGCATGCAGGCTTATGTGTTGGGATCAGTTGAGTGCTTGTATTTTGCCTGGCTCTGTATGTACTCAACATAAATGAGGGGTATGGAGTGCAATGTTTAGACAGCTTTAACTTCTCTGGTGTGTTTTCCTGGTAAAACTGTTTACCTGGGGCACTCTAGTCATTGCCTTGGAAAAGGACAGCAGGCTTCAGCCCATGAAGAGCTGTGGGAGGGAAGGCAAAGGGCTTGTAACCCTGACATAGAGCTTTCTGGGGAGTTGCAGTCATGGGTGACTGGAGGTATGAGCCTCCTCTGCCTGCTGGGGCCTTCTGGGTCCCCTTGAGGCTGCTCCATTCCTGGGGTCGAGGGTTCCAGCTCCACCCTGGGACTGGCCATTGTCACTGTCTTGCCACATGCTGCTTGTCAGGGCTGAGAAATGCAGGAGGAGAGAAAAAGAAAAACATCCCCAACATGCACTGATGCCCATGGTTTTTGTCTGGCCTTATATTTCTGGTTTCTACCACTATTACCATTTTTCTTGAGTGGTACGCCTCTGGACTTCAAAAAGTTGTGGGGTTTGTAGGGGAAGCTGCAAGTGGATGCTGTTATAGAGGCAGACTTCATGCTCCTAGCAGGAAAAGGAGGACAGCAGTAATCCAGCCAGAAAATGCTCAGGATGGGCCTGACCCAAAATTCAGAGGTAGCTGGGCTTTGGTGATGTAAAGATAATGCTTTTTAGCTGATTTTGCATTCCTAAGTCTTGAAACAAGTGCCTCTCTTTCTTCAGAAACTTGAGAATAACAAGAATGGAGATCAGGCAGATACTGGTGCAGTGTTAGTGATGCAGAAGCAGTGGGAAGCGGCAGCCCTGTGTGCTCCTTCCCTTGGGTTTTGTTGCTTGTAATGTTGTAGAGCTCCTGCCACTGAGGCTGGAGTTTTCTATATGATCATGTAATTAAAGATTGACTCATAGTGTGCAGGCATATGGAGGCTAAAACAGTTGCCGTGAAGCTTTAGGCAGCATTTTGTGTGTGGTGTTTGACAAACCATTTTTATTTTGATTTTTGTTAATATGGCACTTTGTGCAATCACGGAGACACTTAGCATAGAACATCAGTCACCTGTGTAATCCTAATGAACTCATGTAAATGGAAATAAGGGGCTTCTGAAGAGTATTAACAATGAGGAGCCATGATGCTGGAGGAGACTTGGCAGCCCTCTCAGCCCACCCCTGATTTTGAAATGTGAGAGCATAGCTTTTCCCATTGCTGAGGGAGAATAATCAGACCTAGTCCTTGAAATGGTCTGTAGTGAAGCAATAGATATTTTAACTCCAGGGTTATCACCAGGCGAACCCTACTCCTTACTCAGGCAAATTCCCATTGATTTCAGAGGAATTATGCCTGAATACAGAGATGTGCAGGGCTGGAGTAAGCCTTGGTGTGACCTATTCCTGTTGTTTCTTCTCCAGCTCACAGTGGTTGTGAATTGTTGTGTTACTAATACAATAATTTGGATATATTGATTACTGTCAGTTCCCCCTGTGTGGTAAAATCCATATTATTCATATAAAGCAATTGGAAAGGAAAATCTACCTGCCAAACCTGAGAGCAGCCTGTGGAGCCACAGTTGCTTTGCTTTTGGTGTGCTCTGAGCAGTGTCTCTGTATTGCTGTTTCCCTTTGCAGTGCTCTTTGCAAAGGTGGAAAGGAGATCCTTGCTTAGGCAGACAATTCAGAGCTCTTCAAACCCTTTTGCCCAGGTCTGAGCGATCCATTGTAGGATCTCCTGTGAAAATTTTAAAGCTAGAAGGTCTGGAAGTGTTTTCCACGTTAAAGTTGAAGCCTTAATTTTCTGGGCATGGCTGTAAAACTAGGGCTTAATGCAAAAAGGGCTTGAAAGTTGCTAAAGGGCCTGAAGTGGAAATTAGAGATGTGCAGTGTTTTCTGGACACTTGGGCCATTTCTTCTTTCCTCTTGCATGTAAACTCATATTTTGTAAGAAAACATGACTGCTTTGTTCCACTGGGCTGTTGGAGATCTCACGGGTCCTCTGCACTTCATAATGCTTGAAGGAGGTTTTGTAGACCCCCAATACAGAAGCCATAATGTTGCTGGGACCTACCAAGGAGCTTCAGCAAGTCCATCTTTGGCAGGTCCCTGCTAAAAGTTGCTGCTGGCTGTTCTTCAGCTGTCTGCTTTCATTGTAGTCTGTCTTGCTGTCCTGTGAGCTACTCCAAGTCACAGCTCCGGTGTGATGTGTGTGGCAGCTGCTTGTCCAGACCCATCACACTTTGTATTTTGGGCTAAAACTATTTGTGCCCCTGTTGGGTTGCTGGGAGCTGCACTGTGGGCTAAAGCCTGCAGGGACATCCGTGTGTGGGTTGATGGTATGCATTTGGGGAAAGCTCCCTGGTCAAAGCAGGCACCAATGTTTCTGCAGAGGGACAGCAAAAAAAAAGTCTGTCTGCCCAAAACCACTGAAGAGGATGTTTCTATAAGTACAGCCTCTGATTGCTTCCTGCAGAGCCTTAATGGACAATGAAAAGTAGGGCTCTAACCCTAGAACAGACACATCTTCTCATGCTGTTTAATGTCAGTGATGTGCAGGCAGCAGTATCAATTATTACTAATCCAAAAATAGATTATAGGAGGAAAAAAAAATGAAGCTGATCTTTGAAAATTCAAGTAATTTTGGCAGAAAGTCAAGTTTAATTTGATAATAGCTCAAATCAAGAGGAAAGAAATTCTCTGAGCATGTTGAGGATCCTGGTCTGAGCCCTACTGAATTCAGGGAGAGTTATAAAGATTGTTATGTTATTTATGTTATAAAGATTTTGGTCAGATTGTAAGACTGGGACATGATTAATATTTTTCTTTTGTAGGAAAGGAAACTATTTGGGCTTTTGCATCTTAGTTTGCTGAACTGATTTATACTTGCATTTTCTAGTGCCAGCATATTAAATATCCTATACATTTTTCATCTTTTTCTAATTTATCTTATTAGGAAAAATGGGCAAATTAAAAAATATGTACAGATATAATGTTATTCTTCAATGTAGGCTGTATGCTGCATTCAATAATGAATGTTGTTGACTATAGTAATTAAGTGTGATTCCAGCTCCAAACAGTTATTTACTTGTCAATATTAGTGAATCTAGTTCATCTAAAACTGCAGGCAGTTTTCTGTTTACTATATAAACAATTATTGCCTGTTTAAGTATTTGCTAAAATATTGTTTAAGTCTAAAACCAAGATTGCAAGTGGATTTCAATAACCTAGTTAATTTGCTTTAATTTTGGAATTCTCTCTCTGCATGGGAAGAGAAATATGAAAAGTAATTTCATCTCTGTATAGCTGATTTAATTGTATGTACTTTTGATGGATTAAGTTTCCAGTTAATTGTGGAAAATGCAACAACAATATTCTAAAAAGAGGTTTAAAATAAAACAATTGCTGTCTGCTATGCTTGCTATTTTAAAAAAATGTTTAACATTATTAATTTTACAATGGTAATTTATAAATATTAGTTACATCTTCCCGCTTAACTCCCGCACAAATAGATGGTTTTAATCATACTTATTGATATTATCTGCATAATTATTTTTCATTATGCAAATATGTCTCAATTGCTGCGTAATAATGTGATGGAAACAGTTCTCGATGCTTTAAAACACTTGCTTAACTAAATCCAGGAGACAACGGGAAATTGATGTGAAAAATCAGAAAAAAGATGTTTTTTCTTAATAGCAACAGCAGCTTTATATCTTTATATTTAATAGTGGATGTTCAGGTGATTTCAAAATATGCTGTGGAAAAAATTAACAAGCAGTAATGGCACTTTAAGTTTTTAAAATAATGATTTTTAGTCACATTACTTTCAACCCTTAGTTAAAACTGACACTAGATTAAAATCTGAGTGATTTCTAGTAAACGGCATGTTTTGTTAGTCTTTGTGTGTAAAAATGTAAATAACCAGCTTCTCATTCACACATATTTCTTAAAACTTTCTGTGGGCGCTTTTTCCCAGGGAAACGTGATATCCAATATTAAAGGATTCTGAAAAGTTTATTTAAAAGTATAATCAACAGCATATTCATATAGAAATAGATATTCAGAAATAGAGAGGTTTTGTTTTGAGGCTTCTTCTGTTTGGAATGTAAAGGTTGTGAGGAGAAATAAGATTGTGGGGGTTGCTCAGGGCAAAATTACAGCACCAGACCTAAGTTCCTTGACTTTTTATTGTAACTGTATGATTGTGAGCTTCAAATAATGTAGGCAATGCTTTCTTTAGTCAGGATAAAGTATTCTAATTTCTACCAATTGATAACTTGCAATTTGTTCTTGGGGTTTTTTTAAATAAATTGTTCAATAAATAAAACAATTTCTTTTATATAAAGATTCTAATGAATCTAGTAGAGTTTTAATTTTAAAACAAAATAAATGGCTATTAGTCTTGTCGGGAAAAAAAGCAGGGTTGCCTGAAATAATTTATTGGATGTATGCTCTCTGTGGTTTTTCTTATAAAATGCTACTTTAGTACTTTATAGTTTTCTTAAGGAAACGTATACGTGTATGTAAACCCCCTGAAGTGTAAGTGTTGCTTCAGCCTTTATTGCAGCAGCGCTGTCTGCAGCTACAATTTCAACCCTGAGCTTAACTTTTTTTGCAAAGTATGTGGTTTTCATTAAACCTGTAATTAGTATAATTAATAATTATTCCCTAATTGAAACGCAGGTTAACAAACTTCCATATGTAAAAGTAAAGGGGGGGGAAAATGTCATTCATTCACACTGGGCTTTATAAGCCTATAAAACTCTTCAAAGGACTTCAAGATATCAAGCAATCTTTTATTCAGCTAAAGCTACCCCCCACCTTCCCTCTTACACACACTTAAATACGCAGTGTGCTCACAGCTTGGAAAAAAGCAAGAAAAGCCTTAATGGATCACTGATTTTAACCAAAGAGGTAGGTATGTATTCCATATAAATGGTTTCAAAACCATTTTGGTGTTAGTATTAATAATTTTCATCAAATGCAAACAAGCGTCTGGGCGCTATAGAAGGCAAAGCTTTCAACTGTGCACTTATTAACACAGCTTTTATTTCGAGCTCAAAACATCTAAAACAATTACACCGGAGCAACTGCGTAATGTGCTCCTTTCTGCAGCACACAGGTGTAGCCTTGCAGACAGGCTAAGGAAGATTTAGGGGGAAAGCAGAGAGCTCAGGTCCAAATTTTGTTCCTCTTTACGCCTGTGAGTAATTAACCCATTAGAATAGACGAGGAGACAAATAACACAAGGAGAGGTATGCACACGTGCATAGGTTGCAGTGCCCAGTTCGACTTGGATACTTTACAGCTGATGTAATAAATCAAAGAATAGAACAATCATTTCGCAATTTATCACGACACAGATATCTTGTCATCACCCTGGTTATGTGCACCTTTAAGAAGTGGTGAATGTTAAAAATCTATTTAACCACATCAGCGAAGCAGAGCTAACACAGCAGGAAATATTAGGGGCTTTTTTAATATATATAAAATCACTTATCAAGATATTTGCTCATATTAGAAACCAAATATTTTCCATCTGAAACTGAAGATTTTGTACCTAGGACATGACTATTTATTTTTAAATGGCAACATATTTAAATAATTTAAAATATCTTGCTGTTTGGGATATTTTATTTTCTTAGAAGAAATATTAGACAAGTCTTATATTTAGTTATGTGCTTCGTGAGCTTTGCATTTATCTGAAGGTTTATTTGCTGTTTAAAAATACATTTTTTGTAGAATTTGCCCCAAATATTTGTTATTTATATCATAAAAATATGAAGAGAAGGCATAGACACCCCCAGTGAATGCTTTTTCTGCAACCCTTTGGATCTGATGGAGTTATTTATTCAGGAATATTTCTTGAGTAATTTTTCTCTGCATTTAAAAAGCACAACACTGAGCTAAAATTGAACACTATAGTAAACACTAAAGTGTTCTTTTAATATCTAACTTGAAAATACAGTTGAAGTAGTAGCAAGTCATGGAGAAATGACTGCTGTGCAGTCCAGCGGTGGTCAGTGAAATATTATAAGCTTTGCTTTTATAATGCTGCCTTTCAAAATCTGTTATCTGCAGTTATCTTAAAATTGGAATGCTTTCTAGAACACCCAATTTCAAGTTTCTCAGGAGAATATACTATTTCAATCAGATAGTTTTATAGAGTACACGTTAACAAAAATCCTTACAATTCTGTTATCTTTGTCCTTTTTTAAATGGGAGAGGGAAGGCAGAGGATAATGACTTGTGCTTGAATGCAGTTCGGTGTATTTTGTGGGGTTTTTTTATGGATAAACATATGCATCTACATACATAAACACA
Source organism: Sclerurus mexicanus (assembly GCA_013396755.1). Classification (NCBI taxonomy): domain Eukaryota; kingdom Metazoa; phylum Chordata; class Aves; order Passeriformes; family Furnariidae; genus Sclerurus; species Sclerurus mexicanus. The sequence goes on from VWZF01002974.1 coordinate 113,811, forward strand.
ATCAGAGGTATGTGTTTATTTGTTAAGTTAAACAAAAGCTGTTAGTTCCCTCACCAAGATTTAGCAAGTTTGTCCTGCTTGCACCTCACTGAAAAATATCAAATCCAGCTCCCACAGTAAATCAAATGCTCAGGATGACTGAAACAGCATCTTTCCTGACTTAATCTGTCTAAACAGGTAAGGATATGTAAAAAAAAAATAATCTGAAGACCTCGCTGTACCTTCAGCTTCCCTGCTGATGCCTGTCAAGTTTTTAAAACAATTTTTAAGCCGGGTTTGGGAAGGCGGGGAGGGAGTAAAAGCTCTTTTCAATTACGGATGATCAGTGAGAACTGTGACACGCTGGTCAAGCTTCTCTTATCTCTTAAGGGTGTCCTTCAGAGTTCAGAAATATGTTCAAACACTCAGATGTATTTGAGGGGCACGCTGGTGCTAGGGGGGAGTCATATCTCTTAGCATAGAAGTTTTTCAGAGTTTCTTACAGGTGGTACCTACTTTCATAACTGAATCCACACACTGCCTTACAAACCTGAGACCAAAATGTGCATTTATTGCATCTACAGGATGCCCATGTGGATGGCAACAGTTTCTCGTTTTTATTACTTGATCTTACTGGAAGAGTTTGTAGTACGTGCTTGTTACAAACACTTGAAACTTGTTTCACAGGATGGAAAATATCTAATAACTAGAAAATTGGTAATATGATCTATTCATACCACTTAGAAAAGTGTGTTCTCTAAAAATCAATACAATGAACTTGCCTGTTCATTATCTGACTAGTAAAGTGTTCTGCCTCGATAGGATTTCATCTGCTCTGGGTAGGTCACCCAAGAGAGTAAGAGACCTGTTAGTTAACTACTACATTTTGCTTTGATTCTTAGTTTGTGGGTAATACCAAAATATGCTTAACTACTAGTGTTTTTATATGAAAATAGCACAAATGCTTTTGAATGCATCTCTTGCACAGATTTTTATTTTCCTCACCTGAACTGTAAAGAGGTTATTTTTAATTTAAAGGTATAAGATTAATCTGTTACTTATTATTTGTAGATGGAAACATTCAAACAGCAATGAAAGCTCTGAATATCCAGAATAAGTCATTTTTCTGTCCTCTTTTAATCTTCTGGTTCAGTTTCCCTAAATTCTTTCGTGAAGTAATTTTAATGGACTAGGTCAGTCTGACAAAAGTATTTTATGAAGTAATCTAAGTGTAGTTTTGTGGCAGTACAGAGATCTCATAAAGGGCTGAATCTTCCAGCATTTTTCCTTGTAAGGAAATTAAGGTCATATATGTGTGAATTTACTCTTGTGCCAGAGTTGGAATGCGTAGGTAGGATACATATGCACATATTTCAAGTACTGGAAAATAAATCAATGTAAAATAGCAATTATTTAAGGTAGGGCATAGTCTTGGCATATATCTAGGCAGCATTTAGCATCTGTGGGCATTATCATAGTAAAATAGTAATATTGGAAACTAGCTCGGAGTAGTTTCACTTGTAAAGTTGATTTTGGAGTATAAAATCTGGGTTTGAGCCCTAAACCTGTATATTCCAGCATGCTGTGCCAAATTTTCACCTCGTCTGCAGGCAAAATGTTTCTGCTTTAGTTGGCAAAACACTCATTTATCCAAGAGAAAGATGTAGCCTACATCAAAAACATTCTGATTGCTCGACAGCTTTTAGCACTTAACAAGTCTCTAAGCATGTACTGGAAGACTACTTGGGAGGAGATGTATGTACATGCGCCTTAGCCCAAAACACCCTAGAAACTGATTAATCTGTTTTGTTAATCAAAGATTTCATCTTCACATTATAGCACAGCCAGATTAGGAAAGCTGTGATGGTGGGACACAGGATAATTTGCTAAGTAAAGTCAAAATTAATGACAAATAAAATCAGTTTCCCTTTGTGATTATTTCCAGCCAACTGCATCCAAATATAAAAGAGCTATCAAAGGGAGATACCCATTAATTATTAACTCAGAACAACTTCAGACAGCACTTCTTAAACCTCCATTGACATCATCCTGACAGGCTCCTAATCTCGGAAAGTTGTTGGTAAGAGTTGCAATAGACTCAGCATGGCACCAATTCTGACTGGAACAACTGCAACTCGAGAAGTGCTGCAGCAGAGATAGGAACACATGGGACAAACTACTGCCTCCTAAGACATCTGTGAGTAACATTTACAGCACAACACGCTGTAGAATTCCCCGTGTGGCTCTACCTCTGCCGTCAGCATAATGGAGTTGTCAACAGTTTAATCGCAAGATGCAATTTGTAGGGGGGTCATCCAAAAAAGAAATCTCAGTGGAAAGTAACACAAATCAGCCGTCATTACTATAAAGCTGGACCAACCTTTGGCTAAACCATTTAAACCTCCGGATTAATCCCTAGATTTATCTATATAGATTGGATCAAACTCAAAGTTTGACTGCAGATGAAAGAGAAACTTCAAAACGAAGGCTATTGTTTATGCCCATTAGACAATGCATTCAGCTAATGATCTGCAACATATATTAGCCTGGACACTGTTTTTTAAGGCTTAATAGTTGCTTTTTTTTTCCTCTTCACTTCAACCTTTATTTTCAGCTTTTATTTCTTAAAACCTTTTTTTTTAAGCAGGAGGAAATACTTTTTTTAACAGAAGATTCTTTTAGTTCCTGCCTTTCCCTTCCTGCCAACATATATGATATCTAGTCTAGGAATTAACTTGGAAAGAGCTTATTTTATTATGTGGCATCAGTAGATCTCTTTATTGCAAAATGTATATGCTAAATCAAGCAGTTAAATTCCTCTGAATAATTTTTTAGAATTGTATGCCACTGATAAAAAAAATAAGCAGCAAACTCCCCGAATGATTAAAACCAACCAGTGCTAAAAAACAGAAACAATAGTACAGTGAATTGGGTTGTTTTTTATAATGGTCATCTGAAGTTAGTAAATTTATTCTTATGTATATTAAACACTTGTCATCATGAGACTATTGCAACTCCACTGGTTTGTTTTGTTTTAAAAAAGCCAAGCGAACTCAGACAAAGCTATCCAGCCCCTTCCTCCCCCCTGCTGAACAGGACAGGCTAACAGTTTTTATTCTTAAAAAAAAAGATACTAGCCATTCTTTCATCTAATGGGGAGACATTTAAATTTAGAATAATTACAAGACAACAATAAGCAGCACTGAGCATGAATGACAAAATGCAGCTCAACTTGATGTTTTAATGCAGTTTCCCCCTCTCATCAGTGATATTAACCCTTCTGACTACTTCACTAAAGATTATTCCCCTTGTTTCCGAGATCATAATGTGAATGATAGATTATCAGACTATTACCATTTTATAAACATGGATGAATGAGCAATGATTTTGAGCATGTATTTTCACATACTACCTCAAGTTTCAAGACTATTTCTTGCTGTATGTGATACAGGCCTTGCAAGGAGCTAGGCAACAGATCTGTTAGAATAGCTCCTGGCTGGATGTAAAGAAGTGAAAAGCAAGATTACTGGCTCATCTCAGTCAAAATGATTAGATTTTCAAGTAAACTAGATTCCATATAATTTCCCTCTTTTAAAAAATTGTTTCCTACCTTTGCTGGCCTGTTTCATCTGTTTCATTAAAGATGCAACTTTTACTGATGCTTCTGCTCATCCTATGTTTTCATCAGTGTGAAACCTAAAATGCTCTTTGCCTAAAGTGTAGGTTAATATAATAGCTACTTGAAGCAGGAAACCTCTGCTATGTGTCTATAGTTGTCTTTATTTGGGCCTGTGCAGCATTTTGTTTGTCCTCTAGCCTTTTACGGCAGCTGGACCCTGACCTTCAAGTTCTTAAAAAGAGGGGGGGAAAAGTATTCTTTTCAGATTCCAAGTTCCTCCCTTTTTACCCTCCCACTGACACCGTCCCATTCAATACTAGAGATAACTTTATTCATCTATACATCATTGTATCAAATTCAATAGGCAAACTGCTTCAACATGCTTCAGAGCTGGACAGGGCAGTAATGTCTTCATTTTTTCTTAATGCAATGAGTTTCTTATCACAGTCCTTTCAAGCACAAAACAAACACTGTAACAAAAAAAAAATGATCTCCAAGTTTTTCCCACCCTGCTATTTCACCATGGGCTTATTTCTTTGTTCCATCTTTTAGCAGACAGCTACAGATACAAAGCTGTAAAATTGATTACATGCATACCTACCTAACAGGAGTTAAAAAGGGAATTGGGGAGAATCTTTTATAATTAGATACTGTATTGAGAAGATTTACTTTGGGCTCACACCAAGAGCGTGGAAGTAATTCGTTCCTGAATCGGCTCTCATCCTTTAAACAGGATACCAAAATTAAGTTGCATCTAGAAAAGCCAGTAGCGATATCATGTCAGCTGCAAATCTGGGTGATGACTCTCTGGAAAAGACGGCTCCTTTTCCCAACTGTAGTCAGTGTGAATTTGCTACACCTAATATTACAAAACTGCCTGTCATTAACTGCCAAGCTTGACTCTAAGCTCATGACACCAGCTCCATGGATGTTAGTGGAGCTCCAGCAGCAAAGAGCCCAGCTTTTCTTAGTTATGCTGAGTCCTGCTCACCTGCAGATGCCTTTAAAGGGAGGGAATTGAATGCTTGTCCCACGTGTTCGTGTTGTAGTGTGGTTTAAGCTCGTTAGCTGAGCTAGAAAAAAAATGTTACAAACATATTGATAAGAGGGATAGATCAGTATTTTAATGAACCACTTCAAAGGTTTTGTAGTGCCTTTTTATTGTAGCATGAAATATGTAATATTAGGATACCCAAGTCAAGCTCATGTCTCATTGACATCTTTGTCTTTTAAATGGAAAGTAAGGCTGGAGGGGAAAAAGTTGGTTAAAATAGAGAACTTCTGAAGTCTTTAAGCCAGCTAATAGTACTAGATCTCATTTTAGATTCCAGGGATGAAAAAGAAAGAAATAAAAAAATCAGACTTACATCCCTGACTGGGTGTTTTCCACTATAGGCCCTACATGTTTATGTAGAGGGTATTGCGAACGTTTGGAGGGATTTGGGAGTTTCAAAAGGAAGAAGTTTATACATTAGTGCTGCAAGTTGCAAAACACTGTTGATATTCAAATGTTTATTGTGTAAAATCTGGGATAAGCTTCAGCATGAGAGCTCCTTTAAGTGCCTACAACTATTGCTAATTCCCCTCAGCATTGAGGCTTGCACAAAGGCCTTAATCCAATTCCACTTTTTTTTTTTCAGAAAGCCTATGCTATTTTCTCTCACATAAACTAACAACACTATCCCATCACACTGCAGAATGGGTCAAAGAAAAAGGGCTCTGTGTTTATACTTCACCAACACTTTGTGTTTCTTGGCCAAGTATGGCAAGAAACTTTAAGTGGGTCCCCCAGGCCCCATGCCATCTTTAGAAAGAAAAATAAGCCTTCAGAGAGTGAAAACACACTATTTTAGGCACTAAAAAACCTATGAAATGTCAACTATTCTTTCAGTCACTATCCCTGAAAAGAAATTGATCACTCCAGCCTCATTCTTCTAGCTCAGATTTAAATTATGAAACACAGGAATTGCTTTGATGTAATAGTGTATTCCACCTAGCATGTAAAATCCTTGGAGATATTTTAAGAGTGTTCTCAGATACTAATGTTTGTGTGTACACATTTTATTCTACTACAATGTGAGTACCTCCTCATCAAAATGGCTTAAAGCAGTAAGTTCCATCAGGGAAAAGAAATTTTATAAGGTCTGTAGGTTTACTAGTGCAAAAGAAACTCTTTCTTTATAAAGCATATTTTTCAGCTTCATCCATAATCTATTTTCTACAGGAGATCCCAATTCAGCTCCAAGTGGTCAGGTATTCCCTGTATATAAACCTTCACTTAATTCTGACAATGCCAGCAGTGTTGTCAAGGTTTAAACAACAACAAAGACTGAGCTGCTTTGAGGCTTGACCTTCCACGAGCAGGAGGGGAGGTGCTGGTCTGGTTCCTGTCTGATCATCTATGAAACCCTACAACAGAAACTCCGCTATAACCAGTGGGCATGTGAAAATGCCAGAGCATAAATCAACCTTTAAAAAGGAGGAGGGGGGAAAAGGGGGAGGTTGATTCCAAACAAGGGCTAAAACTTATTTTATAATCTGTGCTACTTAATTTTTAGCATGAGAACCCAGACGACATCCTATAGCACCAGTTGTGCTAATTTAGACAGCATTTATTCCAGTCTCCAGAATAACCTCATAGTCATATTGTCCCAGAAGGAGCTTAGAAGAATTGAGCTTGAAGGGGCATCACTTACTGAAGGGTTTGACAAGGTGGAAGTTATCTTTCCATCACAAGGACTTTGCTCTTGAACATGTGTTTTAGTGGCCAAGGTAAATCATCTGTGTTTTTTTTACTCCTCTCTGATTACATTCATACAGCAACCACAGGGGACTTATACTCAAATGAGGTTTGAATTATATTAAATACACTCAGTTTTCCTGTGGGTTTTGCTTGCCCAAAGGGGTTTAGTATGTTCCAGGGAGAGCTGTTTTTCCCACACTTCTTTCAGGATTTGTCCCTCACTAGGGTGCTCAGGAGGGGAAGGACCTGCTGCCCTCATGGCCTTGCACTGCCACCTAGAGCCATGTGCTGCCCAGCCCTGAGCAGTGCCCAGCTCCCATTTTCCCCAGGGTGGGTTAGGACAGTGGAAGATTCCCACAGATGTGATGAGCAGAGTCTGTAAAGTTCGTGTAGGTCCATGTTCTGCATAGGAAGGAGACTGAAGCAGAGTATTTCAGCACATGCACAAGTTGCTCCTGACTTAAATGAACTTAAACCACTGTTTTGTCAGTGAGAGTGATGATGGCTGCTTTGAGGCTCTATTTCTTATCAAATACTGAAAACTCATGTTTTCAAGGGTAGCTGATTTCCTACAGCACTTTTTCTGAAGTAGTTCACATGTTTCCATGGGCTCTTCTCTCCTGACCAGCTCTTAGCCTTTTGGATCATTTTGTACCTGTGAGCACACAGCTGAGTGCTGAAATCGCACTTAGAGGGTTTGGCTTCTTTCTGAGTGGCTTGAAAGGCTATAGCTGTAAGAGGGTTTTATGTGTTGGGGTTAAAATTATCCTGCATACATCACTAACAGAAGACTTAAGTGTCACTTAGGTCCTGTTTAATTTAGTTTGAGCTTTGTGGCAGGGCATGGACACTGGAACTTGTCCCTGAAAAAGCACTTTCCTGGAGCATCGCCTTTTTCTTTTGTTTTATCTTTCATGAAAAATATACTTGTGCAAAAAACCCCTAACATGCTCCTGTGCAGAACCGTGCATTAAAGTCAAACCCCCAAATATTTCAGCATAGGCACCAAGATTCTTATTGAGATTTTAGTTTTGCTATATTACAGACGTTAAAGACGTACATTTTATATCCAAAAACACATGAAAAGTTCATTTTGCCCTGGGAAATAGAAAATTTTTTTATAGGATCATCAAATGACTAAATCTTTCTAGTGAGAGATTAATTTCTTCTGCATTGTGCTGTGTGCAGTAGTTATTGTGGAGAATTTATAAGAGTTGATATTTTAGTTGACTGACAAGTCTCTCGATGTATTTAACAACTTTAATTATACTTGTCATTTTCAAAATGAGTGAAGAAATGTACAAAACCAACAGAAATATGTCAGTTGGTTATTAGTTACAGCAAAGTCTCTTTTATCTCTCTTCTCTCGGGTGGAAACCATCCTTTCTATTAAATAGGGAATCAGTTCAGAAACTTGAGACCCATCACTGTCTTCAGGGTTTTTAATTACTCCTCTGCCTTTTTCTCTTTCTTTCGGATTGTCGTTGTGTTAGATGACTTCTGTGTTTTTAGATTTCCTCCTTGGCTTGCTGTCAGCACATAGCTGCTTTCCTTTATCATGTCATACAATTCAGATCTCTGATTGTCTCATTTTGGTGCCACGCTTGCTCGGCAAACATGTGCTTTGTGAGGGGGAATGCAACTTGTCATCACAGGAAAAGGAAGGGGGAAATTAGTGGTGGTACTGGGAACAAGGAAGCAAAGTGGAGCAGTGTGTAGGAACTAATGGGTGTGTTTTTTGCTAGCCAAAAAGTGACCTTCAGACCCTATCAGTACTTGTTATAGTGAATATCTTGCTATTTTACAAATCAACTTTCTTTAAAGGCTGCATTTGCCTTTCCTCTCTGTTTGTGGCTTGTTCTTTCCATCGTGTGCAGGTTCTTTCTGTTGTCACTCCTCTACTTCGCTGAAAGGTTCCCGTGAAATGCAGATGTCTTAAAGGGTTTCCTTTTGGCTTGGCATGGTGCTTGGAGGTTCCTTCTGTGAGCACTGGAGGTTTGGATCTAATATCAAAGGGTTTAGAGCTAATGATTTTAAGTATGGTTGAATTTTATTGCTCCTCTGGTGGGCTAAAACCTTCAGCAACTCTTTGACCTCTTCCCAGTCAATCCAATTCCATCTAATACTCTGTGACTAATATGGTGGATATTTAATCTACTTTGCTGCTGAAATTACTTTGAGTCACTTTTTTCCTTAAATCTTCCTCTTTAGAGAAATTGCTGATCGTAAGCTCTAAATATTTTGCACACTATCACATAGGTTTTTGAAGAAAAAGCTTTTTTTAAGTAAAAGAAAATTAAGAGATGTAATTTCTTTTTATAACATAAATGAAATGAAGGGATATAATTATATTATGAAAATAAAAGCCAGGTTAAAATGAAAAATTGACAGAAACCTTTCTCATAATGCTGGTAATAGAGATATCATGATGAATAGCCACACCTTAGCCAAATATTTCCTGTAATATAATTAAACTTTGACGATAAAATTAAAGTAAGCTTCTATAAGGACAGTATTTTCATCGCTAGATAGTACTTAGTTAAAATTTGAAACATGGATGTTTTCCTGTAAGTAGTATCAAGAAACTGTGCTGGGTTTTGCTTATATCATATTTTTTTTCTTCCTAAAAAGAGACTAAACTGAGTAGTTGAGGCCACAGTTACAAATTCACCATGGTGCCTGTGATACTTGGCTGCCTTCCCCCTGTTTTCATCTCTTAAGACATCCAGCTTGCAAGGGCTCTGCACTGTGCAAACACGAGCAAAGGGGATTTGCTTATCTGATTTATGTGAGGACCCACCAAATTGGGTCATGGATAACGATCTCTACATCCACAATCCCGTGCCTTAGAATTTAGTCATGGGCATAGGCCCATTGAATTCAATGGGTTTGAGTAATTTGAATTTAATGGAATTATTTATATGCCTGAAATTAGGTGTTTAGGCAAGTTTTTGCAGGATTGTGGCATTAACCTTTTCCATATGTAACCTCTTTAAATAAGTGTACCATTGCATCAGTAGAAGCGATGCAGAGTTCAAGTCTCAACTTTCTCTCTGAATCCAGAGCAGGCTGATATAATAGCAAGGGTGATATGAAATGAGATTTCTGGTCACAGTCTAACTACCAAGAAAGATGTACTTTCTGTACCTGTGAAAGCTGAGGCTTCCACTGCCAAGAGGGATGGAAAGAAGAATCTGAATTCTCTTTCCTGTCCGTAACACCAAGAATATTATTGGTGCAGTAACACGATGCTAAATTAAGGGGGAAGGTGAGAACAAATCTTTGAACCGTTCAAGGAGTGAATCTCAAAGCAGCCTGACAATAGGAGCAATGGTGGAAACAGAGAAGATTAACCCTCAAGCCAGGTAGTTCTAGCTGCAGGTTGATCAGCCTGTGAAAATGAGTGTGTGGCCTGCAGGACTGGGAACCAGATTTGGTGATCCAGCTCAGTTTTCCTAAAAAGTTACAGCGAGGGATGAGGTGCGTTAAAGTAACAGTGCTGTAAAGAACTGTGCTCTACTACTCTTGCAACTAAGTGAAGGACTTCAGTCTTCAGAGCTGTCCATATGGCAAATTTCACATGCGCTAAAATTAAGAGAGGGGTGAGGTGACCCAACCCACATGTAATAAACATCCATCCCGCTTTGGGTGGAAGTGTGTGCTGAGGGAGTTGGCGGAGAGCCTGGGGTGTTCTGTGATACAGCCTTTCTTAAATAGTGCCCTGGGCTCACAAGAGCAGGAGGCAGGCCTGGGGTGTCTTTGGAGCATGTTCTGCATTGGGAATACCTGAGATCTGTGGATTTCCTTGAGAAAAGCTCCCAGCAATAGCATTTAGCTGCTGACATGAGTGCTCACTGCTACTGGAGAGCATGAAGGTACAGTAGGCCAAGTGAAAAGGGTTGGTGTGGAGATGAACACCATGGGATTATCGCGTGGGTCTTACTGGAGCATCTGCCCTGCAGACCACTGCCACTAAAGGCATAGCTCTGTTCTTCTGTCAGTAAATTCATGGAATCATAGAATGGTTTGGGTTGGAAGGAACCTCAAAGATCACCTAGTTCCAACCCCTTGCTGTGGGCAGGGGCACCTTCCACTAGACAGGGTTGCTCAAAGCCCTGTCCCATCCGTCCTTGAACACTTCCAGGGATGGGGCATCCACCACTTGCTTAAGTCACTGGTATTTGAAGAGAGCTCAGCTCTTGAGATGCAGTAGAAATACAGGGATGCTTTTTCACGTTTTTTACATATGGTTGATGCTTTGGGCATAAATGGCATATTAAAAAAAGGGCAAAAATACGTAGCTGTGTTTATACCCCTCCTCTTTTTGTCTGATGAATAGAACTGTAATTGAGGGAACACAAATGATGTATTAGATTTCTTGAACACATGGCTAAAATAAGCCAATGTGAAAACCACCATGTGCAGTTAATTTATAGACAAATATATTTGGAGCAGGTACAAACAAAGGTGTAAAGTACTACGTTTTAACAGATTTTCATGCCATATGCATTTGCTTTTACCGCCTGAAGGAAAAAAAATGATTGAACTAGATAGCTTTAAAAAAAAGTTAAAATACCTTTTGAAAATTTCCTTTTTTTAAATTACAAGAGGGCTACTCTTCATGGCTTATTGGTATGTTTAACTGTTTTAACTACTTTAGATTATTTTAATAAATTAATGGGCTTTTTGCCACTTGTTTCATTAAATAAAGCAAATTCAGAACAAAACCCCCTGAACTTTGACATTCTTTCTTGTATTTATTGCATATGTTTGGAAATTACCTAATTTTAGCAATTCACATGAAAACAGTGGTCACATCTCGTCATTTGAAATTAAGTCTGACAGCTCAGAAGTTAAACCAGTTTAGCTTGTTTTAACAGCTACACTTCAGTGATTCTGGGCTATTAAACTCTTTGGGAAGCCTTCCACACTTTATTAGGAAAAGGAAATTTATATAGTGGAAAGAAGAAAAATATATGTAATTGCCAACATATACACAGTGACTCTGGTAATAACATCACTTTATATAGGTTGTTAGTATCTAGTACAGAATTGTACATATATATGCTTTTGTGTGAAGGAAGTTATATTGGCGTGACAAACAGCTTCCCCTAAAATAATCCTCAAGGCAAATGTGAGGCACAGCTCTTTTGGGAGGTTAAAATTCAGTGAAGTGAATTTTCTCCACAGCGTTATTTCTTCAGACAGAACTCTTTACTCCAATGTGTATATATATAAAATTTGGTCGAGCTTGTAACTAAATTTGAGCATTAGGTTTGTCCACCACTTGCATCCCGTGGTGAAACTGTGGGAGAAGATTCAGAGTAAGGTTCATCCTACCTCCTGTCACAGCTCCTGTCTCCTCTGAAGGACGTAGATGTGTTCATTCAGCAAGATGTGATGTATCTGTAAGGATCACAACTCTGTTGAGGGATCAGAAAAGCATCTTGCTAGATAAAAACAATCTGACGTTTTGTGGACAACCTATTTAGATTGAGGATTTTTTAGATCTCTTGGTACACAGCAGGTTTTCCAAACTTTGACTATTTCCTTTAAATATTTTGGGGAAACTATCTTAATTTTCTATGTCAAGTGTTTTGATAATGACTAAATCAGTACTACAGATATTCCTTGTTCTCCCTCCTTACCTTTTTATCCCTGTTTATATATCCAAGAATTACAAGCAAATTTTTGTCACAGCTGATCCACCATGACTCTTACCTACTTTGAGAATTTGTGACTATAGCCCTGTTCTGTTGCCTTCTGTTTGGTTGATGTGTACACTCTGCAGTAGTGGATCAAGAAAAATTGTGTAAGGCGCATCTTCACAGAAATGCTGGTTTTTGGCTGATTTCTTATTAACAACATGTTGAGAGCCATCATCCAGTTTTTAATCCCTTTAACATATGCACAATTGGTTTTAATAAAAATATCATGTAGCACTGACTGTGTCTGTGCATTATCAACAAAGCTTGAAGCCCAAAATACCTGTGTCAAAACTGTTTGCCAAGGCTTATTTTCAGTATGTTTGCTGGCTAGCCTAAGTCCATCACCCCTGCCCTGAAGGGAATGTTTTAAGGGCTGGAGAAACATTTAAAACTGACAATAACTGCTAATATTAGCTGGTAGAAGAAAAGTAGGAATATATTTTGCTGTTTTTCTTAGTCTAGGTAAATACCAACATTTCAATAAGCATTCAAACAGATGCTCGGCTGTCTCCATTATCCTTCATGAGTTATTACTCTTAGATTTTTATGAAGAGCAGTGACTTAGGTGTTGATAAATAACTTCAGGTGCGGCTTCCTGCAAAGGTGTAAGGAGCATGTTCAGAAAACCCAAGGTCGTGCATGACCGCTGTTGCACTGCACCAACTGATGCTGCTCTGCTGTTCAGTCAAGGTAATCTGTGAGCTAAATGACTGTAATTTCCATTAAAAAGACCCCTAGAAAAGCAGGAGTGTGTGAGCATGTGCTTTGAAAACTTTGCTTGATGATACATTTTCTCTTTCTTTGATCTGTCTGAAATAAATGGAATGCATTAGTGCTATTTAACTTTGCCCTGAACCGTCAAAAAAAGGGGAAAAAAAAAAAGCAGCTGACTGTGGTGTTTATTTTCAAAATCCTAGTGCCAAGATCTTTTTTCTTCAAGGGAGAAGAACAAATCTTTTCTTTGCTGCCACGGTGGTTATATTTTATTTTCAGAAAAATAGTACTGTCTTAAGTACTTGAAACTTCCTGTACAGGTGAGCAGTGTGAGCATGATTGCAGGAGATCATTCCAAGCAGTTCACGTGTAGGCTAATCATTAGGACAGGAAAGAAGAAAGGCAGTTTTAATGTACTTACATATCAAGGGCTGGTGTTATTACAAAAGCTGCTTTTGGTTTGGAGAACCGCGTATCATGATTATCATATCATTAGAGCAGCTTTCAATGCCTAAAGGGGCTACAGGAGAGCTGAGGAGGGGCTTTTGATAAGGGCATGGAGTGGCAGGACAATGGGGAATGGATTTAAACTTCCAGAGGGCAGAGTTAGATTGGATATTATGGAGAAATTCCTCCCTGTGAGGGTGGGGAGGCCCTGGCACAGGGTGCCCAGAGAAGCTGTGGCTGCCCCATCCCTGGAGTTGTCCAAAGCCAGGTTGGACAGGACTTGGAGCAACCTGGGCTGGTGGGAGGTGTCCCTGCCCATCACAGGGAGTGAAATGAGATAATCATTAAGGCCTCTTCCAACCCAAGCCAGATTTTATGATGATGAGTGTGGTTTGAATACTTAGGCAGATGTCGAGAATGTAATGTAATCGATTGGGTGAATGCTGATAATTTCTGGGCTGTTTGGGGACTTAGACTGGTGAGGATAACTGGAATACTGGTTTTAATCCCTAGTAAGCAAAGGGACAGGCAGAAGGCTGTTAAACTCATGAAAATCTGTGGAGAGGTTACAAAGGCACTAGTAAAACATGACATCCATTGTGAAATGGCATTTGCTCTGCTCAGGGTGAAATTCTAAGATTATATTCAATTAATTTGGATAAAAGAAAGACAAGCATTTGGAAAAGGCTGTCTCATAACATGGCCTACAAAAGAGATAAGTGGAGCAGTCAGAATGTTCATTGCAAATATATATGTATATATTTGGAAAAGAAACACAATAATGGAACTGTGCATTACCTCAGAAACATTTTTACAAAGTCCTGTGTTTGGTTTGAAAAATGAGGGATCAAATTTGTGAAAATACAATCAATCATTTTCCCTGTTTGGCAGATGAAAAGACAATTTTCAAACTTAAAAAGATCACTCCTGGATGTTTGCACTGATGGGAGTTTCTCTTCTAAGTAGTTTAAAATGATTGCTTGAGAGAACTCGATGTAATTAGGTTTACAGCATACTTCCAGATTTACCAGAGATCTTTTGCTTAGAAAAATAAGTTGACACAGGTTTCCTCTTCTCAGGCTTCTGTACATCCAGTAAAGATTTAGATGGCATCTTTATTAAGGAAGTAAGGATTTTAGAATCCTTGTGGATAATCCCTTCCTCTGACTAGGGGCAAAGTTTGCAGAATCTTGTGAAGAAGTTGACGTGGTATTATTTAGTATACATGTAGTTTTTCCTAGGACTGACTAGCTGGCATCCACTAGCCCCAAACTGACACAAGTGTCTTTGATATGTTTCTGTCTGTGGATTTGGGCAGATAGAGCTGTACATGTGTGATGCAAGGTCTCAGTGTAACACTGGATAAAAGGTATGATTCAAAAAGATATATTCATACTATGGACCACCTGAGTTGGGCAACTGAAATCTATTTTGCAAAGTACTTGAAATACATGTAAGAAAATATTTGAATTATCTGTCATTTGAACACAAGGACTCCTTTTATTTTATATTCTTTTTTTGAGTGTATCATTAGGCTTACAAAGATGGTGGTGGGAATGTCTTTAAATGAAAGTCATGCTAACAACTCAGTGGGAAATGCTAATCTCTTCCAATAGAGATCAGTGCAGAGGACAAAACCACAGGGATGTTATCAAGCCCCTATAGCAGCATCGTGGTTATTGTCTCTGACAACACGATGGGTCTTTGCATGCACTGTATACCCAAAATTGGACTATGCTAAGGAGATTGAGATAATGGTAATTAGAAAAAAAGACGACAAAGTGGTTTTGAGTGCCGAATTACCCCTTCTGAGCCTGATCAAATGGCCACTGTAACCAGTGCAGACATCCATTGGCTTTGGTAGGCACTGGAACATACTCTGTAGTTCAGGTTCTTCTGTTGGCTTGTGCTGTTTATTTTATCAGACTGTTCCCAGAGTGGCATTGGGAATGACACAAAGAAAAAGTCAAATTACACTTCTAACTTTTCCTTATCTCACCTAAAAACAAAATAAGAGTAATCTGAAGACTTGACTTGCAAATCATGAATAAGTGAGAAGAAACCCCATGAAATAGTCTCCTCCTCCCAAAATGGGCAAAGAAAAAACACTTTTAAGATTCAAAGGCACAATAAAATGTTTCCAAGAGAGACAGATTCTGGTCTCCTTTACACAGATGGAAATCAGAAATGGCATGTTGAATCATTTTGGGTTGTATTTGGAGGAATGCTGTAATAGTGCTGAATTCACCTTCGAATGGCATGAGGGCCGTGTGATTTTCCATGACTTTTTGAACACATTTTGTCAGAATTTTTCACCAGGGCAGGCGTGATGTGTGCTGTGAGTCCATGACAGGTTCGAAGCAGCTGCTACCTCACTGTTCACCAGTTTAGAGATAAGTACTGATCCTCAGCCCTTTCCTTCCTCAGGTTCATACATATGGAGTGGAATTTGGCTTCTTGCCTTGTAGATCCATGAAGGACTAGAGCGGGTTTTGTGATAAGCAACATGGACTGTGTTGGAAAAACTCTAGATTGAGCAGTAATCTATATTGTTCTAGTAGTTATATATTAGTGGTACATGTAGTAACTAAAATTGCAACAGGGAGATTAAATTTCAAGTCTGCTGAAGGGCCTCCACAATCTGGGCAATCTGTTAAGGGACTGTACATAATGAATGTTGTACTTCTTTGTAGTTGAATGCTTAAAACTCATTTTCACTCTCTGTTCTCTCAAACTGAGGTTGTCAAATTGGTGCCAAATAAGACAAGTTTATAATATATATTATGTACCTTGGAAGTTGGTAGAGGCTAGTTCCACTCAATTTAACTGTGTTGCTTTTGAGGACAATTTGTTCTGACCTGGAGTATGAAGCCTGTATACGAATCAGTCGTTTTACATATGTCACCAAAAGAACTTCTATGAATGATTTTTTTTCTATTAAATCAAGCAGCTCTGAGGGGGATGGGAAAACACAGTTTACACAGAACCAGTTAATGAGAATGTGTTCACCTACTGGTTGATTTCCCTTCCCCAAATCAGCTGAAGAAATATCTTATGTTTAAATTACTAAGATCCAGTAGAAGTGGTTGTTCTTCAGCCTTCTGTAAGACTTTGGACAGATCACCTCTTTCTCCTGTGTCTTTTTTTTCTGCTGTGTCAAAAGGGGAAGACTGTAATCATCAATCTATTAGGAAGTTATGTTTTGGAAGTGTTGGAGCTATGGGCTCAGGAAAGTGTGAAGTATTAACAAAGCAGAATGAGAGCTGCATGCTGAATAACAAAGTGCCAAGATGTGTTTTGCTTTGTTGTTCAGGTGTAATTTCACCTATGCATGTGTATCCAGCACTCTTCATTTGAACTGTGCAAATTATCTGTGGAGATGTTATTGATAAGAGCTCTGAAACACATGTGGCCATGTGAGTCATATGGCATTCTTGGCCCTGACTAGGTAAGCTAACCCTTAAATTTCGAGGAAAGATATTCTAATTTTCATGAAAGAAGTAGATGATTAAGAGAACTTTAAACAGTTACAGTTCTTTATGGGTGGATTTTCTATGAGAATTACTCATAAGTTAATGAGTAAGGATGCATTCATTAAATTTCTTTTGCACAAAGCAATTCTATATCATTTTATTTGACAGCTCTAGGGTTGGATACTACTTTGGTCTATCTGAAAGCCTTGGAAGTCTACTAAGGTATTTAAATATTTAATTTAGAGTATGGAACAGAGTATTGGCAAGTAGGGGAGGTGAGCCCATATTCTATTTTTTAATTTGGGCATGAGGGGGTGTTTTACAGATGAATAGAAGCTATGTTTTCCAAGATACAATCCTCTCACAAGTAATGATTAGATTAAAATGCGAAGCCAAACTTGTGTAACTTTACTACAGAAAATCTACCTGTGAAGTGCTTGATACATCCTGCTATTAGAGAGGAAACCTCCAATCCATCTAAAAGCCATAAAACAATAAAAACTCATTAGTTATGTGTTGCGACCTCTCAGGCACAATTAGGTGCAGTCTGAGAGTCACCTGTGCAGTGTTGTGAGGAGCTGTGTTACAGAGAATACAAATACAAACTACTCGGGCTGGTCATGAATAGTTATGCCGATTCTGCTTGTACTACAGTTTTTTGTTACGTATCCTCCAAGGTACAGCAAAAAGAAGTCTGCCATTTTAATGAATCTTTCTGGTGAGCAGAGAAAGATGATACAGTCAAGCATAGGTCATCTATAGCCCTTAGTATCAGCTGTAGCATACATGCCATTATATCATAATACCATTTTATCCCTCATGATCTTTGATCAGTGCAAATGATCAAAGTTTGCATGGCAGCCAAGCGAATCATGAGACAGTAGATATTCATAGCTTATGGCCAATTCTGATTACTCTATAGCAGCTTTCCCAGTGTTCTGTAGTTTGATTGATGTCACTGGCATGCTTCAGCATTCAGAATATATCAAATAAATTTGCTATGCTTTGAACATGAAAGAGAAGTAAAACACTGATAATTTAAGAAACCAGAAAAGTAGGGAAGATAGGAGATACGCATTGCTGCATGTCCTTTGGCAAGTAATGCCATACAGCGCTTAGCGGCACCGTGCATGCAAATTGCCAAGCATCCTCTTTAAGGCAAGGCTTTGCTTCCAGGGTAAGAGCGTTGCTATTCAAAGGAGCTGGTAAATGAAATCTGAACTGCATACGCTGCAATGGAGAGGAGGACAGGAGCGGCAGACAGCTGTTTGGGGTGACTGCTTTACAAGCAGAAGCCTTTCAGTTCCATCAATCAGACAGTGTGAAAGGCCCAAATCCACAGACACCAGCATCCCACCCCCTTTGATCCCGATCCTAATAGCGTGCCAGTCACTGATGGAAATGCATTACAAAGTGAGAATGGTCCATTTTCTTCCTCCTTTTGCTGAGAGTCTGTATTTATCAGATTTAACTAGTTAATGATTCTGCCCTCTCTCTCCTGTGTGCCACGAGGAATCTTGCTGCAAAGGTGGCAGTTGTTATTGTCAGTGGGCACTTAAAGCATCAGCAATGTCGGCATCCAATGGAGCTGTTTGTCAAGGGCTGAGTTCTGCAAAGGGTTAAGCATCAGCTCGCCTCAAAATCGATGGCAAAATTATATATAGGTTTTCCTCATCGAGACAGTGTTTAGTTGAGCCCTGTGAGGCTGTGCCGTGAGGTGTGGATAGCATATTGATTCTAGTGAAAGAGGGCGTTGTGGTGGCCTCGTGCCGAGCCTGCGACTCTGGTTTTAGGAAATGTGTGTTCTGTGCCTGTCTCTACCACAGCCTTTGTGTCTCTGTCAGCACTTTCTGCCAATAACAAACCCGAGATTGCCCACCAAAGGAGTTTTTCCCTACCTGTGAGCCTGCAAGCGTGGTTGCAGTGCACCCTTGAGCTCACGTGGCACCTTGTCTGCCTAAATACAGCAGCCATATCACCACACGTGAAATACCTGTGAAGATGCTGAGGTGGGCAGACTGTGCAGGAGGTAAAGCATGCCATGCTCACAGGTGAGATGCCATAAAGGTCCTCTGAGTGATATAAATGATATGGTCTTACGCCTCTTAGGTGTTTGTGGTGTAAGCTTCCATCTGTGAAATGGGCTTTACAAAATACTCCTTTTGTCTGTCATGCCTATGTAAGCTTTTTTTTTTGATATCTGGTACCTCGCCCAAGGGCTCTGATTCCGAGCCCTACAATAATGAAAATAATAGTTCTGTACAGAGAAGGGCTCGTGGAACCTGGCCCTTCATCTGTAAAAGTCACTGTCTTATTTTTTCTAGTGTGAAACATCTTATTATCAGGCTTTCTTACTGATTTGCAAACATGAACATTTGCAGGGTAATAAAGAAATGGGCAGCACACTTGGGTGATCTTTTGCTTTTTCCTTCTTTAAAAGCAATTTTCTTGGCAGTGAGTACGATAACAACAGAGTTAAGCTATGTCATTAATTTCCATAGATGGTAGATGGAGAATGTTAAATTCTAGGCACCTGAGTGGATCATCAAACTCTTCTACCACATAATGACTCTAAATAATCATATTCATCATAATTAGTACCGTTAATAATGTTAAAAATAAACACTTGTACCTCAGACCATTAGTAATAGTAATCTTGTCATCGTCCATGAAAATTGCTAGACCCAGTTATTTTTCACAGTGGGGTGCAGTTATATGAGGTATATAATTAAAATATTAATTACATATTTGATAGAGCTTTGACTATCATTATTATATTACCAACGGTCTCATTACTATACTTTCAATATGTTACTTTGTATATATTGTGTTTAATAAAGTGTTAAAAAGTGGCTTTGAGTTTCCAAGATCAATATATGTTAGAAAGAAAAATGTACATGAATCCAGAGGTAGGGAAGAAATGGGATTCAAACTGTGGTTAAATGAATTTCTGTCATTCAACCTTGTACTAAGAGGTGACACAAAGCTGACACAAAGCTAATCCTAGTCATAAATCCCCAAAATAGAATTTAAGTGATACTTAGGTGATATTTAATGGTTATTTTTTACCTGAGTAGATTAAATGAAAGGAACGCTAGTTAGCTGAATGGGAGAGTTGAGCTTTAGAAAAGAACAATGTATTCTAAAGTTTTTTACTCTTTTAAGTACAGGGGTTTTTGTTTCTGTTAACCTAAACAGGATCTCTTCTAATGTATATAGAGGCAAGCAGTACTTTTACATGCTAAACTGAATTAGTATAAACAAGGGACAGGTGTAATTTGAGCATAAATAATACTGACACAGCACATCTTACTAAAAATGATGGTGCATTTCAGATTGCAGAATCTCTTGTCAGTTTTTCTTTTTTTCTTCTTTTCATCATGGTTAGTTGTCCATTTATTCCTTGCCTGTCTGTAATAGAGTTTTGCAGGTTTAAGTTTGTTGCCATTATTTGAAAATAGTGTCATCATTTTTGTGTAGTGTGCTACTGTTTCAGTCTATTTCAGATCAGGACATATTTACTCTAACAGTAGATGCTCTAGAAGTAAAACACAGACCCCACTATGTCGTCTGTATCCTTAATCCTGAAGGATTTTGAGGAGTTCTTTGGGATGCTCATTGTGCTGTCTGCTCCTGTTGTCTTGCTTTGCAACATTCAGTGGGTCTTGTGGTATCTTTCGGGAACAGAAAATCGCTGGAGCCCAGGATAGTTGGTGCCTCCCTTTCACTACGGGAATGGACAAGAATGCCTTTTTCCTATTTCTAAGTGTTTTTGCAGATTTTTCAGTATTCCTTTTAACTGGCGCATTAAAACAGTATCAAAAGAAATAGTTTCCATTCAGGTTTTTTTAGTAACTTAAAGAACATTTAGTGTACATTTATTTCAGAACACCTCCACACCTTCTGAAGATTAAAGGATAATTAAGTAATGAAGCTACTAAACTTTAGTTTAGAAAAGTAGTAAAAACACCACCCTCCAGCCACCAAAACAGGTTATATCTGTGAAGGATGGGGGAAGATATTTCCTAAATATAAAACTGTGTTGCATGGACAAAAGAGAGTTCTCCACAATTCCTGTCAAGGTTGAGAAGCTTGTTCCACTGATGTGGTAGGGAAGAGTGACAGTGTCATTGCCTGGAAGCAGCTGATGGATCTGCAAGCCAGGAAGTTTCATTTGCTTTACTCTGAAACTTGAATTAAGGGAAAGCCAAAGATCCAGCCTGTGTGTTTGTGCCTATCACCCTAACACTGATTTCAGATTAAACTTCACGTAACTTGGTGGCTGAGCAAAATTTTTGGGAATGGGATCCCCTTCTTGCTGTGCTGCAGAGCACTGAGGCACCCACCCATGAAAGCCCAGCGTTGTTTTCCCCATAAAGACGGGGCTCACACAGCTTTGGCTTCCTCCCACTAAAGGTATAACATTGTGGAACTTTTTGTCCTCCTTCTCCTGGGTTCCCAAGTTTCCTACTGAGCCCAAGTCTCCTCTAATGTACAGCTCTACACACGTGGAAAGTAATTTCTTTCAGAAGTAAGCAGCAGTAATAAAACCTTATCATTTGCTCCACACCAGATATTATGAGTGTGATTGTAAATAAAACCTTATCACCTGCTTGAAACCTTGGAGCATAAGCAGTGATCGCACTAGGATTTCTTTTTTGGTTTGACCCACTTTACTGGCTTTATTAAATGAGACAGACTACAACTACTTTTGCCCTCAATACATCTGATATTTTCCAAGGTTTCGGGGAGAGGATGCTTTGAATTATAAATTAATGTAGAGGACTCCTTTTAATAGTGTGGGATATCTTTTCTGGTAAACCATTAACCGTGTCATAATCAGTGTGGGGCAGTCAGATGAGGATAGTCAATACAAAAGTGCAAGTGCCTGACTGTCCAGAAAGTAATGAAACTCCTTCAACAGCTTGGGAAAGCAGCTGATTAATAAAATTTGCCAAAATTCTATTTTGGATGCTCTCTCTGCTATAGATTACTCTCACACTGAAAATGCCTCATGTATTTTTTCAGCATTATTATTGAAACTTCTAATAATTCTTACATTTACCCAAAGCTTCTCAAGTATGACATCCAGTGGCAGGGTTTCAAAGTTTAGGACGTGAGCAAATTTTGTCATCAAATGGAATATTCCTTGTGGAAATGAGATGTTTATTCTCAGTAAATTGAAGATAATCTCTTCCAGATTTCAGAGCTGTCGTGAGTGAAGGCCTGGACTTTTGAGGAGTCTGATGAACCTAATAAAACCTCTATGAAAAATTAAACTCTTCATTAGATCCTCCTTGTCACTAAGGCTTATTATAGCCGCTTACTTGGGATTAGCACAGAAGACAGAATGTGTTTAATATGTTATTAAACTAGTTAGACTTACATTAATTTTGTCCCTATTTGTGGTGGTGAGTGTATTAGGGAAAAACCTGAGTTCTATATGTACATGATTTTGTTTTGCTTAAATAAGTTTGGTAGCAGATTTTTCTTATGTCTAAGGCATAATTTTGGATTTTAAAATTCAATGTATAGATTATTAGATAATTCCCATCTTCCCAGAAAAAAAAAGGAAACTTCATTTTATTGCATCCCTTGATACTCTGAGGTGTAGCTGCTTAATACAGGAGTTGGATCACTTATGGATTCCTCACAAATGTTATTGTGGTAGTGTGTAAGAATAGCAACAGCATATATTAAAACATCTTTATAATCAGAATAATAATGAAGAGCCTGTAGATATGAGAATCCCAAAGTTTTCCCAGTGCTTTAATAAGTACTGAGCTACCGTTACAATTCCTGAATTATTCAGGGCTGTAATTTGGAGTCACAAGGCTTTAGTATGCTGTAGACGTAGCATTAAGGCTTCCAGGGTCATGGTAGATATTAAAAATTGTTATGGAGAGATCTAGATTGCTAATCACACAATGGCAGAAATGTTGTGGAGTGCCCTAGAATTACAAATAATTTAAAGGATCTGACTGGTGCTAAGTCCCTTCTCTTCCATTGCCCAAAACATGGGATGTACAGCAATGCTTCTGTGACAATAAATGAGTGCAAAATGTCCTCAAATGTACATCTGAAGAATTCTATAAGCAATGGAATAAGAGCAGCAGAGCATATACAGAATAAAACCTCCTCATGGAATGACAGTAAGTAACCACTATACTGAGGTTATAATTGTAATTTTGTCACAAGAGTAGGGAAGTCAAGGTTTCATAAGGAAAAAAAATCTATTTACAGGAAAATATTATGCTTTTCATTTGATAGAAAAGTAATTATTGCAAAGGGACCCATGGAAGATCTTGAAGACAGTCACCCTCCTTTTAATAAGTGCTTGTGGCAGCTAAGTGGGGATCAGGAGTATTCTTTATCAGGTTTGCATTCAAGTAGTACTAAATATATGCAGGTAGGAATTAAATAGTATCTGAGTTTAATTAAAATTATAAAAAAAAAAGGGGGGAGAAGAATGGTTGGTAGACTGCTCGACTGCATTTTAACCAGTAACCTCAGACCCTAATTAGAAATGCTTTTCATATCTCCTCCATGCAAGGGCTTAATCTGACGTGAGTCTGTGAGCGAGGGCTTGGGGGACCAGTGTTAATTCTGCATTCGATCTTGGTTTGTATGGAGGCAGGCAATGCTGATTGACCGAGTTGCAGCACAGATCCCATGACCTTGCTGGGATTTTCATGTGAGGTGTTAATTGAGAGGGTGGGTTAATCTTTGAGCATCATTGTCCCCGAGCTGAGGACAAAGTTTGTGCTCTCTGTTTCCTTACTCAACAGTATATTTGATCTCTACCTCCTCCCCTTTATGACAGCTTAGCAAGCCTGCAGAAAATTCACTCTTGATAAATTTATTGGTGGGGGGATTATCTCTTGCAGGTTTTGTTTGATTTTTATGATCTTGTTTTGGAGAAAGAGTGGTTAACTGGTCTGAAAACCAAAATATCCTTCTCACTGTCCCCCCCAATCCACTCCAGAGACTATCATAGCGGCTGGGGGGAGTGACATCTTGAGATTAATTATACTAAAGAAAACTACAAGGCATGATTTCAAAGTTGTTTCATCTGAATGCTGGGAAAATATAAGCTCTTTTTATTGCTCCTGAGTGGAAAGTCTAAAATAATTACAAAAACAAAGAGATATTACAGGGACAGAGCTTTTATAATAGTATACAGGTTAGAGTTTTCATACTGGATTTGTGTAATGCAAGAAAAGACAACCCTTTCAGTTTGTTTTTTTATAAATAATGAATGAGGGTTTTTTTCATCATGTTTTGTTTTTACAGGCCTGTCATTTTTAGTATAAGGGGGAAATTTTTACTCTGGACAGGACTTCTTAACCTTCAATATGACTCTCAGTGAGCAGGATGGGAGTTAAAAGTGGCAGAAGCAATAGAGCTGTGAAAGAACCGTGATAAAAAAAGCATGAATGATATCTATCCTTGACATAGAAAGAATTAATCTTGTTTAATTGTAAAGTACAGGCAACTTGTGCAAAGCCCAGCAGTGAGCTCTGTGCCCTCTTGCAAGCCCACCATCCATGGTGGAGGAGACTGTCCTGTGGGAGATGTTTTTGTGGGATGGTTTGGGCCCATTGAGGACAGAATGGTGTTTCAGTCTGGTTACATGGCTGTGTTTTACATCCAGTAAAAAAGGACCGCCATTTTTTTTCATCCAGCCAAGGAAGCTGTTAAATTCTTGCTGATTTAAGTTACTTGCCAGTAATGTGCCTGACTTGGTGGTTGTGTGACCTTTATGAGGTTATTTCCACCTAAGTGGTGCTATTGCCTACGCCAGAATAATTCCAGAGAAGATCTGTGGCAGGGTGAGATCATCTTGTGCAGGGCCACAAGAGAAAGGGTGGTGTCATGATGCCAATGAGTTTTCCAAGTCTTCTTAAATATCCTGTGGCAAAAATCACAATCCTTAGGTAATTGCCCTTTGTAGGGACATTGGGAGATATTTTTTTTTCCTCTTTTCAAGAAATGGCAACCCGTTACTGAAGAGTAACTTCAATCAGAAAGAATTTAATAGCTTCCTGGGCTGGGCAAAAAGCTACAGGTCAGCTCTTGGATTTATATCCCTATATAGGTTCCAGTTGTAGAGTGTCTTGTAGCAGTAGTCAGCAGTCTTCTAAGGCTGTTACACCAGATTGTATTTTTCTTTTTTAAAGTTTAAGAATATTGATAGAAACTCAGTGGGAGCTCGGAAATGCTGGCGTTCGCTTCAGCGTCTATATCTTGCTTCAAAGTGAGGCATTGGAGCCCAGCTCGCCTGAGCTTGGGATGCACTGAGAGCCAGGAGCTGGGAGAGCTGGTGCTTCAGTCTTCCCTCAAGATGCTCTGATGCCGCGATCCCGCCCTTGGCCCTGCCACGCTAATGCTATTAAAATCCACCCACGTGTTATCTGTAATTGCTGACCACTATCTTAAGCCACCCTGCAGTCTTTGAGGAAAATTAATTTTGGAGCTGTGAAAAAAAAAAAAGACACAAATTTTGTTTCGCAAAGGATTTGGAGAGTTCGAAATCTGGCTTCTGTTCATCCTGGAATGAAATGTGACATTTTCAAATTCTTGGCAGAGGAAAAGTCTCAAAAAAAGCTGCCTTTCAGATTGATCAAAATGGTTCATTCTGGGTTGGACTTGCTTGATTTCATAATTTACCAGAAAAAGCCTGAAATAAAAGTCACTTCAAAATGAAAAATCGAAAAGGTCAAAACAAAATCCCCTTTCCCCAGAAACTCAAGGCAAGTTGGCATGGTTCATAAACCCACTTAGTTTTATGAATCCACATTCTCCAATTCAAAGAGAAACTATTGATGTTTTGGGGTTTTTTTTGTTTTGGTTTTGTTTTTTGCAAGTACCCCTTGATTGTCCCTCAGTTGCTTCTGAAGCAGGCACTGAAGTGAAGGTGGCATCTTGGAATATGTGTTCGTTTTCAGCTTTTGATGAGTTTCAGTGAAATATATGTTTATGGTCTGATTGTTTGGCCTGAGAGGTGAGAATTATTTCTGGTGTCTGTAGCAAAAGGAACTTATATGGGCTACAAAAATGCAGTCTGCTCTTTGTGTTAATTGTGGACAGTTATTGAAAAGGTATCCTTAATCATTGGGTTAATATTTGAAAGGTTTCACCATAGTAATAGTTATTTTTAACACTATGATTAACTAGTGTCTACATGTAGCTGCATTTTTTAATAATTTTGTCTTGGTGTAAAATAACATGTGAGCAAGAATCTCTTCGCTACGTTTGATGAAACTATGAGATCCTTAATGACTTCAGATGTTTCCCTAGGTAAGACTCAAGGCTTGTGCCATCTTTCATTAGAAAAAAAGGAAAACTCTGGACCATGCTTCCTTCCTGCCCTTTCTGGTGGCTACTGAAAGACTGTTTGTGCTTCGGGTTAATTAGGTACATTTTTGAAGCTGATAGGAGGAATGAGGGCAACTAGGAACAGGTGGTAAGATATTTTCCTTTTCCAAGCCACAAAGTTGTTAATGGAAGGAACAGCCAATGTGGTGTGTCCCCAGGAGAAGAGCTGCTTGGTGCTCTAGGGCTTGTGTAGGTCCCAGTGATCTGCTTTATCATCTTGTGTGGAAGAGTAAGTCCTTGTTGCAGTTGGTAAAATTAAGTGATGGAGTGACCTGCAGCTTGAAGGTTTTTCTGTGTGCGTTGTATTTGTTTGGCCCTTTCTGTGGTCAAAGAGGTCTATCCATCACCGTCTTCTTTATAGACTGACTATAACTCTATTATTAGGCAGGTAGGGAATGTTCCCCCATATAATTTTGGACAAAGTACAAAACTACTTCTGTGGCAGATGAATTATCAGTTTCAACAGATGAATTATCGGTTTCATCTTTGGGACTTTAGGCCTAGTGGTCTTACGGTGCTTGTTTGTTGTTTTCTGTGACTGCCTTTAATCTGCTTTTTAAAAATTCCACTGATTCTGTATTTATAGAAGCCGCTTCACCTCATTGCTCTGGTTGATCTTACCAGCTAAAATATGTCTGGCCCAACATAAGGAAGCGGTCTTCTGGTACGTTCCATCTGTGTGATGTACTTTGTCTGTAAGTAATAACAAAAGGCTTCATTAGAGAGCTAATCAGCTCCCTCACCTTTGAGACCTAAAGTAATCATGTATTTCAGATGCACATCTATAAGAATGAGCCTGGTAATGGTGTTTAGGAGAAACTGTCTTTAAGTGAAGCCAGGCAAAGGCGGCAGGTGCTGTGCCCGGCTTCCTCCTCTCTGGGCTTTGCCTCTTAATCCTGAGCCCTTCTTTCAATAGTTTTACTTTGGCTTCTTACAGAAAAAAGGTTTCGGAAGCTGGGTAAACAGAGCCTGAGCCTGCACGGAGGGGATTAAGGAGGAGAGGCAAGAGTGGAAGGGAAAATGAGGATATGACAGAGGCCGTAGTGAGTTCAAACAAAATTTGGCCTGCAGAAGGCAGAAGAAATCCCACTGGTGACAGGTGCCATCTTGTGGGTCATTCTGCCACTCTGCCTCCTGCCACTTTTTATAACGAGAAGAGATAAAGGAGGACTGGGTTCTCAGAGGCTTGGAATTGGAAAAGTAATTCAAAGGGATGTGAGCATGGTTGGCTTCGGGGTTTGCATGATACTGTAAACATCAATACTTCGCTTGTCAGCGCTCTATGCTATTTAAGAATGTTAAAGTCCTCCATGAATAGAGGCTATGTGCGTGTCTAGAAACATGTAATCATAAATAGTACGAATGATAATCAAATTATTTTTACTTTATACTAATGCAAATAAAATATTCATGCATCATGTAGGCCTAGGAAAGGTTAAAGCCTGCAAACTGTGCTAATTAAAATATAATAGCACTGAGGAGTATATGTAAGAGTTACTAATGTCCGTATTTTCCCTCTTTGCTTTAAGATCTTATCTTTAATGAATACATAACGCAATGGTTAGCTGGTACTTCAGTTCTGTGGGGTTTTTCAGGAAATTTATTTTGGAGGAGTGTGCAAAAATAATCACAGCATCTACTAAGACAAAATCAAATATACTATTATAAAGTATGTATGATTTTTTTTTTAAAGAAAAACCTAGTATTTCATGCATGATTCTGAATTCTGTCAAAAAAATTAGGGCATCATTAATTCTTAAAGGTTTCACCATTTAAAGTAAAAATTAAAACAATATTTGTCAAAGATGATGGTGTATCTCAGTATTAATTTTACACCAAATCTGAAGGTCAAATTTTTCAGGAATAGAAGGGCTTGGCGTTACAAATGACTCATTTTAAGTACTGTCAGATGAACAAGACAAACTTGGAATTAACCTTAATTTCCTTTTTCTATCTTCATACTTCTGTCCAAAATATGTTGCTGTTTTGTGGACGTTTTTGAAACAAAATTGCATTG
Organism: Sclerurus mexicanus; assembly: GCA_013396755.1. Taxonomy (NCBI): domain Eukaryota; kingdom Metazoa; phylum Chordata; class Aves; order Passeriformes; family Furnariidae; genus Sclerurus; species Sclerurus mexicanus. The sequence continues at coordinate 141,889 of VWZF01002974.1, forward strand.
GGGTGAATGAACGGTAAGGAAAGGAAGCTTTAAGCTGATTCATACAAAAATTCTAACCATGCCATACGGAAGGCGTTTATGCAATATTTATACCAGAAGTCAAGTAAGAAATATAATGTTATCTGGGTAGGGAACAACAGCAGTGCCATCTGAGAGCACCCATAGGTGAGCTCTGTTAAGAATCTGTACAGAGAAAGCAAATCCATGAAAACGTCAAGTAAATTCGTCTGATTAATGCATTTGAAAAGAATTCTTATTCCTTTGCGAGCGTTCCGCCGTTATGAGGAATATGAAGATCATGGAATGCATTATTCTGTCCCCATGATTCGCTTATCCCCGGTTGTGAATCAGCGCATGAGACTTGACTGTCAATGGCGGGAGTCAATGGCCGTATTGTGCATGGGCATAATTCGCGGTGATGGAAACTGAGCTCAGGCTTAATATTATTTAATCACCTAAACTTAGGGAGTTGAATAAATGTGGCCGTGCTTGAAGCTTGCAGTGAAACTCTTTGCGCATTAAAAAAAATAAATATATATGTGTATATGTTCAGATGCTTAAGGGCAGTGAAAAACTTCAGGCTGTGCCTTCCGGTTAGTTGTTCGTGAAATTAAAAAATTATTTGTAATAAAACTTCTCGATGGTTAATTATGACATTTTAATGGGGCAAGCTTGAATTCTTTCACGGGGTTATGAAAACAAATTAATGTTAAATATGACATTTTCCTTTGGATTTATGACATATCCCCTGGCCCCTCCCTCACCCCACACAACGTGTACAAAAGGAGGTATTAACAGAAAAACAGAGATGTTGTGTGTTCTGTTATGAACAAGCTTTGTGATCTCATCCCAAGGTTTTATCCAAGCTTGAACCATCTGGCTTTGAGCTGGGGAAAAGCATGTCAAGCTCTCCCCCAGAATTTCAGTGTCAGGGAGAAGGGGCAGAGTGCCTGCGCTTAATGCCAGGCCCCCTTTCCTCCCCTCCACAACCCTGCTAGAAAGACAGGAGTCAGGCATTGAAAAGCATACCAGGCATTTTTAAACACAACCCTGACATTTCCTCAGCATTTCCATAGCTAAGGCTTTCCTTTTCCCCATCCCCCTACCCCTCTTTCAATCAAATAAGGCACCCGCTCTCTCATGCCTAGTGCAAAGAAGGGAAGGGAGGAGGGGGGGGGAAAAGTTGGCAATTTAATTCAAACAAAAGAAGCTTGAAATCTATAAGCACAGCAACTCCGAGGCTTCTGGCAAATAGAATTCTAATTAGTATGCTGCTATTTTTCTTTTAGACAGATGAGGGATGCCCCCTATTGACTCTAGCAGGCAGGCTGGTTAAAAAAAAAAGGGAAAAAAAAAAAAGAGGGGGGCAGGTGGGGGCTAGCCAGCAAACACTGCAGATTGCAAATTATATCGCAAACCCTGCCAAGTCCCAGCTCTTGGCATCAGATTTTTAATGACACCCTGGAAAAGGGAAAAAGAAGCCCTCAGCTAAGGGATAAAAATGAGGGGTTTTACACCGTGATAAGTCTTTGCTTAAAACCCAAATGGCCAAGCACACATTAGGGTTTTAAAATATTCATAGATAGAAGTGAAAATGAGGATATGAGGATGTACATTTGTTGCTTGGTCAATTGACAACTCATTCTGCATATTAATAAAAGGGATGATCTAATTTTAAAGGGCCAGTCTGTCTTTTTCAACCATGACTTTTTGAGTATTATGAAGCTGAGGGCAAAACATCACAGAGGAGGCCAGCGATGACACAGAGTGTTGTTTTCTTTTGATGTAGACCTGGTACTAACTACCACTTTGCTCAGGAATTCTGGGGTCTCTAAAAATACGATACCCTTCTTGTATAGTCTGTCTGATGTATGGCTGCTGAACACTTTGATTTTTTTTCTCTCCTTTTTTTTTTTTTTGCAGTGCATGAGGCCCTTCACAGTTGTAGGATTTTATCCACAAACAGTCAGACCATCACAGAGATGGAAGCCATTTCTTTTAATAATTAGGCCACCTTCTGTTCCAGAGAACTGCTTTTGGCATGCCTACCTCGAAATAATGTGGGGTTTTTTTAATATCACAGTATATCTCCTCCCCTCCAATAATATACAGTAAGCATTCAAAACACTGAGTTCATATTAATACTACACACACTACCTTAGTTCAACGAACAGAAGTCTCTTGGTCAAAGCTTTAAAAAATAAATCTGGGCCCATGCATCTCAAGTACTTCTGTTCAAGATTCACTGGGGGGTTAATTTAAAAAAAAAAAATCCACTTTGATTTCATTACACCTGCAATCCTAGTCACAATTAGTGCCATGAATGTGTGTGCCTACCCTGAGTCACGGTGAGGCAGTTAATACCAAAGAAACTCTGTTCATAATTAAAAATGCTAAAACTGGACTAAAAATTATTTGCGTTTACAAAACTGCAGCCACTACAAAGGGAGACTGTGTCAATACCAGTCTCAAAAGTCACAGCTAATATTAATTATCTTTAAATACACACCCGTATACAAATGAAGCATTAACTCAGATCATGTAGCTCACAGTATTTCTAACACAGGGCTTCAGACGTTCCATAGATTTTTATGGCATCCTTTAGGATGTACTAAAATCAGGCTTTACATGATAATTTGCTTTACCTGTCAGTCCCCTCCTACTGTAGTTGCTTTTCTCAACTTGAATTTGACAGAAGGGCAGAAATGTCGGCGATAATGAAGTTCTTAGAAGTTTGGTTAAAATCAGTAGAGGAGAGAAAGCCAAATGAGTGCCCCCACAGAGGGGAAAGTGGGCAGGACTCAAGCCTTCCACTATGTCTTTGGGAACAGCTGGTGGGCTGCAGCATCTCCTCGTGCTTCCTGAACAGAGCGTATGGTGAGGATAGAGAAGAGCAAGGGCTAAAGGACAGAAATCTGTAGGAAGCCACGCTAGCAGAAGAATGTGGATGTGTGTTTTTTAGGTAGAGCAGCTAGCTTATGTTTTCTGACACCTAGCCTTGCTTCAGAGCAGTAATTGTGTTGGCATTGTAAGGAAAAATTGATGCTGTTATTAGGAGAGTCTGCTAATCACTGTTAAAAAAAAAGAAGAGTATTATCCCTATAACAAGATTATAGTGTTACTAAATGTGTCTTCAAAGTTTATATTTAAAGACACAAAGGTGGGAAGTTTCTGAAGTGGGATGTTTTATTATGTGGGACCCATTAAAATTAGCAAGTTCATGTGATTTGGAAAGTGACTCCCACCATAGAGCAAATGGCACAAAGAAACCTGTGTTAGGTTAACACTACCTGTGTTCCCCTCTTGAAGATGTTTTTAAAAAACAGGAACTGAAATGCAAGGAATGAAAGGGGACAAGTGCAGTAGGATGGGCCAGAATGGAATTTCTCATCACACTGATGAATTAGTCTTCGTGTAGAAGTGTCCAGACAGTGACACTGTTTGCATTTATTCCTGGAAGGAAGAAAACCAGTCCATAAAGCTCCCATTGATTTATCAGAAACTTCCCAGGGTGACCTCTTGGCAGGAGCTCACCGCAATACCTTTCTGGAAGTTGTGGCTGTAAGTCAATGGGAACCATTATTGATGTTACGAGAGTGTATGGTATAATCTATATAGGGCAACATATAATCTAAAAAAGATAGAGCTCAAGTAAAAAGATGGGGGGGTCTAGCTGATTTAATTGGAATGCCATTGACTTTTATGGGAACAGGATCAAGTCCTTCATATAATTCTTAAAATTACATAATACTTTGCATGGCAGTTTGAGAGAGCATGTAAAGATATAACCTATGTTTATATGTTTGTTATTATACACAGAAACAGAACTAAAACACTCCAATAAACAAACCCAAATCTTGAGCTTTTTGTTTAACTATCTGGAGATATGGGTTGTTAAGCAAATTAGGTATGCTTAAAGAAGGGTGGGGCGGGAGGAGGAAATGTTTTCTTTCTTTCTCTTGCTCTAATATTAACTGCACATATCTACTTAGTTACACAGTCGAAGGGTAAGCTCAAGTGTAAACTTGAACTGGATGTTGAACAATAGGCATCCAATTAGGAGATAAATTAGATTACAAAAGATGATCTATACCAAATGAAGAAATGGCTGTGAAACCCATACTGTCCTTAATGACCCAGCCCTGTGGGAAGACGAAAAGCTAGTTTGAAGGTATTATCAGAGCTCTAGCTAAGAGTACCGAATATTGCTCTCATGTGGTTCAGAACTGTTGTAGGAAGAGTCAATGCCCTATCAATTAGTAAAACTTGAAATTATCACTCGAAGTAAATGTTTTTGGTGGAAAACAATTTCCCCCTTTTTTTCTCATGGATGAGTTATATTCAGTTTGCAGGTGTAGGAATCTGACAAGTAATTTTAGCACCCAGTGGCTTAAAGGAGTTCAAATGACCACTAAAGTCATATTAACTTGTCAAATTGACCAGTATTTTCTGCCACTGAAACAGTAGAATGGATGGCTGGAGACAATAAAATTGTTTCAATTATACTGCATTAAGCATCTTCACGAAGAAGTGAAAATGCAGAAAGCAAATAGGAAAGGATCTAGGAGACAAGCTCAACAATGACAAGAATTTCACTGGGACTCGTGAGTGAATACCCCATTAAAGAGGTATATTGGAAGAAATATCCACTGAAGGTACATGCAGCTAATTTGTACTTAGATTTGTAGAATCATAGATTTGTTTAGGTTGGAAAAGACCTCTAAGATCATCCAGTCACACCATTAACCCAGCACTGCCAAGCCCACCACTAAACCATCTCCTTAAGTGCTGTGTCTATACATCTGGTAAATACCTCCAGGGATGGTGATTCCACCCCTTCCCTGGGCAGCCTGGGCCAGTGCTTGACAACTCTTTTGGTGAAGAAATTTTTCCTAATATCCGATCTAAACCTCACATGGCACAACTTGAGGTCGTTTCCTCTTGTTCTGTGCCTTGTTACATAAAAGACCGATCCCACCTGGCTGGAATAGTTGGGGGGATTTAAGATACTAATGAATAGGTACACAGCCTTCCCATACTGTCATATACCTGTACAAATAATTCCATGGATTTCATAGGTGGTGAATTCAATCCAGAACATGAGTAGAAAATACATGGGATCACGTTCTGCCATCCTCCCCACAGTAAGCATTTGTATAGTTTGCACCTTATGGGCATAATCTGAGTGGGAACAGAGCAGGGAGGGAGGAATTGCTAATGGTAGACTTGATGAATTTAAGGATAAAGGGGTGGAACCACCCTTTATTTTACACTGTGATGGATGATGTTATAAAAAACCCACACACACCAGCTCTGCTTCTTGCAAACTGAGTACCTAAAGCCAAGCTCCAAAGAAAAATGTGGAAATCAAACTCACGTGCCCAGAAAAACTTGAATAAGACCCCCAAATTGATATTAGCCCTTGAGTATTTGTCAGCCCAAAGCTAGACTTGTCTCCTTTATGTTTGGGTGTATATGACTTTTCTTTACTTGCTGGAATGCATTAGAACACTGTGGAAAAAGTTTCGATTGGCAAAACTGAACATGAAATATATATTTTCAGAGGATAAAAATGTTACGAGCATCTACAAACAACTGGCAGAGAGTTTGATATAGTAAGAAAATGGCCACCCATGACCTCTTTCAGATTCAGTTCAACTTTTCACTTACTTAAAACCACATTTCTTTTTATATGCTAGGTTATATATTTTACTCAGTGAAATGTTTGGTTTATTTTAAAAATATAAAAGTATGGCCAGACTCCCCACCCAATTTTTCTTAGAGCACCCACTCCAGTTCAGTGTGCTCCTCTGCAATGAATAAATCCAGCAGTAAATTATGTATGATTCAAACACACACACACAGAGATTTATATTTATGCTTACAATGTCAGTATAATTTTACAGTCAAGACACAGTACATATACTTTGCTGTAAGTACTAGCTTGACATAGTAAACTCAAAAGAGCACATTGGGGGTTAGCAGTTAGAGCTGAAAGTGAAAATCAAGAAACAGCAGTAGGACTGCTTTTGTCTTCAGCATGCTCTTCAAGATGTGAGATGCTCCAGTGGGTGGGAGACCTATGCACCACCCCCCCAATTCTGGGGATAACCCCAGCAGATACGCTTTACAATTACCTTTTCTTAAAATGCCAATTAACCCTTTCAGGGTTTTGTGGCATACTGTGAGCAAGCAGGAGAGGGGCACTCATTTATCCCTTATATTGAACATCAAAACCAATTATAAGGGGATTGGGGTGGGAGGAAGAGGTCTTGTGCTACTGGAGATGTATCTGGAGTGCTTCCTGGTTTTTTTTCCTTGTGCTTTTTAACATTTAAGAGCGTCTGCAATAGCATTTAAAAATACATCAGAAGTAAAAAAAATAAAGATAACTAAGTAAAAACCTACTAATAAAGATGACACTTTATTAAATCAAATAGAAAAAAAGGCATTAATTCTCTTTGGCAATATTGTTTGCACTTGTTAAATCTTACCAGTTCACAAGGCAATGATAGGTTTAATTTTATCAAAATGTTCTAGTGTTTATGCTCGCAAAAAGTAGCCACCGGTGCAAATTAAGCCTTAACTCTATCAAAGTAATTAATACCAGGCCACTGGGAGACTGATATTTCATAATAAAAATAAGCCAAAAATATTAAGGTTCTTAGGGGAAATAGAATACTACTAGGACGAACTAGAATGAAGTATTGCTAGAATAAACCTAGAATGGCATTAATTAACCTGAAGATTAACTTAGTCCATTTAAATATGTTTTACTACTTGGACTCTGATCCTTCAAATCTCACATGGAGGTTGACTTTTCTATGGGGTCTCGTTTGGGTAGGTGTTACTCGACATGAGTAAAGGTGAGAGAAACAGTTGTGGTGGTGAGTAGCTGGTCACATTTTGTCAGTGTACACAGTGAGGGGTTTTTTTGGATGCCTTTGATTTGTAAGTTGTGGGACAACTTTGAGAATTCAAGTTATTTATCTTGTCATTTATATGAGAAAGGTGAGAAGGAAAAGGTCCTAAATTTATGAAGTGGGGCTTTGATACATAAGTAGGTAATAGTTTTAAAATTTCTGGTAGCTCCCACTAAACTGTGTCCATATCCTTTCCACATCCCATACCTCCAACAGAGGAAAGAGGGATGACCCTGACGTTTCTGATCACAGAAACTACCATCTTCTGATTCAGGGTGAAACGCTTGCAGAAACTCTGTGATTGCCAGTAACTGAGTTCAGTCTGACTGTTTTACTAAGGAAGAGATGATGTATATGGAACTGTGGCTGGTGGCAAGTTTTTAAGTAAAAGCTGGACTGTGACAATTTTGGTCAAGCTGGAATAGAAAGACTTGTGGGTCTCTACATTGGCAGCCTCACCTCCCCAGAATTCTTTCCAGTGCTCCCATTAAGACAGGATGAGCAGCACCCCTATCAGAGGATGCAGCTGTGCTCTGGTCTGTGATTTCTCCACACACTCAGCTTGGAGCAGAGGGAATTTGGCTGAAGCAGATGAAACTACACAAGATATGAATTGGGCTTGGACCACTGAAAGAAAGATGGCAATTATGTGGATTTTTGAATAAAATCACTTTATTTAGCTCCGTTTTATCCAGAATACTTGCTTGTCTTTATAATGGTGCAGTTTGTCTTTGGTTTTGGACCAAGCCCTCAAGTGAATTAAAGATGTTTTCCTTCTCTTCTTAGAAGACTCAAGGCTGAACACTACCAAACAAATAATATGAAAATAATGCCTTGTTCTACACTAAATGTTTTAGCCAGTGTTTTCAGGGTAGATTCTTCAATTATTTGTTATGCAAGTGCCAGCTGTTGCTGATGCACTGTAAGGGGAAATTCCATTATAAAGTTTTTGCAATCAGCAATGATCAGGTACTTGACAATGAATCAGAACTAACACTTGGTTTGTGAGATTTTGAACATACTCAGAAGGTAAAATACACAAAATACAACAAAATAGCCATAATAACATCAAAGGCTGATTTGGTGACACGTGCATTTTCAGAAGTGCAGCATCTACTGGACTGGAAATTTGTGAGCATTTAGCCACCTCAAAAATATATGTGTCCTTTATATACATGTATATGTGTCTGGTTGGACGAGTAGGTTTATATAACTGCATGTGAGCATGTTTACTGCACACATTAGACATATATTTTTACAATAAAACATACCCTATGTAACTAAGACAAAAGTAGGTACCTTTTCTTTATCCAGGTCCCTGCCTTTACCTGCCATGCAAGAGAGTGAAGGAAAATGGTATGAATTTCATATAGAAAAGAGAAAGTGCTATTGCGTCCTGACAAAAGGAAGTACCGTCTATCACTGTTTTAAATGCTTCCTAGATGTCCAGATGTAATGCAGCACCAGAACTCTGGGTGATCGTACATGCTACCTATGGTACAACGGTGAGGTATAGCAGGGTAAAGGAAGCAGAGTTTTAGCAGCCCCTGACAGTGTAGGTAGAGAAATAGAGGTCTATTATAATGATTTCCCACGGAGATGAATGCCAATCAAGGGGAAAAAAAACCAGCTCTGAAGGTCACCACCAAGGAAAATTACATACTATACTTTTTCTGCCATCCAAGTTCGATCATAATGCTCAAGAAAGCAGTAGGAATATATGTGTACTGTGCACATAGGCCTGTATGCATTGGTCTGCTGTGTACTACATAATAACACCTGGGTTTTTCAACACCTGGGGTTATAATGGATTCTCTTTGGACAGGCAGAGCAGAGGAAGATGAGATGTTTGGGTCATGTCTTGCAGAGAGAGGGTGAGAGCCTGAAGATGGTGATTCTGCAAGATTGAATAACACAGACATAACTATAGGGTGGGAGGGTTGCTGAAGCACTGTTGAAACATCACTGCTGGGCACACTTGCAGGTTAACCAGACCATCAAGAGAATTAGGGACCACTCAACCATCATTCCACTAGCAGTGTTACATCACCTAATCGATACCTTTACATCATTGCTTAGTTTGTGCTTCAAATTCAAGAATTTTAGCTAGTTTTCTGTCTGTCTTTTTATTTTCTAGTTCCACAAAGCATTACTTAAAGATACTGTGTATTTTTCACAATGCTTTTGTGTGTGGTATTCAGTCAGATTGTTTTCTTACTATCTAGTTATGTGACTTTTTAATCTGATTGTCTTAATTATTCTTTAAATTATTGTGCACCATACAGAGAAGTCTGTATGAAAAAAAAAAAGAGTAGGATCATGCTTAACTCCAGAAATATGTGAAAAGCACTAGGCTATAGCACTGACCACGTCATAAATGTTGTCTCTCTTCAGGCTGTCTATTTCTCCCCTAATGATCCCAGTTTTTAACCAGTTAGCAACGTACAATTATCTCGTTAAAATAAACAGACTTCAATGGACTACTGAATTAATACATATTTTAGAAACATAAAACATGTGAAACATAAAGCCACCTTAAAGAGAACACATCAACATATTATAAAAATTGTTTTCTCGCTTCTCTGCATAATCTCTCCTCCACCCTGATATCAGTCATAGGTAGCAACTAATCTGGAAGGCAAAGTTGAGGAGAACAGAGTGGAAGGGAAGGGTGTACGGTTTTCCTTCTTGTCTAGAAAAAGCTTTGTACTGTGTTAATGGAAGACAATTTCTTCTGGGGAAGAAATGTTAATGTGAAATTTTCTCTTTCTCTCAGCACAGTCGTACATTAGAGATATTTGTAGCAGTGGAGATGCAGACTGCAATAGGTGGATGGATATTTACCCAAGAAAATTTGAGCCATGCCCTTTCATTTTCAGAGAGCCGCTACCTAATCTCAGTGTAGCATCAAGACAAAGGACACATCATTCCGTTTGCGCCTGCCCTGCAAGAAAAAAAAGGGAGGGGGGCGTTGGTGGTGGGGAGAAAAAACCCACAACCCTTTGTGAGTGCTATTAGAATAATAGTCTGGGGGAAAAAAAAAGATAAAATACAAATTTCACTCCGATCTGGGTTGGATTACTTCTCCATGCCCCTGCCTTTATTGGACGATTTGGAGTTTCATTAGAATTCAGAATTCCTGCAGAAAGAAAAACCACAGTGGCACGGACTTCTCTTTCAAGGGGATTGCAGGCTGACCCATCAAAATGAAAAGGCTCAATGTTTTGCTGACAGGTCCCAGAGCAGGCCTGAGTGACAGCTTCATTTCAGCACTTCTCGGATGAGATTTGAATTGGGGGGTGGAGGAAGTAGTAGGAGAGAGACTTTGTTCCCTAAAAAGTGTCAGTGTCAAACTCTGCAGTTCAAGTTCTAGTGTCTGAGGTACAAAACCGAGTCAGAAATCATCTTCGACTTGCCCGCTTCCCAATTTATTATTAATGTCTCTCTAATATTAGCACGCATGAAGCTTCATTTAAATCTTAGAGTTCATGTCGAGTGTACTTTGTTCCTTTTTATTGGAAATAAAAAAGGTAGAAGAAGATGGATTAAAGCACAGTGAACTGCTGTATAAAGTCTGCATCAAAGAGTACTTAGTGGCATTTTTCTGTTGTAATCAAAACATCAGTGAGAGCCTGATCCTACCTCTTGTCTCTGGGAATAGGAGCCAATTTCTTCTTATAAATTGATCTAGGTCTTTTTGCCTGCAAAGAAAAAATAAAAATAAAGTGGATAGGAAAATACCTGAAGCCATTCTTAGCTTAAAGTTCAAAAGCAGATTTGTGTCTACTTCATGATATCCTAAATGAGCAACTCTTAATTGTTTATCTCAGTAGAAATAATGGTGAAAACCTGGCAAACCTGTCCCTGCCGTACAAGCAAGCGGAACCAGAGAAGCATCTTAACGAGTTCACATAAGGGAAGTAAAACTCCTTCACTTCCCACTTGTTCCATTACTAAAGGTTGGTTTGATGTCTGCAGGGCCATTAGCAAATTGTTTTTCCTAAACGTTTATTTAATTTTCCAGATATCTGGTGTTCATATCTTCTACGAATTATCTTCATTTTTCTCCTTTCCTAGGCCTATTAACATGTACTTTAGTGCGAGTACAAAATCCAACTGGTGGAGTTTGCTTTTAGGAGCCATCACAAATAGAGGGACAGAAAAAAGTTAACCTGATTTTTTAGACAATATTAGAAAATTAGGTTTGAAAATACAGATCTTCAAAGTAACATTGATTCTTACACCTTATTTCTATACATTATGATGTCACCCCATCAGTAACTGTCACAAAACAAGATACTATTCCATAGCACAAATCTGTTCTTCAGAATCAAATCAAATTTTATGTATTAAATTCACTTTGGAACAAATTCTTCTCTAATTTATATTGATGGAAAGCTGTAGTAACTTCAGCAAAGGTACAGGCTTTACCATCCAGGTAGAAAAAGAGTTTTGAGCTCTCCAAGAGAGAAGTATATTCAGCTTTAATTCTTATGTGAATGTAACTAACAGGGCTGTGTTAGTGTTGTTGTACTGTGTTTCTGCTGAATACAACAACCAATAATGACATAAAATCCATGTAAATGATCAGAGTGTATGTTGGGAACATCCTGAGGAAGCTTCATCCTGTAAAATTTGGTAATTTTTCATGGTTTGCTTTTCTTTAAAGAACTGTGTGTGCATTTGGAAAAAGGAGAGCGAAGGCACTAAAACTGCAAAGCCTCCCAAAGCTTCATTTATGTCTTGTCCTCTTTCTGCATTTTAAGAAATATTGCTGGGTCTAGGTTCTATGTTTTATTGAGCATGGAGCAAAACACTGACTATGCTCAAAACAAACCTTCTTGCGTAAAAGTTAAGCATCTTTTATGGAGTAGGAAATACTTTCCTCTGATTCAAGGGAAGCCCTACATCATATTCCTTATATACTTTCAGAATGTACTTCTTATAATCAAGCTTTTGTATCTTGTGAAGCTCAGGGGCCAATTTCAGTTCTGAAGCCAAAAGGCCTAGCAGCCCCTATACTTCCTTATCCCAGGGATGAATTTAGCTCCAGACATTTAAAAGGATCAACTCAGCAACAGCATGATTTTGAGATTAAATATTCAATGAAAAATTGTTCCACGTAGAGGCACAAATTTCGCTTACTGAATTCAGTGTGTGAGTTCCACTGACTTTTGTCATAGAACTAGGAAACGGGTATGAGAAAAGGGCACATTTTAAAAAAATTACCTAAAATAGAAAATTAAATATTGCAGTTTTTGAGAATTTTGAGACTCCAAGTACTTCTCAAGCATTGGGAATAGAAACAGGATACTAACAGCAAGGCAAATGCTTAGAGAACCACAGAGCTGGAAGAGGAATATCCTATCCTAAAACTTAAGGAAAAAGATCACATCCAGTTAGTGTGGGACACGTGATGGAGAAATGTGATATCTGGATGTCGTAAAGCAAAATGGACAAAATGTTAGTAAATTGCACTAGGAAAAAAATCCTGTGCTGACTGAATTGACTTTCAGGTCCACGTGCCAATATCACCTATGAACGGGCACATAAACTCAAGTCTGTGTTGGGGTTTGCCAGGATTCAGCCTGTGGGTCGGTGGCAAAGCCGTGTGAGTCAAGCCTGCTGTCAGTGCCGGGCACTGCCAAAAATTGCCAGTTTGCTCAAACTTTGTGCTGAGAAACTTGTGCTCTGTTGACTTTTTTTTAGTGCTCCCTGTGTTGATAAAAGCTGGGAAATGCTGCTGGAAGTTGTGTGCTCTGTTTCGAGAGTACCTGCCTGAGCTAATGAGGGAGGGACGGCAGGAGAGGACTTGGCAGTGCATGTCCCATGTCTGAACGTCCCCCTGTTTTCTTTTCCACTTGCCCTCCAAACTCGCCCTCCTCTTCCACACGCTCATTGAAACCAGTTTGGGTAAATCTCATGTGCTAAAGTGGAGTTTGAAGCAAATCAAGTGGGCAAAGTTGAAGGAGGTACCTGCAAGCTGTGCTCCCGACTCATCCTCTTCGTTAATACCAGGTCACAGAGGTGGATGCGGTGAGACAACAGGTCAGCCCCGTGTTCAAGCCAGGCTGGGTCTGGTCTGCTTTACTCCTTTATGTAGCGTCCCCAGTTTCAACAGGGATGCCCTTCTGAGGAGGGTAAGTCAGAGAGGCTTAAAAATGTGTGTGCTGTAATGCCATTGTACTGTATTAGCTGGTCTATTTTTAGAGCCAGGGAGCTGTACTGTGCTTTTATCGGTGAGGCTGTAGATGTAGAATCTGTCAAGGGAAAAGTGGGTCTTTTTGGGGCTTTTTAAGGATTGATACTTAATCAGCTCGGGTGTTACAAATATTGCATAAACAGCTTCCAGAAGAGACTGTTGTAGAGAAGTTGCATAGAGAAAGATTCTTTAATAATGACAATAATTATGAAAGTTAAAATCGGCAGCATGTTTTTTTAAAAAAACTGGCATAAAAACATTTACCTGAATGTTGATTCTTCATATGAATAAGCTGTGCAGGCATTTAGGCCCCAACATCAGCTTGACACGTAAGCAGGAAGGCTTTATTTTAAGCGTGGGCTTAAGTAGTTGTCAAATGCAGCTATTTTCCACAAAGAGAAATATTAAAAGTATGAACTTGTAGTTTCTTGTGGTTACGGCCCTCATCTGACATCCTGACCCATCTCATGCTTTTCTTGCATCACTTTTCAGCAAGGAACTATCATCTCACATTGGCATCTTTGGGTGTGACGTAATCCAAGCTCAAAAATCTCCATCCGGTTTTACCACATCATCAATTTTGCTGACCCTCCATTGTTCCTAAAGCGCCAAAATGTAACTCTTGCTTTCAAACTCTTTCCCCGAGTTCAATGTGATAATGAACGTGAAGGCTCTGCATGGAGGTGGCAAAACTTTTTTATTTCCTCCCCCCGCTTTTTTTTTTTTCTCTCCAGGTTCACACCAGATAGGCATTTTTTACAGCCTGAAAGGGGATGTTTTCTTTTGTTAATAGCTTACAATCAGATGAAAGGACTCATCACTCTATTTTAGTGCTCCACCACATGGCGTGTATCTTTTATAAATTACAGGCTGGCGTTGTGTGCACTGGGGGAGAGAAAGGTTGGTTTTCTTGCTGTGAGCCATCCTGCCTAATTGTCGTATGCAAATAAAAGCAATTATAAGGCTTTTAGGGTGAAGGGATGACAGCTGAGTTTGGCAGTTGAGGAGGCCTCACCCACCTTGTTGTCATAGCAACAGGGAGGAAAAGGACAAAATGGTGTGTATACAGTGGAAACATTTATTTTGGTTAAAGAATTAAAAATATATATACCACTGTTAGCGTGCAACATCAATATGTGTAATGAATGGGTTTGTTTAAAACATTAGAGAAATTAAACTGTATTTATTCCTTGGCCCTTTAAATGATCCTTGTCATCTAACTACCATTTACAAACCATCACTTGTGATTTTATCTGCTACTTTTAAAGTTAGGAACAGATCATAACAATCCAGCCAATAATTAGGAGATTACGAGTTTCTGCGTTTTAGTGCATCTATTTCAATGTTACTGGACCCGGAGCTGCTTGAAGGAGAGGGACATTCAGTGGTGTGTCCGTGAAGGGGGAACACTGAAAAATAATAACCTATTAGCAGTCCATAAAGTTCAATATAAAATATGTTTGTGCTAAAGTGTTAAACAAGTAGAACAAATAGCGTGCTAGTAGCATACAAAATTAAAACGAGTCACAAATGGATATTTTCTATGGCAATTTATTTCACAATTACTCTTGTGGAAGCTTTCATGAATTAAATATGAGTTCTATCTTGAAATTAGGTGTTATAAGGCTAAATTACAAGAGGCAGCCAGTAATTGAGGTGCCTGAAACACGGGGTCTAGTGAACTAATCTCTTGCTGTGCCACGTGGCTGTCCCCTCACCAATGGGAAACCTCCCCACCACAAAAACAGAGGCAGCTGAGAAAAATTGATTTCTCATCTGAGCCATATTTGATAGCTTTTGAAATCGAAAATTGAAATTAACTAACCTAAGCCCCGTTGTAACAAAAGAGCAAATTAAATATGCAACATGGCTTCCTATTGGCAGCAAGAGGGCCTGCCAAGGTAAATTTGTAAATAGAGTTAAGATGCAATCCGCCCCCCTCCTCTTTTTCCTTTCTCTCTGTGCAAAAAGTGTAAGTCTGCAATGGCTTAATAAATTATTTATATTAAAAAAAAATTTCATCAGCTGCAAATGGCCACTGTGGTTAAGGTCTTCCATGGAGAAAATCATTGCATTAGAAGAGCTCGTTGACTGAAGCAGAATTAAAATTATCTACAGTCATCCTTGAGCTTGGAATAAATTGCACATGAAGAGGCTCTGTTTTTGTCTAAGGAAAAGTTTTATGAATGGAAGTTTACAAAAGCAACAGCAAAAAAACCCCCCAAAATCAGACCAGTCATTTACGCTGTACAGATAGCTAGAGCTCAGATATACAGTTTTATTCTGTCTTTTCATTACGCCCAAACAATAATGGCATAATGGCTTTTTGAGCTTGGTGGAGTATCCACATGCTTGCCTTTTGTCTTGCTTTTGCACATTCTAACACGTTACAAAGGATTCTGACAGTGAATGCTAATGATTCAAAAGGTGCTTCTGCAGAGCTGTGGATTTACAGTGGGATTCCCTGAAATGAAGGCAGCCAACAAAATCAGTGATGCCATGCTCTAAATACTGTTTTCTGTCCTTTTAAAAGGAGTGTGTGTGTGTGTGGGGGGGGGGGAATAGAAAAAAACACAGCCAAGACATCAGCCCTCAGCATTCCTCTCTTAGAGGGCTTCTGATTTTCTCTGCCCAGATTTGCATGGGAAAACAAATGATTTCATTCCAATACTTGAGTAGAAGCATGTATAAAGCTACAGAGCCAGATCCTTGTCTGCATAAATCAGGGTAGTTTCTTTAACTTCAGAGGATTTATGCTACTCTACATCATCTGAAGATCTATCTCCTGAAATTGTTCCACTTTCCTGCCGACGCTGTTCAGATCTGAACTGTATAAAATCTAGTGACAACTGTAATGGAGGATATTACACTTAGCCTGTCTGTCATCCCAGGGATCTTGTAAAATCATTTTCTGTTCTAATTTATTACTTTTAGTGTCAATCAGCTGCCAACAAGCTGAGTAACATCATTAAGCATTGAGTTCATCTACTCAGCACTTTTTAAATGCAGTTTAAGTAGTTGTCTCATTATGTGTAGTAGGACAGAAAGTCAAGGTTCAAGGAGTTTTTCTTTTCGGCAAAGATATTGTTGAAGCCTCTACTATTATCTTTGAAGGAAAAAAAAACCCACAAGAAAATAGGTCTTTTTTATTTTTAAGGATTTGAAAGAATGAAAAGGCGGCAGTAAAACGCAGTAAAACTCACTGTAAAAAGTTTGATTCTGATTTCCCACTGCTTGACTTTGTATTTACTTCAGATGCACGAGTTGAAAGGTGTGGGGATGCAGAGAGGCAGTGATGAATTGGGGATTTTGTGTAATGTGGAGCTGATGGCTTCCAGCCATGAACTAGTAAGTGGTTGGGGTTCTTCTCCTAACTGAGAGCCTGCTATTGCTGTGCTGAGAATATAATGGATGGAAACAAACCGTGCGCCAATCCTGTAATAGGAAACATTGATTTCACCAGCACCCGAATAGAGCATGATTTTATTTAACACTATTACACATCAGAAGTATCTCCACAGCACCAAGTGTGCCAACGTAAGAGTCAAACTAGAGCAAGTTTGTTTGGAACAATTTTCAGGATTGTTTTTAAAATAAAATGTGAGTATCAAAAATGTCAGGGCAGACAGCAAAAGCCCTCTAACTTTTTCCCCTACTAGTAACCTGAGAGCTTGACTCTGGGCTGGATCCCAAAGAGGGGCCTCATGGCTATTCCTCAGAAGCTCCCTCATCCCTCAGCCACTTCCCAGGAGCAGTTCATGTCAGAAGAAAATGTTCCTGTGTCAGTCTTCATGTTTCTGCTCCATTTGAATACAGTTTTTATGACCATGTCCAGATAATAAACAATCTGTCTGAAGTCCCAAAGCTGCTGAGATGTACTGATTTAAGGACAGCTAAGAGTGGTGGTCTCTTTGGGAAACCCCAATTAAGGGGTGTAGCATGAAGCTGAAGAGAAGAAAAACAGTGCTGGGCTGGATGGTGACCATGTGATTTTTCTCTGTGTTACAGGCAGGACATGGCCATTTAGTGTCCATTTCTCATGCAGTTCTGTAATGTGTGATTAGGGAGACAAAGTAACCATTCTATTGCAGTGGAATGGAATTTACCAAAATTTAGGGGAAGTTAATTGAAGCCTGGAACAATTGGTTCAACTGGTGGAAAGAGGTCAGGAGGGAACAACTTTTCTAGTGTGAATGACTGTTTAGGACACTACTCTCGAATTTCATTACATTTCAGGGGAAGAAGAACAAGTTATGTCACATAGAAATAGAATAGAGAAAGGATACTGCATATTTTTTGAAGGATGCTGAGGATATGCCCCTCTGATGGAGTAGTGGAAAGTATTTTTAGGTGGTTTATCAAGTACATGCTGCATTGTTGATTTCATCAAAGAAGCTGAGACATCAGCTGTGTGTAACACTGCATTAGTGTGGCTGAGGGTCCTTCTAAATGCATTTTATTTTATAAATCAAAATAAATAGAGAAGTTTTTTTTTCCAGTCCTCTCTAGAACTTTTGGAACACAACCATTGCTCATTAATAATGGCATCAAATATGTGTGGTATAATGTTCCTGTTAAACACAAACAAATAAGGTAGTATGAAATAGCAAATATGTTGATAAACATTTCCAGTTCACAGAAAATTGTTATTGGTTTAAAGTCCAGGCCTCCTCCCCTCAATAAACTGCTTTATATGACATTCTGTATGTTTTAGATATAGTTACCAAAGCCAGCAGCTTTCATGGTATCCATCCAAAAGGATATTGTAATCAGAGTGCCAGTTATTCTGAGAAGCATCAAAAAAATGTTTCAGAGGATGTTTAGTCAGAAGAAAATCACAGCAGAGGCAAATCTGAACTGCTCGAGCAAAAGGAAAATTTCCTGCCGAACTGTAGAACAAATTCTACAAATAATTGCACCTACTGGACAAGTTAGATAAGGATGCAGTACACATTTTAAAATAGCAATCTTGAAACTGCATATGTAGCTGTAGAGTGCATATGGGTGCATCTTGCTATAAGTAGTATTTTTGTATTACATGTGAACGGCTCATTTTGAGTTTACCTTTAAAAATAACCTTTTTTTTATTTGGTCAATCAATAGAATTAAGAGAATATTAATATATGGCAACAGTTTTATTAAGGAATGATATCAATTCATTCATCCAGGAGTGTAATTCTTTTAATAGGCACAAATGTTACAGGGACCCAAATATTCAGGTTGTTTTGTAAACTCCTAAATTAAGCTCCAAACCAGAATATAATTAAACACATTTAATGGGAATAATTTGGCTGAACATGTATATCAAGGTAAGCAAATGAGAATGGGGGGGGGGAAATCTCAATTTTTCAACTCAGTTGCTTTGAATTGAGTCACAGTTTTGTGCTTTATATAGCAACAAGGCCCTGATTAAGCACTTAAGCATGTGCTTAAGGTTAAGCATGTGATTAAGTGCTTTGCTGACCTAGGGCTTAAGTACCCTGTAAAGCAGTGGTAAAATGAATAAATCAAATTTAGGTCAAATCCAGCCCTGTGCCACACACCTATGGTAACCGCAGAGCAGAAGGGAGGGAGCTTTGCCTTCAGAGGCTGGAAGCAGCGGGGCAGGATTACAGCCTGACATTGCGGGGAGCGCTGGGGAGGGCGAGCAAGCGGCTGTGACAGCCCCTGCCCCGGGAGGGCACGGGCTGCCAGCCGGAGACCTCGCAGGTCCTCAGCTGGCTGTCACACGCTCCTCAGCCTCCAGCCACGGGAGCCCGGGGCCGGCACTGCTGCTTTTCCCAGAGCAGGGTTTATCCCGGTGCCTGCGGGGCAGCCGCGTGTGCTGCCCCGGGGGAGTGGCCCTGGTCCCTCGAGGATGCTCAGCGCTGCTCCTCGCTCCCTCTGGTCTCCTCCTCGCTTTATACCCCGGGAAAGAAGTGTTGCGGGAATCGCAGTTTCCTTTGGGGATAAGCACCGGGATCACCTTGCATGGCCTCGTGAGGATGCCCAGTTTAGATGTTGGTGCTGGAAGCCCCTTTGCGGGGATCCCTGTCCGTGGGACAGTCACACCTCCCGCAAGGATGCACCAAACAGCTGCTTTCGTGTCTGCTTGCAGCAAAGGTGGTGCTTGGATGGCTAATGGTGAGAAATGGAAACATTTGGGAAACGGGGACTGTGGGGACTGGCAATGGACAGACGCAGATAAAAGGAAGGGGTTCTCTGTGGACGAGCATTCCCAGAAGTGCTGGGCATTGTTCTGGTGCTGACTGGACTTCTGTGATCTGGAAGATGGCATTGAAAACTGTAGTGAAAAAGATATTTTGACTTGGTTATTTCCTTGGTCAAAACCAGACACTGTGGAGATGTACCTAAAAGAAGTTGTGAATTCCAGAAAGTCCTGTTTTGGTAGTAACATCATTCAACGTGCTGGAGAAGGGTAAAGCAAAGAGAGGACAAGGTTAAATTTCAAGGGATGTAGATCGAGTATACATCTCTAGAGGAGGAAAAAAAAAATCTAAAAAAATTTATAGAGTTCTTACTAAGAGTGCTATTGTACGACCTAAAAGATTTTTATTCTCTCTTCTTTCTTATCCCTGTCTAAAACCTGTCTTCTCTCTGAAAGCGAAAAAAAAAAGTCTTTCAAACTCCAGAACTTCCCCATGCTGGAAAAGAAGAACACATCCTGTGCTGTCACTGCAGAGTTATCCCTACAGTACCACCCCCAGTGGCAGCCTCGCTGCAGGCTAGAGTTATACAATATCACAGAGAGAGATTAAGCGTTGCATTTATTGTGGTTGCTGGAAGGAGATATTATTGCTGTTTCAGTGGAGAGATTTATAGCAATACTTAATGAATGCTACTAGTTTTCTTATCAGTTGGTAACCATACACGTGTGCATGTGGAAATATTACATTAAGTCCTTATAAAAAGCCTTGGAAAAGTTGGATATTAGTGTTTGTGGCAAATTTGGCACATAATGGAACTATGTTAGTATAATGGCGTGGTATTGTTATGTTGGGCTTATGCTGTTGGATAGAATAGAGGCAAAATTAGCTTGATTGTTTTTAGGCAATTTCTAAATGAAGAAATTCCTCGTCATCTATCCTTAGGAATGTGCAGTGTGTTAGTTATTGGTCTCAGCCTATTTTTATGAAAATACCATAGGTCAGAAGCAGTTCAGAAACTAAATGCAAATTAAAAAAAATGCAGAGCTTTTAATGATATTTTCCATTTTAGTTCTATTTGAATCAGAGCTGTATGTGAGTCATCAACAAAATTGGAACTATTAAGATGGAGCAGAAAGATGTGAGACTTAGGAGTTCCTGAGAAAAAAATATTCAAATTTTATTGTAATCATGCTGATCTACTGGCATCTACTCCTGTTTTTTATGTAGTAGAGAGCCCTAATGAGAAACTGAAAGGTAGCAGTCAGTGCAGAGAATTTACTTTTCCCTTTCCAGAATCTTTACTTAGAAGCACTAAAGACTGAGTATCTCAGTAAATCTGCAAGGAAAAAAAATCTTATTTAAATTCTTTTAGATACAGCATTTACGCTGCCCTCTGACTTGGTGCATTAATATTCTACTATCATGCATAGATAGCTACATGGTAAATATATATTTGTACATTGAGCTGAAGTGAAGTTTTCATTAAGCTGATCACAGGCAAATTATTAGGCTTAGAAGCATCTTTTTATGTCTCAGTGCAACATCTCTAAGTTCATGACTGGTATCAAGAGTCATTCACTCGAATGCTTGTAGGTGCAGCTTTTTTTTTTTTCCTTCAGGAAGAGAGATTTATTAGAAGATCCTGCTATTGAAACCTCAGTCAAGATTAGGTGTAAAGACAACACAGAATAGGTAAATAGTATCTCTGGTACTCGCCATCAAAGGATGTGATAGAGTGTTCTCAGATGGAACAGACAGGTCTGATATTGCATATTAGTGAAGTTAAAGTAGATGAGGTATTGAAAATATTCATGCCTCTGCAGTGATGGGGACAAGGCAGAAGCTTTTGCCTTGGATGTTTTAGATAATTACGAGCAACAAAAGATTATGTTGGAAGCAGATTTGCTGCAGATAGATAGTATATTCTTGCTAGAGAAATGGGATATCTAGTATAGTGGTCTGATGGCCCCTTTTCTTCTCTTTTTTAAAAGGAAAGAGCATTTCTATCTTCTAACTGCATTGTGGGATGCATAATCAGACTCATGGCAAGTAATGAAATTACTTTTCCTCCTCTAATAATATTCCTTACAGAATTTATCAGAGTTTTGCAACAGTATTTGCAGTCTGAGATAACTCTAAGATAGACATATTCCAAAATTTGGGTAAAAGAAACCTACCGTATCACAGAATTCTTAAAAAAATTTGAGTGTATAAATTAATTTGACTAGTGTTGAATAAAAGCATCTCACTTTATTGAACTTCCATCACCTTTTTCTAAATGGGAGTGAAATGGTAATTCAAAAGGGCTAATTATGCCATATTTTGAAGTGTGCTTTTGTCATTAATTTTGTGATGTGCATTCTTTACTTTTTCTGTCTGCAACTTTTTGCATAAACTCTCTGCTCTGACTTACCTTTGGGGATAAAAGCTTCATGCTGGAGGCATCTGCAAATGGGAATTATAAAAACTGCTTCCATAAATTGTTGACTTTCCTCTCTCTCTGCATTATTTTTCCTTTCTTGGCGAGTGTTCACAGTCCTGTCCCAGAGCAACACTTCCTGGCTGTGGTTTGTGTCCTTTATTGGTCTGTGGGGCCGCACTGAGCAGTTGTGGCACAAACTGGGGAGGTCCCCAGGCGTGATGTGATCTGCTGGGTGACAGCATTAGTGCTTCTCTATGGGTAGAGGACCCAGAGCACCAGAGAAATCCTGTAGAATAGGATAAATCCTTTTTTTTTTTTTTTTGCCAAAAACCTGCATGGAAAACTCCAAGAAACATTGAGTTACCAACTGGGCAAAACCAACACAACGCAGTATAGACTCAAAAATGTGATCTTCTGTTTGATTTAAAATTAACCAGAGAAAATAAACTAAATTAATGTTCTGAAGGGTCTCCTGCACCTATAGATGTCTGCAAAGCCTCCTGGGCCCGAAGGAGCACTTAGCTTTACTCCACGCTATGCTCAGGTACAGGCTAAGATGCTTCCTAGATGTTTATGTGCAGTCTGAGTGAGGAAGGCCATGACATTTTACCTGTTGACAGTTGTCATCACTCACCTTGACCTGCATTGCAGATCTGTCCAGAGGGGTTCCTGTGAGTGCCAGTTATCGATTTATTAGTGTGGGCATTGCCAGTGTTTTCCTGATAAAATCCTTGGGAAGTGCCATCACTCCCTCACGGTCTTTTCAGACCTAGAATGTGCCAAGTAGACAGGAAGATAAGTTAGACACAATTTTTAAGTTGTAGTTAGGAATATGGAGTCTAGCTGTGTTTAAGCACAGATAGAAAATTTTAATGTATTTTAGAAATTATATGGGGCAATGTACTTTATAACATTTCACGCCATCTGTACCTAGAAAATGCAGAGATATCTTTTAGTGTTTACTTACGAAAGATGCAAATTGTTTGTCTAAATAATAAAATATTTAAGGTTGGAATTCATCTTTTTAATTAAAATTTTCCCAAGGCAAGTGAGATTACGGCAGCACAGAGAGATTTGCTGATACTTGTGTAATGTGTTTTTTATAATGCTGATGGTGACAGACAAAGTCAGTTCTATGCCACTCCTGTTGTCTGTTATTAATATTTTTGTATCAATGATGAGAAGAGCAGCAGTAACGATCGCAGTCGATGAGCCACAATAAATAGCAGCAAATGCCTTCTAACCTCTGACTCTGTGACAAACAGCGTGGGTACTATCTGCAGCTCTGGTTTTAATTTCAATGGCATCAAAGGGAAACTCAAGAGCTTCAGAAAATAACTCTGGCACCATGGCTTAGATAAAATAAAATGCTTACCCACAGACATAAATTACCATGGGAATAAAAAGACTACACCAAAATGACATAGTTTCATAATGATCTTAAATCAAGAAATAGAGGACAGTGTACACAGCTCCCACATTGCAACAGTCACGCTACTTGATGAGTGGTCTTTTCTGGCACTAAGTAACCTAACAGGTTTCTTCGGGAAGTGGTATTTGATGGCATATCCTCAGACGGTGTGGGGAAATTCAGCAGAATTTCCCATTTCATGAGAATTAGTTCCCTAGCACACATTAGAAAAATGTATTTTCACAGTTCTGACTGCAGTGTTGGACTACACAAACACATGTTCCTCTAAGCAGGAGACTTTGTTGGACTTTCATTGCCACTGAACTCATTGAATTTGAAGCCACATGTAATTACTTTAAGGCATAGTAAATCCTTCTCACCTTACTAGTGATGGGACTCCAAGAGCTGCTGTGTTTGCAGCCAAAGTCAAGACAACATTGCAACAAGATGCAAAGTCCTGGGCAAAGTATTTTGCAGGATGAAGGACTCATCCTAGACCAAGTCCTGTGTGAGTGTTTACTACACAACATGTCTTGAACTCACCTATGGAAACTGTTTTTAATTCTTTCTTAATCCCTGTCTAAGTATTCTTGCTGCAGCAGCTACATGGTCTTCTTCACTGGAGTTAACTAATATTCTTATCTATCCATTCCTCATGCTTTATTCCTTATTCTCACCTCAATTTATGGGAATTTTTTGTCTAGTCTAGAGGGATTGACAAGCTGATCTGGCTATAAATAAGAAAACAAGTTCTGCTTCTCTGAGTGATGGAGAAACAAGGGTACATCACTGAAACTGTTTTCATGACCAACCCCTGGTTTTCCATGTGCCTAGAAAGGCAGAGTTCTAGAGATCTCTGGAGGGGAAGATCCTAGAGACTTACTATACCTCTAAGAAGCTGTAGATGTGCCACCAGAAACTGGGCATGAGAAATCAGTGCAAGGATAGAAGAAGTAATTTGGATATGTTTACAGTGTTTTCACTTCTGGGATTGACTATATATTGGCATTCAGACCAAGCACTGATCACCAAGATGGTCACCACAGTTCAGGCCATACTTTTTGATGCATTGAGGAAAAGAGGGAGAAGAAACTCTTTTGTATTGTCCTGTATTAATAGATAATAATAGATGTTAATGAACCACGTTGATCTCTAATGAAATCACTTATTACTGCAGGAGGATTCTGGTACGTACCCCATTTGTGGTACCTCTACTGATGGTTCAGTCTGGCTTCCCATCAAAATCTAAAATTTCAGCACAGTTCTTCTGTTTAAATGCACTGAGACACAAGGAAGCTATTAAAGTATTACTGTTGTTATTTGTAAGTCTTTTAGTTCCCCACTGAAGTTTTCGGTGCATCACTTTGTAAACTTCCATGTAAAATTCTTCATGTGGAACAAGTGGGAGCTCACTGGTGCTGCAGTCTCAAGTTGCTCTACTCAAGGCTCTAAGAATCCAGTGGCTCAAGTGAGGTTTTCATTACTGCAATGAGAAGCACCTCTGTATCTTGCATCTCATACTAGGGGATTTTAAATGCCTGACAGCTATAGCCTACATAGAAATCATTTTTTTGTCTGAGTCATAAAAATAGTATTGGTTGCCAGACACACTTAAAGGAAGCGATCACTGAACCTGATTTTTCAGTCTTGGAAGGTTCTTTGGCAGGTTTTCAGTGCAACTTCCACAGAGTGAGTCTTTACACAGAGGAATAAAAACCTCATAAGTTCATCTTCTGGACTTCTTTTAAGAAGCAAGGTGTTCTGGTACCATTTTTTTTTTTTTATCTCAAGGGGGGAAAAAAGCTCTTTTGATATTTTTTTCTTCCTTCAAAAAATGAGTTCAAAAGAAGAATAGGGAAGGACAAAAGCAGAAAAAAATGAACCTGGTATTCTTTTTTTCAGTGATGGAAGAGAATCTTGTTGTGACCACCATACCTGAAAAAAAAGTTCCTTCTCAAAACACTGGGGGGAAAAAAGCAGACATTCATTTTGAACTACAGAAAAACTAGTTTCTGCTGGAAAGTTAAATGCATTTACTTTTGGACAAATGCTTGTCAAAGTCTGTAGGGGAAAAAAAAGACAAAAGCCCATATCACTTCAGATTTTTGACCAGATCCTGAGATACAGGTGGTTTTTAGAAAGCACAGATCAAGTGTGGGAGTATATGAAAGCTCACCTTTGCACTCCTGTAATCTTAGTCACTTGTTTCAAGCTGGAAGATGGCTCTTACTTCTACCAACATCAAATAGCACCTGGACCATTCTCTCTGTGCCTGCTGCTCCCCACAGGCCATCTGTGATCTGCATACCACCCTTTGCAATTATTGATACAGTGAGTAATTACTTCTGATGTTAGATATAGCTCCAACTTTCCATTAAAAAGAAAATACACAGATGAGGTATCCCCTCTGGAATTCTTAGTGCCAGAAGTAGAAGTAACCTGGTGGGTCAAAGGGTGTCCAGGTTGACACATGCTGCATTCAGTCAAGAGACTTGACTTGTCCTCACTTCAGGCTCAGGACACCTTTTCTAAGAGTGCTCTTTTGATCTAAAAGGCTGATGAAAAGAACCCTACTGATCCACATCCTCTAGTGTTTGTAACTTGGTGCTGTGCTGGTCAGCAGAATACACAAGGAAAAATCACATCTTTGTCTTCCGTAAGCAGGAATTTCTGACTTTGTATTAATTTTCTTTCATAAACCAAATGCTTGTGTGGAAATGCTTTATGTAAATACATTTTAATGTACTCTGTTTTCCCTTGATTCTGACTACTTGCTCTCTACTGGAGTAAGTCTTTAAGCCAATGCTGAGCTTTTCCTTTGCACTGTGAGGCACTGCAGAGGATTCTAGGCTTTATATCCTTCTAAAATGTGTGACACACGCTGCCCAGAGATTTCAAACTGTACAAGCAACAAGTGAGTGCCGCAGGGGAGAATTACTCCCACTTCACGTTTTGGAAGGTGAAACCCAGAGGTTGTATTTGCACTGTTGTGCAGCAGCTACAGGTAGATAGAGAAAGGCAGGTCTGCCCATAATTGTTATTTTTTGGAGTTCTCTCAGACCTCTCCTTTGCACCTTTGGCTCTTTGTGGCTGCACTAGCAGTTGCCCTCTAGTTTGTGTGCCCTGCTACAATGTTAGGATAAACAAAACCTACAAGGCTTCTATTGTAAGGTTTCCCTATGTGGTTTGCCACAAAGATACATGGAATTACAGGTGCTATGAAATCCAGCTGACATTCCAGAAAGGGAAAACTTTTCCTGAAAAAGAAAGTAAGCATGAGGTGGTAAAGTTCGTGTGCACCTTCACTCTTGAGGTTCACCAGCTCAAGTTACAGAATGTTTTGTCAAAAAGATCAAGTGATTCATGGGTCATGCAGAACTGAAATCTGACAGAAAAAAGCGGTTCCCAAGCTTCAGATGAGGATAAAAATATTTATACACAGTAAAAGTAGGTTGAATCCTGTGGATTCAATATGAGCAGTGTAACAAAGAAACAAATAGGGTATTTCATGAAGTCTGAGTCTAATCTGATTTATAAATGCTTGCAGACTGTAGTTACGAGTTCTAAAGCAAATATGTAGAGCTGCAGATAGAAAAGAAGGTATTTGTCTTTTGGTCAGGGTATTTGCTTAGATTTTAGCACAAGACTAACCTTAAGAAATCACCATACCTAACTCATGGTAAACATTTAAGCAGGTACAGGCTGGAATTGCTGTTGAGAGGATGGTTTGATGTGTTTTGTAAATGACTGGGCAAAACAGGCTCTGCTCCATCAATCTTGACTCTTCCAGGACAAAACAGGTCCAGTTCCAGAGCACCTAGAGGACCGGGTCATATAGTTTGATTTTTACTCCTTTCATTCACAATTCGTGCTGAATACTGACCTGGGCGTGTTACATGTAACAAATGAGCACGTGTGATGGTGATTTAATTACACGTACCCCCTTCTACTCAGCTGCTCACTTCATTTCTTGGGCTTACCTGGACTCCAAAGGCAGAATTCATTATCTAATTGGTCAAAGTCCTGCTCTGGGCCCATTGCTTACTTAGCAGAATGGATGTGAGTTAAAAGAAGGATGAGGAGCTATTTCTATGGGGGTTGGATTTTTATTATTTTAAAATTTAAATAAGAGTCTG
Source organism: Sclerurus mexicanus (assembly GCA_013396755.1). NCBI lineage: Eukaryota > Metazoa > Chordata > Aves > Passeriformes > Furnariidae > Sclerurus > Sclerurus mexicanus. Next base: position 169,132 of record VWZF01002974.1, read on the forward strand.
AATCACAATAATATAAAGAGACCAAAATCAAACAACTGTGGTTCATTCCTGTGCTTTGATTTTTATACCCATGCATGTTTTAAAAAAAAAAAAAAAAGAAAACTAAACATGTGTGCCGCCTTTTAATAAAGATCATATTAAAAATTCAATAAATAGCAATATCTCTGATCTCTTAACAAAAGCGTCTGGTGTACAGGAAATTAAACGAAAAAAAACTTGTTAATCCTTTTTGATTTCTGTACATGGTAGCTGGAAGCAGAATTCTTTAACTCACAGGATTCTCTTTTTGTCCTCCCTCTTTTACATTTCTTATTTTTTTTTCTTTTTTATTTTTTTTTTTTAATCTTCTCCGGCACAAACGTTGTCTGGGTAACCTTAGTGTAAATGCAGTCTGTTTCTCTGATACATTTTAAAAATAAATAATAAAAGAATAATAATAATAGGGGAAAGGGAAAGAAAAAAAAAAAAAAGAAGAGAAAAAGCCGTCGTGTCATTGTCTCATCCCTGTGGCCTTGCTGTGAGGGATCCGTCTCGAACCAGGTGATAACCTGATAGACTTTATCTTGTCTTTTCTGGGCCTCCCTGAAGCCTGCCAACACTTCGGCTGGCTGTTAGGCATTTTAAATATCCCCCATGAGCCCTAACCTTACCCCTTTTCTCTTCTTGTCATCTGGAATGTCTCAGAGCTGTCAGAGGCTTGTTGCTTATTGATGTTTCCGTGTGTTTTATGTCTTTTCTGAGATATGACAGCCCCTGACACAGTGCTGATTTCAATCAGCCGGCTTCTGGAGAGGCCCGAGATTCCGTCCTCGCGCGGTCCCAGCCGCCGGCGCGCTTCAGAGCCCTCCGTCTAATGAAAATGTTTCAGCGGGCGGAATAAAGGCCCGCTGCTCAACAAACAGCAGCTGATGAATTCACAAGACAAAAAAAAATTTAAAAGAAAAAAAAAAAGAAGAGGAGGAAACCCTCCCCCCCCCAACCCTCTGCCTTTGTTATAAGAAAAGCAAGAGGAGAGAGTGACCTCCTGAGCCAAAGGTTTTGACACTGAATCAAATCCCTTTAGGCCTGAACTGGCAGGCTGGGCCCGGCATTGGATTACTTTATCACATCTTAGAGCGATGCTTGTATGTACCTCAGGACACCCTACGTGTACAGAGTGGATATTTTGCCCCCTTTGCTTATTAAGTCAAGTCTCAGTGTCTGGTGGAAAGGGAAGGTCTGTCTGACAGAGCTCTGGGAGGGGAAGGAAGCACATCCAGAACAGGGAGGGAGATGATTTGCATGGAGAAACCTCTTTGAAAGAAAGCGGGTTGTGCGCTTGGCTTGGTGTAGCCGTGGGAGGACAGATATTCTTGTTCACAATCAGCTGAAAAAGAGAACAAGCTTCTTGAGGCAACAGAGCATTTGCTCTGAGGGTTTTGGTTGGGTCTTTTAGGACCCATCAGGGCAGCAGGAGCCTCGTGCTCACCTGGGATGCACCAGCTGCTGTTTGTGCTGTCACCTGGCCTGGGGTACCAACGCTGCTTCTCGTGGTTCCTTTCGGCATCTCCGATGCGGGGAAGAGCAAAGGCAACAATCATCCCCCATCTCCACCTGGAGAAGCCTCTTGTAGGGTTTTCTTGCATCCTCCCGGGCAACCCGTTCCCTCTCGAGGCATTATCTGAAGGTGCATCGATTCCCTAATCCCCTGAATTCGGCTGAAATTGCGCTACTGTGAGGCGTCCTTATTATCCAGGTTCTGATGGCTGCATCAGGGATGGGCGCCCGCCGTGCTGGGTGCTGTGCTGGCGTGGCAGGAGAGCACGGCAGCTACGGTGGCACCTTGAATTGCTAATGCCAATGCTGTGGTCATTTCCTCCAGGATGTACAACTCATGTTATGCACTTTATCTGTGTGAGGAAGTCCAGTGATTTCTTTTTTTTCAGAGGGATTTTGCCTATCTGAGCCTGGGCTGCAGGATTAGATTCATCAGCGTGTGAGATACGTTGAGGTTCATGTTTATTTCCTTATTTATGTGAGTTTGGTTGGGTTTTTTGCTATTTATTTTTACGAGGAGGAAAACAGTCTCACCCTGTTCTCTAATTAAACAAACACAGCCCACCCCACTTTTGAACATCAGTGAAATCCATATCTGCAGTGACTCAGATGGTTTTGTTAATAACAGAGACACATATAGGTGTAGCCTGATTCTGTTCTTCAGAGGGAAGACTTTAATCCTGAGTCTTATTTTTCACAGCATTCAGCTACTGGTTTTTGAGCAACAAATTACATCCATGCCTCCAAGCCAAACAAGGAGTGAAAATTTCTATTTAAAAAAATGTGGAAATAATACTGTCTATCTACCTACAGTACAATTCCATTTTTAAAGTGCTTTGATATTTTTAACAATATTAATATAATAACAGCAGCATGTGCCTATTGGATTAGTCTGTATTTTATAACTTGGTATCCAATTTCTCCCTTGTTTCCTGCAGGACTGTCACTATTAATTTCTACTCCCATTTTTTCCGTCAGTGTGAACATTGTCATTGGACTATTGTTTGTAAGTGATAAGCAGCCCCCAGTATTATTATTATTTCACTCCTGCTTGTTGAGCATCAACAAATCTACCAAAAATATTAAAAAATTTGGTGGAAGTTTAACTCTCTCTTTGCCAGATGCTCCCCCTTCCTTCAGCTCAAAGAAACATACTTGCTACTGTATTATCCAAGAATAAAAAAATAGCAGGAAACTAGTAGAAAGGCAATCTGTCACAGGGAGGAAAAAAAATACCTGAGGGGGTAAAGAATGCCTTCACAGTATGGCTTTAAGGTTTTAATTTATATTGGTCCTGACTCATGACACAGCCAGAGCAAGCCCAGGCCTGGGAGTCAGGTCTCCCACTGACCCTTGCATAGACTGGTGGGGAGAGAGATGTCAGCTGAAAACTCCAAGGGATCATGGGGCTGCCAAGCGCTTTGAAAATGACTGCCAATTTGGCCTAGTCTCAGCTGAACACATGCCCAAGAGGGAGGGAATGCCAGTAATAAAGCAGTTTAGAGGGGAAAGATATTTCTTTGGAGCTCCCGAACCTTTCCAGCCTTTTTATGTGACAGGATCGTTTGCATACGTGCAGCTCTCACAGGCACGTACCTGCATGCACGTGTGTGCACTCACTTTCAAAAACACAGCCTGCAAAGTAATGCATGAGGTTGATACCCTCTTCTATGTTCACTGTGCAGCCAGCCTTCCCCTCTTTAATTTCAAAAGATAGCAACAATAGAATTGAATTAATTTCAAAACATGTAAACCCCCCAAACTCAAGCCCCTGCAGTCATTAATGGAGCAGAACAGGTGAATTCCAGAGACATGAGGAAGCCCCCTCCTATTAAATTAAGGTAAAAAAAAAATCTGGTTTTTTGGTGATAGGAGACTGTGTAAAACTGCAAAAAGAGAAAACTGTGTTCACAGGTTGTATCTTTGTGGACAGGTTTCTCCAAATTCAGGTAATAGCAAAAGTGGAGATTTCCAGGGTTGTTTTTTATTTCTTGCCTGTAAAAAAGTACTGAGCAGATGCTGTGCTTCTGTTAAGTGAGTTGTTGTAAAAGAAACCCAATTTTAAACTTGATTGTCCTGAAATAGGTTTTTCTTCTGTTTTATTATACTCCATTACAATGTTTCAGGGTTGAGAAGGGGGGGTGGGGGGAAAGCTTTATTGGATCAACTCAAATATGAACAGCTCTGCAGTTCATTCAAGCTTTTTTACTATTTCTTTTAGTTAGATAAGCAGTGCTACTGGAGTAAATTATATTGCTCATTTGAGTAAAGGCTGCAAGATGAGGCCTAATATGAAGATATGGGAAAGAGAATAGGGAGAAGAGTGTGTGTGGGAAAACACCAGCTGTATTATTCGTGTCCCAGAACGCTGCATGAAGTGTGCCAGAAGTAAGAACTACTTGGTGCATGTAACGTGACAATTAAGAATACCTAGATGGAAAAAAACCCAACAAACAAAGCACTGCTTGGCAAGCATGTTCATCTGCTGCAGCATCTGCCTCCAATATGCTTTATACTTTCATAGATCCGTTTGGGAACTAAAAGGTAAGAAGAATTTATCAAAGGATTAGCAAGCATTGATGCCGCCATTCACAACTTCTGCAAATATAAATTGTCATAATCATATTATCCATTCCTCCGTTTAATTTTTGCTAGGATGCCTTTTGTCTGAAATGCCAAAATGTAATCTAGAATTGGATGGATGCTGACACAGCTGAAATATTTTGCATTAGTCACCATGTAAAATGCTTCCAGAAGTATTTTTTTTTTTTCAGATATGTGACTGTACTGGAATAGAAGCCTAACAAAGATTGTGAAGATGATAATACCCCCACCGCTTCTTTCATACCATTAAAAAGTTACAGTTTTTCCTTTCATCTGAGTGCCTTGTGCCTGCATTGCTTGCAGGATGGGCACTGTGAAATACCACGGCCCATAGTTTGTGGGCTTTCAAATAGAGGCTGGTCCTCAAACCTCTCTAAACCAAATACTTTTACATTATTTTCTTCTTGTATTTGTGTGCAGTTTTGGGACTATTTCTTCCTTCGCATCTGAAACCCACGTAGTGTAAAAAATATCCCTTTGCTGTTTTCTAGGAATCTGAGATGTTTTTGCTTGATGGAAAGACAAAATATAACTCTGAAAAGACTTGGCATCTTGGGAATGGTATTTAAGGCAATGGGAATGTTTTGCAGATTTCTGTTTTACTTTGTGAATGTAGCACAACCCAAACCCAGTTCTACATAACGCATAAAGCTCAAGGTATCTGCCTTCCCCTGTAGACAGCAACACAATAACATCAGTAGGAAAAAACCCACACAAGACAAACCCCTCATTGATATCTCACTTCTGTTAAAGTGAAATACCATAATGGAAATCAGCATCGCTCTGGATCTGGCATTGGTTTCTCCTCTTTAACACAGATCATCGTGAAGTTTGGACAAGAGAAATGTTACACAATTGTGGCTTTCCCATGTCAGGAACGCACATCAATTCCGTTATGTTGCTTTACTTTGAATGCAAAGTTTTGTGAATTATTTCATCTCTTAGGTTTGGGCCTTCATCCAAGAGACTTCAGGTCAAATCTGTCTTTGCTATGGCTTGTTTTACTTCATTTTGCATGCACTAGAGAAAGTTTAAACCCCAGGTGGCAAAGTACTAAAGTATGAAACTCTGAAACAGAATCTGGTATGAGGAAAACGAATGGATGTTCTGCTGCCCTTTGCTCACTGGGACTTTCTAGTGGAGGTAAGAAGCCATAGTTTAGCTCGATCCGCATGATAAATCACGTGTGTTTGATGAACAGGCTACTTTTAATTGTATGTCTTACAGTGTTAGTAAGTTATCTTACACAGGTAGTGCCTGCCAAATGGAGTTGGTTTCTTGGAAGAAGAACAAAAGATGAATAAGAAGAAATGAAAACAAAGTTTGCTGCTTTCTATTTTTTTTTCTTTCAGAAATGCTAATGTGCTGGATATTTTCCAAACATAAAGAAAGCACAGTTGTGTCCACATGAATTCTCAACACCCAGACAGTGAGCAGGGGAGAGAAGTACAATACTAAAGGTACAGCATGACAGCCAGAAGACTGAAATGAGGAATTTTAGACACATTAGTGAGCAAGGAAAAGAAGTAAGGCAGGACCTTATTCTCCAGGCCTCTTCTGGTGTCTCATTTGCTGCTTCCAACACCATCGAAAGACCTCTAAGCACCATTATACTATTATTAATAATAGCTGTGTCATGATTTCTGCTCAGCAGTAACAGCCTTAGGCAGTGCCTGCTCAGTGACCTGTGTGCAGTCTCTCTCCACCTCCCAGGATGCCAACAACAGGACATTCTCAGCTCCTGTTGGAGCACTTCTTGTTTCATGTGTTCCCTTCTCCACACCTCTGATCACTCTCAGCAAGGTGTTCTCTTATCCTGATACTGAAGTTCTTGAATTTATTTCCATGCTGTTGCCTTTCCCCCCGGGCTCTTTTTCAGTAGGACCAGTGTATGCTGTGGGCAGAGATCAAACTCTATAAGGAGAGATGGGAACTGCTCCACAATTCGATATCTTTGTAGCAGGAAAGACGTGGTTGTGGTTAGACAGAAATGTGCAGTGGCAGGTCTCGGGCAGGGATGAGATAAATGGACCCCCTGTGTGCCCAACAAAACCTGTGGCTTGGCCTGCAACCCAGAGGACTCATTTCTAGTGAAAAATTAATAGTTTTCTGAAAGAAAATTTCTTTGTGTAATACAATATGTGATGTTATGAATAAAGCAAGAAAGACAAAGACTTTGACAAAATAAGCTATAGACGTTTACAGGAACTTTTCTGAACTGCTGCAGTGGTTTAATTTATTGAAGAAGAATGTGGGGTTTTGAGCGACCAAAGCCAACTTTCAGCAATACTAAACAAGGGTGGAAAGGTGGGTATCAGTCAGTAATTAGTAGCAACGTTTGGTGTGTGTGCTCATTTCCTGAGGAAACTCCGGAGTGTTTTTCTTCAGTGTTTGGTTGATGCGCAGAGGAATGAATGAAGCACTTCTCATTGTCTTTTTGTCAGCTAGGAACAGCAGTTGCAGAAGAGAATACTCATTTCTTTTACCATATTCATCACCTTAGTATACAAGTACCCTCCAGTAGTACATTAAGCATGACTAACATCTGTTCTGTGTTTGTTTTCTCACCTTCTCTCCAAAGGGAATGTATATAAAGTGAACTGTTCTGGTTTGTTTTGATATATATGTTACGCTGCTAAATGTTTATGTCAGAAGACTAAGCCAAAGAAATCCTTTCTGAACTTAGAGCACTGGCTCTGTATGAAGCTATCTCTTAGTCATGGAGACCTGGTTGTACTTTTTTCTTGTTCATGCACTCAGAATGGCCAGAGGCAGTCATACTGGGTATTCAGTTTTACAGGGGAAATAGTGGTGAAGAGAAAAACATTTTTCTTATTTCCAAAATACAGTATGATAACTTGATCAAAACCACATTTTGCACCACTGACATCATGTCTTTGCACCTTAAATTATATAGGTCACCAGTGACCCCAATGATCTATTAAAATGATGTACCTAAGAAAGATATTTGAAAGCCAAATGTACCAGTGGCAACGTGCAACCAATCTGTCAGTGCAGTGGTGATGTAACTTGGCATTATCCTCTATCAATGAGCTCCAGTAACATATCTGGTACTGGAGTCTTTGGGGAAAGATCGATATGGTCAGCCCACATATCAGCTAGGAACATTTAGAAGAAGCAATAAAGAGTGTAATATAAAGATATTTTGCACATATGATGAAAAAGGTGGTGCCATTGATCCCTTGGAGAGTATAAAAGTGGTCATTGTAGAAATGAGATGCTGAATCAGCCCAAAAGAGCTATCACTTACATTAATATTGAATTGTTTTACAATGGGAGTTTTGAATAGTACTAAAAGGACAGGACAGTTGCATATTTGTCTTTAAGTAGTAGACACTGCTGAAAAATAATCAGTTAGTGAGTAGGTTGTTAGACTTGTTTGAAACCTGTATTTATTTGTTCAATATTTGTGACAGTTCTTCATCAGAGACGGGGTGCAGACAGTGTGAGTATGGCTACATTTCTGCAATTGTCCTTCCTGAATTTATCTAGTAACTAACCAGCCATCCTGTTGATTGTTGTCCCTCACTGTCCTGTTTCCATAGTTAACACTTAATAAAAAGGTCTTCAGCGTTGCTTCTTCTCAGTACGTATCTTTGCCTAGGCTGTACAGCAGTTTTGTTGTGTCAGATTCTAGCTGACTATCCACCTTAAATCATATAATTAATAATGTTTTATACTGTTGGTAGTCCTGTGCCTCTGTAATTCTAGAGAACAACCTTTTCAGTATGATGAATGGAAACCTATTGAACAGGAACGCCTCTGCATCCACTCTTCAGGTTAGCAAAGCAGTAAATGCTAACCAGCACAGCCACATGTCAGCCTGTGCAGAAATGTCCTTTCAGCCTCTACATATTTGGACAGATCTGTCAGTTCTTACCTATGGACTCTGGATTGGCAGCATCTCAGCTGTAAAGCACACACTGGGAATCAACATTTGGAAAAGTGCATTTCCTCTGCGTGTAACGGTAAAAATTTTGCAACCCTAACATTTACGCTTAATAAAAGATAATCTCTTCCAACACTGCATAGCAGGAGGAATGCAAATCCTCCCTGGTGTCATGGAGCTACAAGGAGAAGAGTTTCCCCACGACTCGGAGAGAAGCCTGCCATATCAATGTCTGCCTAGCAACTGAAAGGTGACACGTGGAGCCTCCTTTTCAACTCATTTCCTCTTGATGAGAGGAAGGGATCCTCCTGCGAGTTATTACCTGAAATAATACCATATGGTAAAATGTAAACAACATCTGCATATTCATGTAATAATTTCATCTGTTTAATTAGTTCCAGCAAAGCAGTTTACCCTCTGAGGCCCTTGCTGTCAGCTCCACGCTCATACATCCATGCCCTGCTGTCGAGCCTGACAGCCGTCTATTGTTCATTCACTGCTTCCACCTCGCCACTTAATGTAAGTGAATCTTCTGAGGGGTGGAAAGCCTGTCCCCATTGATCCAGATGTAAGGGCTGGGGGGGAGAGAGTAAATATCTGTCAGCCTGGAATACGGATACTAAGAGCAAACTTGACAGATCAGGTGGCTTTGTGGGTTTTTGTGGGGGGAGCGGGGGCGGATTGGCTCTCAGTTTAAGTGCTGGTCAGGACTGCAGGGTTGACTTTGTGCAGTTGTCCAGCCTTTGCTCTCAGGACAAGGCAGCGAGCTTCCAAATCAGATGCATTCAGCAGTGGAGTAGCAGCCCAGCCTTTACAGTCAGCTGTGTTTCAGTGCCAAAGTAATGACAGCATGCCTACTGGTGCAGCAAAACACAGGGCCCTAGAGGGCTGTGTGGATTGGCCAAACGGGTTTTCGGAAATGCATGTCAACAAACGCTGCTCAGGACAAACTGAGAATGTAAAAGCTTAAGTCTAACTGGAAAGGTCCCTGGAATATACTTCTAGAGTCTCCTGGCTCATCTGAATAAATTGTACTGCGGGTCACATGTAACAATAAGCCGTTCAACTCACCTTTGAAAGGAAACATTTACGTTATGGGAATATAAACACTTTATGGTAATATTACACCTAAGTAGAGGAAAGTACTGCAGTTCGATGTGGTAAAGTCAATATCATAATAAGGTAATAATAATAATACTTACTACTTATATGGCCTTTTACAGATTTGAGCAAACATTAACTGATTAGTCCTCAGAACACCCCAAGGGAAATAGATAAGTAAGAATTATTGCCCTGTTGTAAAAATAATCCGTATCTTATCACACGCCCATCACCATGGTGTCTTACACAAACAACCAGCCTGGCAGACAGGATCCTTTCCATTGCCTTATGATGCACTGAGGTGAGATTGCAAGGTGTAAGCTCAGCTAGAGAGATGTATCTTAAGCTTTGTTTTAATGAAGATCGTATCTATATTAATAACATTATCCTTTTCAGAAGACTTGTGTCCAGTGGTCAGGAAAGACAGATATCCTGCAGCATTTGGGATCTTTCCCCATGGAAATGGCCAGCCCCAGTGTCACTGGATGGCCTGTCTGCATGTCAGAGAAGGGAGGTGTGTCTGAAATATTCAGGGTCCAGATATGAAAGCGCAGAGAAAAATTGCAGTGTACCTGGATAGGTACAATGCACTGGAAGTTTGTCCTCCTTGTCCCGTGTTCACAAGAGATTCTTCATGTGCATCTTGGATCTTAGGATCCTTTTTATAGTGCAGTGAACTCTTTCAGGCATAAATTATAGTAGTTAAGAGGTATTAATGTGTTTCTCTGTATATTGAAAAAGGAGTGCTACTTGTTACCTGAAAGAGGAGATCATAGGTCTTTCCTGCTTACAAAAGGAAAACTGGGAAGACCAGAAACCATCTGCATGCTCCCAACTCGAGTACTTCAGGTTTCTCCCCTAGCAGCTCAGAACGGTGTTATAATTATTCTTTTAATGCTCTTAATCTGAACCATAAAATACCCGTTCACAATAGGCAGAAAAACAAGGAATCGAAAGGTGAATTATGTTGGCAAAGTCAGCATGGCAAGATAATGTCAGAAAAGGGTCATGAAACATCCCCCTTGCAGAATTATCCATCAGGCTAATTCTAACTTTTGTATCGTGTCACCTTTGTTGTGGACGCACAGTGCCCTCCTTCAGTGAAATTGTAACTTCCTCCTTGAGACTATTTCATGAAGTCACAGCAATAAAATGAAATAACCTGCAGATCGCAGAACCCAGAGCAGATTACCTTTACAAAGCTAATGAGGAACTGTTCTAATTGTTAGCTTCCACACATTTTTAGAATATTTCCATACACGCTGTGGTATAAAAATGAATCTCTGGAAGCTCTTAGAAAAGCTAATTTGTCATAAATTAAAATAATAGTAATTTGATAAAAACAGTAAAATGACACTGAATTAATAATGAACTTTGCAAAATAATATTGAATACAAGAAATAATTAATAATGTCTTCATGGCAGGTTCATCAGTCCAATAATGGGAGTTTCTTTATCCCTGGAAAGAAAGGATGTTTATTACCCATTAAATAGGTATGTTATGCTTCCCCATCAATATGAATCCAAATCCATATGAAAAAACTTTCAGGTTTGAGAGGTTCTTCTTGTCTTGGTGTTTCTTTTATAAGATTGTGTGCTGGAACAGACAGGAATTATGCAATGGTGGATTTAAGTGGATTTAATATCCATTTAATTTGGGCAGTGTTGGTGAGCATTAGACTATTCACACCGTTTTAAGTGCCATTAATCATTAGTTCCTAAGAAAATAACTTTATATGATGAGAAACAAAGTAACCTGAGTTTTATTTTTAGACTTGCAGACTTCTGATATCCTATGTGACTTTATTGAAGTCAGTCATTGTGGGCTTCTTTTTCTCTGACCATAATGTTTTTTCTCTCTCATTGTCACACTGAAGGTATAACTATTCTAGGCAAGTCTACGAAGAAGTAAAGCCCTGTACTGAATTTGAAATGCTGATCCAAAGTAATATATTTATTAGTGTAAAGTACTAGGTAGTCCAGTCATTTATGGGTATTACCTATGGTGCTATGAGTTCAATTACAGCAGGGCTCTAATGTTATCCTACATACCTCAAAAACAGTTGTATTACTTCAGTACTGACCTAAAAATCTCTCAAGTCAGTCAAAATTATAGCACAGGTAGTTGTTTATTCTTGTGCATTTCAGCAAAGCCATATTTCATTAATATTCTGGAAAGAAACCCGAAAAGTAATGGATTCCATCCTGCATTCTGCTCTTTTAAGTGCAGTAAAATTGTTCTTTGTCATTTTTTTCCCAATTAAATAACTTACATGAACCAATTTCAGACAGGCCTTGAAATGCTTCCTAAATTAGATGAAAGAAAAGTCCATTATTTTTTAAGTCTATAACTTTTATGATGTTTTTATGCACAGATCCAAAATAATTTCTAATGGACATTTTAGGGTAGGAAAGATAAAGGTGTTTTAGTGAGGTAACACTGCTGGCTACAGCAGGGTGAATTTATCAAAATAATGTTAAATGTAGTTGCTTAAATAGTGTAACTTCACAAGTTTTGTCTCGCCAGAAGTTTTTGTAACAGGTTCATTATAAAACTAAGTGCATCCAGAATGCTTTTGGTATTTTTATTTTTAATAAGGAAGTTATCTGGGTTATGTTCCCAAAACAGAAGCCTTAATGACCTTTATTCTATATTTCTTTTCATAGATTATTGCGATAAGGAAACCCTCGTGTCGCGACCCACTGGCGTCTGGCTAATCCGATGGTATTCATCGCCGCATTGTCCGTGATCAATAACTAATTATCAAAGTGGCATTTCTTTTCAAGAGCTCCTTGTTAAAAAATGGCTTTTGGCTGAGAGTGGAGGAAAAAGGTCGCCACTTTGACATCGTTGCAAGTCTTTCAAAATCCAGTGGGCCGTCCGATTGAATTACTGTCCCAAACTAATTGATATAAATTTGAACAGAAGAATGCTTGTTACTACAGAATGTCATAATGATATCCTTGGCAAGAGCATGTCAGTGGGAAAAAAGGAGAAAAGACCAGCACTAGTCACAAAGCAGCTAGACAAGTTGCAGCACAAGACTATTAACAAAATTAACAGGAACAAGATTGTACACCAGCTTCATCTTCCCAGCCACTCTGTTCAGACATTCAAGAAAGAAAAGCATTAACATTTTGTTTTGAACGTCATCTTTTATTTGAAACAGGCTTTAAAAATATCTACTGGAAATGATAATTGCAATGTACAAAGGACTGAAACTTGACGATCAGTTGCAGAAGTCTCATTGACTCTACGGGGATCATGAGTGAGTATCCATTGGAATTCAGCTTTAGTCACAAGGCAGAATTTGGCATAGTTTCCTTAGGAAAGGCTTCTAAGCAGCCTTAGAGCTGTGCCTTTGAAATACGGTAGCCTTCTCTAAAGAAAGTTGGACTCTATAAGCCTCATGCCTTTGAACTGGGAAAACCACTCACCAAACACTTAGAATACAGTAATAGGAATCATAAAAAATGTGGTAAGAACGGGAAAAGGATCTTACACTATTCATGCCTGAAATTTGATGTGTTGTCTTGCATGTGATTTGGAGATTGCTCATTGGGAAGCTTGGAAACCTGAATTTTCATTACAAGGCAACTGGGCTTGTGGAAGTTCTGGCTTTTGGTTCTTTTTTTTCAGATCTGACTGTCTTCTGCTCCATGTCCTACATTCAGTTCCTGAGCTGGGAATTGCTAGGGAGTGCAGGAAAAGCTTACCCTGTAAAGGGTATAGTGTGCTCTGGAGAAGGGGTATTGTAGAAACTTTTTTGGGGGACATAGCTGGGGTTAACTCATGGCAGAAATTAATAAGCTGAATCTATTGGTTGTTCAGTCATAAAGGTTGTCAAGTAGTTGGCCAAAATGTGCCATTTTAGCCACATCCAGAGCAAGTCCTATGATTGCAGAGGAAGAGAGGAGAGACAGCCATTTGTGCCTAATTGGAAGCAGTGGTTTATGTGCTTTTTAATCCCTGATCTTGAAAGGCTCCAGCTGGGGTCTAGTAATGAATATCTCTCCTGCAAACTTACTGTTCTGCATTTCCTAATGATAAAGCAAAGGTGACTAATGACTTGACACAGGGACTTTCATCTCTGCAGTAGATTTGGAGATTCCATTCAGACTGTATCAATCAGCAAACTGAAGTTTTTAGTATCTGATCACTTGTCTGTAGTAGGAGTAGTGTGAAACAAATAGTCTCCATGCAAGCCTTATGGACAAACCCCAGCATGACCTCTGCAGAGTATTTTTGGCACAGCTTCAGCATAGGGACAAATTAATTGGAGAGACCAAACAAAGTTTACTGGTGGCAGTCTCCTGGTTTGGAGAGGATTGTGGCAGGGAACCATTTTGAAAACAGTGATATGTAAGTTAGATTTCATAGAACTCTGACAGATTGTTGCTTGGGATGGATTTATTGTTTGGATATTACAACCATCAGGTCACATTTTCCTGGTATGTCAAGCCACAATGAAGTGGGAGACCACAGGGGTCTGAAGATTTAGCTTCACATGGTTCTGGTTACAAAGGGGGAAATCTACTTTTGCTAACAAAGGATCTAAGGTAGTGAAGTTCACCACATTCAGTTCCCACTCTGCCTTCCATATATGACTTTATGACTGTCCTCTTATGCTGGGGGCAGGAAATGCCTTGTGATGGCAAATAAGCTGAGCCATCTCTGACAGACTTACATCATCACAGAGTCACTAGGGAACCGTCTTCTTGTCTTCCATGGCTGCTTTAAAGACACTTTGTGAGGCTTTCTTCTTTAGCAGACCACAGAATTCAGTCTGAAAGCCTGTCGGGCGGGTCAACCAATGTCTAGGTCAACCAGTCTTGCCCCTTAATTATTCCCTCTGGCATTACATTCACAGGGTGATGGAAGTAGAGGCTAAATATAGGCCCTCTATATATAGGCTCTCTATATACTTGGAATATATGAAACCCCGTCTATACTGTTATTATTGGAATGTACGTTTGCATCATTGCATAATCTGGAGGAGGAGTTGTAATGTGTGCGATAGAACTGAAAAAAGACTCCTACTTATTTGTGAACCAGTTTCAGGTCCAACTGAAATCATAACACTATCAGGGCCGACTTATTATGTCATTAGGCATTTCAGAATTTGTATCAAATCTAGCAGGTAAAACTAATTGTTCTAAAAGAAGAAAAATTTTGTGACTGATCTGATGCTGAATGTCTTCCTTACAAAAATTAGTGTAATACAAAAATCAATGTAGTTCCTATGAATCAGATTTAAAATTTGTTAGTTGATCTAAAAATCACTTTCTAAATGAGAAATCATCATTCATTGGTGTATTTTTAATATGGTTATACATAAATAAGCATATAACCCAAAGTTAGTATTTTGGAGAAAAGATAAACCTCCAAACAGAACTTACAGATGCTAATTTGTAAAATACAATGAGAATGGGCTAGTTATATGGTTTTATAGAGATTACCTTGTATTATTGCAGCTAAATGTAAGTGTGGGTTCATGCATCCAGGAATAGGAATGTAAATTACATTTATAAGCTTGGTAGTCATAAATGAACAGTAGAATTAGTATGGGATGGTAAGTGAGATTCTTGGATATACAAAAAAGGGGACACTGGAAAAGAGTAAAGTCACTTGAAAATCAAAACACAACAAAAGCATTTAAGAGGATTCTGAGAAGAGAGACAGAAATTATTTGAAATCTTGAAAATGCTTTTCCTATTGAGTAGCTTGGAGAGTTTACTTAATTTGCCTGACTGAAGCCTAGACACTTGTTCCCTCCTGGTCTGCAAGACATTTCTGGGAGCTAACAGTAAGGTTTTCCTGTAGCTTAAACCCCAAGATGATTAGAGCTATTAGAAGTTAAAACAGAAAAATTCAAATTTGAAGTAAGGCAGTACTTCCCATTTTTCATTACTCACTGCAACACTATTAAGAGAAATGTGACAAAATATTCATGAACCTTTTGAAATTTCCTTTCTCCCTGATTCCTGTCTCTCTTAGTAGCATCGCTGGTAATGTCTGAGGTAGGTGAGTGACATTCTTTATTAATTTTGTAACCTCTTCTACAAAAGTAAATACTTACTTGAATTTTAATTATGTAGTAAAACATGTAATTTTGAACCCAGCTAATTGTCCCAAAGTAGTTAAAATATAAATATCTCTGAATATCTCACACTTACTGCTTCCATTTAGCGCTTGCTTCCTGTGTTTCTCCTTTCACTGTTTCGAGCACAGAACCAGAGCAAGGGGCCATATGTAGCTAGATCAAAGCAGGAGCCTGTCCAGAAGGGAGTTGTGACTCATGAATCATAACTAATCCCTTGATTACCCTCAGATGGTACATTTTATTTCCTTTCTTGTATCTGGCCAGCTGTAGCTCCTACTGCTGATGCTGCTGGTGTTTTACTGCTTTTATTGGCATTGCTGATGTCTTTTGGTAGTTGTGTAGGAACTGAAATAGGGATCCAGGAGAGTAGTTGTGCTCCACCCAGAGCATTCATGGCTGAGTAACTGCGGTGGAATTGGCAGGAACGTTTCCTTTCTTCCTCTCCACAGCTCTTAAATAGGCCTTGAAGTTTTATTGTGGCAGTTATCACTTTAATATCTGAACAGCTCCCAGGTTAACTGAGTGATGAGCGGGAATCTTATGGATGCTGGATGTTGGCTCCGGCTTAGGAATCTCTGCTGGTAAAGATAAAGAGAAAGAGCTCAGCAGCCTTAGTCTGCAGCAGCATTATGATAGGAAAGACTTCTCGGTACTTCCAAATTCATGTTAACATTGGTTTAAAATTATTTACAAACAATTAATTTGTTTGTGTACATGCATATTACTTATTTACAGCTGTAACTTTCCTATCTTTTCCAGTCCATAGCTGTAGTATCATGAGTAGTAAAACTGGCTTAAATTTATTATTTTCCACTTTAATACACTGTTTGAAGGAAAAATTGGCAAAAAAACCCCAGGCCCAGCAAAACAGTTTAAAATAGTTATACATGCAAACAGACACCCAGCTATAGCTGTCTGAATCTCAAAATCTGTGAGGAAAACAACTATAAAAGTTGCTAATATTATGCACTCAGAAAGGAGTAGAGCTAGAACTAACCATCTCTGTGAAACGTGGGACAAAAATCTTGCAGCTATTTTTGTAGTACACACAGACACATGCAGCTAGGTAGGTTTTTCATTTTTTATTAGCAAGCAGCAAAACAGCTAAGAAAACCCAGCACTTCATTTATGGACATTATTGATCTGAAACTTGTTTTTCTACCTAAGCCAAAGTGACAAAAACTTCTCCAAAGTGAAACAAGTTCAAGCGCTCTCAGCCTAGTTCCCATTAAAAATCACAAGAACATTGCGATTTGACATTTATCTGGCAGCCTTAAATGTGAGAGACCAGTGTAGCTGGTACACAGAGAATGGAAAGGCCTCTTTGGCATCACTAGGGATGCTTTTACCAGGTTAGGGTCAGGTGGGATGACAGCAGAGTGGAAGGAGGTAGTCTCACTTCACTACAGACTTGAACTATATTTGACCTCCAGGGTACCAGTGACTTACTTGGAAATTGCAAGAATGCTGAGCTGCCCTTTATAGAATTATAATTCCTTGCCATTCAAACAAAAAAAAAAGCTAATTAAGTATCCCTTATCTGATGTAACCCTCATCCAAACAGAACCAGGGATCGCCGTTCTTAGAAAATGTAGCTGTCGGAAACAGTGGTGGTGGTGGCTGCGATTTGAATGTAGACCTTAAAGAATCATGATTCCAAACTTCTGGGTGCCCTTTCCCTATCAATCAAAAAGAATCGTATGAAATAATTATTAGGCTATGTAATTATTTTACAAAATAGAAGGTGTTTTTACTGCACATTTCCATTTTAGTACCAATCATTACTTCCCTGAATACTAATAACAGTGTTAAGCATTAATAGCATGTTTTAAGGTAAAGGGTCAATAGTCTAAGACCTATGAAAGAACTCTGAGCATTTGCAATGTAAAAGAAACCTTTCACGGAAAAGTGCTAAATAATAAATGTATTTCTGGAGGAAATGTTATATTGTGGTCCATTTGGAGAGAAATGACAATTTATAGGACATCACTCAGCGGCCTCTGTATAAAATATCTTTAATAATGCCGTGGCTTCACACTTAATACGGAGGTTCACAGAAAGCTTGCAGCTCTCTGAAGAGGTCACTATTATACTCACTGGGGGGAAACTGAGGCACAGGATGACTCAGTGCACCAGCAAAAGCACAGGGGCCTGAACTGGTGACTCAGTCCTCTGAGCGCAAGAAAATGGTGCCTTTTCTGTATTTCCAACTAGTAAGCCATCTTCTAATAGTTCTTTTAAAAGTATAATGTGAACACGGGATGGTGAACTTGTTCAGAAAAGGTAAAGGTGCTTGAAACCTGCTTTTTTTAAGCTGGTTTAAGCTGCACAATTTGAGGAGTGTGGAGGGAAGAGTTAGAAATACTTGGTATCAGTTTGAATTTCTTTGTTATGCCTTCCTATATTTGCCTTTGTATTGATAGAAGGGCCAGAGGAACTGAAGGCTCAAGAAAGAGGCATCTCAAGTTCAAAATCTCCTTGCCCTATTGAAGTCAATGAACGGACTCTTCATCAAGCAATCGTCTCGTCTCCATGGCATTATAAGTGCCCCAGTTTATTCCTTTTCAGGTTTACTTCAGTTGTTTTTAAGGAATAAACGGGGTATGACTATTTTAGATCCCAATAAGCTAATATTTTTCTTCATTAAGTTTTTTCTCTCCTGAGAAGATGGAAATACCTGTGGCCACTTTGGATTCATAAATCTGAACCATTTTTTAAACCTAAATACCCAAGCCCTATCCTACAAACACCAGTAAGGGATTCACTCGTATGAACAGACTGAAGGAAGAACCACAACTTCTTATTTATTATCGTTAATATTGTTATTAATATTATTCTTATTTACTGATCTCTGAATGGTTGCTGAGGAAATGCGTAATGTGGGTTCAGTTGTAGGGGATCCAAATGAGTCAGAGAGATAATGATGAGGTGGTTGTCATGTGAATGCCCAATACTGAGGACACGCCTTTCGAGAGGGGAAAATACCTTAAACTTAGATTTCCACTTGAAAAAATGATTGTTTATTTAATGAAAGCTTTGTGAAAAATATGCTCTATTGAAATCTCCTTGAATCTGTGCCCAAATCTGAGTTTCTCAAGTTTTTATTTCTTTTTAATGCCTCACCAGTCAAAACATACCTTTACAGAACACATGAAGCCAATGAATACTCTTCCAGTGGAGCAAATTCTTTTCACAGCACCCACAATGAATAAACAAGTCTCAAGTGAGATCGAGACTACTTGGGATTCTTTCTGACTCAGGTTAGTCCTACAGGTCTGCTCATGTTTTTCTTGAGCTCCACAACTCCCAGGTGAGTCAAGTGTTACCTGTCACCACTGTCAGCAGATTGCTACAGGTTACTCTCTCCCACTGCTGGAGGGAGTGAAGTTGCTCTCTGGGAAGAAGCTCCAACAGCAGATATGACACAGAGTCTGAGTGGAAGGTTGTCTCCATCAAAGTTGTCCTGTGTTCCACTGCCATGGAGTTTCTTCATGCATCCATAAACAGAACTTATGAGTGTTAGTAGGATAATAGAGCTTGCCTATTCTACTGGTCATTGACAACAATTATTTTATAGTGCTATAGAATACATATCTGACTGTTAAAGAGTTAAAGAAAAAAAATGAATCCTGTAAAAAATCAGGCCATCGTATAATGCCTCCTCATTGCTATAATGATATCAGTTGCAACAAGTCCAATGGCTGACCTCATTACAAGGGTTTAATTGCATTGTTACACAGTTTCACTTCTTCTCTCTGGCCTCTTTCTCTTTATGACAGCTTTAGAAAGGAATTTCAGCTTGAGGTCAAAGGAAATTAATTACTGCTTTCTTAATCTGTGCTCATCTACATTTAGAAAACTTGGGGCTTTTCACTAACATATTTGTGTCTCATTTCAGTGTAGACCCAAAGTTATAAGACTTTTGTCCTTTGTGAAAGTGCATAAATAGCCTTTTTCATATCAGAGGCCAGATTTTTTTCATGTCATTTACAGTTGTGCACATATGGACTGGTGCCAGTGGAACCAATGGAATGTCTCTGAAGATACATTCACTGTGACTGAGGTAAGGCACTTGCAATGTATCTTTAATTCAGACTGAAGATTCGTGGCAGATGTCAGGTGTTAAAAAACCCAGTAGCAACAAAACCAACCCGAAAAGAAAACCCAACCAATGAGAAGTTACGCTTAGGATAAAGTCGGAAAGAGGATCTTCAAAATTAAGTAGAGACTTACATAGAGAGAATGATGAAAATATATATCTCTATGACACCAGATTTACCTGCTACATACGTCGGGTTTTCACCCAATACATCATTGCTTAGTTAAGGAGTATCCAGCTTATGTTTCAAAGAATTTGCAGTGCAAATAACGCGTTGCACTGTTGGCATCGCAACAATGAGTAAGGTGACAAAGATAGAGACACCATAACAATAATTCTTGTTTGGAAGGCAGAAACGTGAAAAACTTGGTTAAATGCTGCTGTACATGAAATATAAAAGTGAAAACTCATAAATTAGGGCCCCAATCTTGTAACTAGGTCATTTGAATGGATCCTTGCCTCTTCCATGAACTCAACTGGTTTCAAGAAGAAACCAATTTCTTCCAAAGAAGAAAACAATGTTGTTAATTTGCTTCTTGAGGGAACAACTTTGGAAGGAAAATTACAAGACATGTCTCTGGGATGACTTGACAAATTGATGTGAGAGGATATGCCGTGCACCAAGGATAATATGAACAAGTATTACCACCATGCAAGCATGATCTAGGAGGTTAAATGTATAAGAAATTGTTATGTACTATGCATGTGTAAAACTACAATGCAAGAAATACAGTTTTCTGCAGAACACAGGTATTCCCTATTTGTACTTTGTGATTCTGATTTATAGGTATGGAAATGTTGACAAAAATGAAAAACTGATATGTTTTGAGCCCTCTGACATGGAACATCTAAAGTTTCACAAATCTATTCACTATCCTTTGATCAGCTTTGCCACCCACTGAAATTCCTGCTACCAGAGCTGTGTGCTCTCTTTAGTGTATTAGTTGCTGCTTCATTCTCCCCTTTCAAGCAGTAAGATTGGCAATAACAAAATTGCAGCTGCGAAGCAAAGCCAGTTCATTGAATGTTTTACCCTACATCTATCTTGACTGAAATTCAACTCAGTTATGAACATCTGCAGGAGAAGCAAGGTTTCTTCTCAGTCACTGATAAGCTCTTAACATGAGACCTACTGGACTTAGAGTGAGTTTCGTTCTCATCATATCCCAGTTTGTAACACAGTCTGTGTACACCTTGTGGTGTTGCCACAAAGCTTTTAGGGGTAGAAGTTGAAAATTTCAAGCCAACCATTCACAGCCACGTGGGTATGATTGTGTTACCCACAATGCTGGTTGGAGCAGTGTGACGGGAGCCAGGATATGTTGGGGACAGGGTGAGTTTGAACTTACTCTTAGTTCTCTAGACCTCCTTCCAGGCCTACACCTGATTTCAGATTTTTCTTTAACAGTTGTGCTTCTAAGGCACAACTAAGGCATGAGTTTTGGCCTAAACAGAACAATCAATGTATAGATGTAAAGTTCACCAAGACCTAGTAGCCATGCTGAAAAGAGGTCCTGAAGAAGCCTAAATTCTCTACAGCCATAAAGAGGTATAATACTACAGGTAGAATGTGTCTGAACTAAACTGAGTGCCCTGGATAACAAGAGTGGTGCAGTAACTACTCAGGTGAACAGCCAACATTTCATGGGCTCGTACTCAGTCTTTCCTAAAGTACCCATTGAGAATACTTTGGTGCTGATACTTAAGAAACTTAGATCAAAGGTAGCTCTAATCATGTTTTTGATTTTGTAAGAGACCTCCCCGTGAGGGCATCGATTGAGTCACTACATAGCAGCATTACCTGAACCATTTCACTCACTGGCACCAAGAGTTTTAGGAGTTTTAGTGCATTGATTGGCCAAGAAGAATCACAGAACTATTTAGATTGGAAAAGACCTTTAAGATCAAGACCAACTGTTGACCTAACACTACCAAGTCCACTACATCTACATGTCAACTGGGATCTCCCCGGTTAGCCAGGACTGCTGGTAAATGATGGAAAGAGCTCGGTGAGTACTTCCACCGGCTCCCTCCGTCCCCTTGGGTGGACCCCATCCACACTCATAGACCTGCGTATGTCTAAGTGGTGTAGCAGGTCACTGATCATTTCTCCTTGGATTGCAGGGACATAATTCTTCTTTCTGTCCCTGCCATCTCGCTCAAGGGACTGGTCTTGCTGTAAAAGGCAAAGGCAAAGAAGGCATTAAGTACCTCAGTCTTCTCCTCATCCTTTGTCACTATGTTTTTCCCCTGCACCTGCTGAAGGATGGAGATTCTTCTTATCCCTCCTTTTGTTGCCAGTGTATTTATAGAAACATTTTTGTTTGTTTTTTACAGCAACAGTCAGACTAAGTTCTCACTGCACTTTGGCCCTTCTGATTTTCCCCCCACGTAACCTCACAACCTCCTTGTATGTCACATTGAGGTGTGAACGGATTAAGTTAACAGAGACATGGTGCTGGTGACAGAATTAAGTGCTAATGATATATAAGAAAATACTATTACATGAAATGGGACCTTTTTCATCCAGTTTTTCAATTCTGTCTGATAGAACTAGTACAATAAAAATGAAAAGCTATTCATCAATCAGAGGTCTGGCTGGGTCAGACACTTTGGTCAAGCAATGTGAGTAATTACACCTACCTGCACTATAATTTATTGCAAAATTAATGCCATAACAAGTAAAGCCATTGTTTGATTAAGGTAATTCTTAACGACAGGGAAAAAACCCAAAATTTCTTTCTTGCTTTCTTTCTCTCTTTTTTTTTCCTATCCTGACAAGATGAAACCTTTATAATCAGTGGGGGTTTAAGGATGGTCCACTTCTAATGATTCAGAAAAGGACCTTGAGCAGGGTTTGATAGACTTTCTCAATCATTGACTAAACCAAGATACACTAAAAAAGGGGACAAAATAGACCACAAGGTATTAATTTTTTTTAAAGTTTGCCTGCTTCATTACAACAGAATCAGATCAAGTTTTAGTGGGAAAAATAAATTTTCATATATGCTACTTTCTGTTAGAGTTTTCAGGACAGCTTATTCTTGACCAGACTAAAATGCAATAATTCACCAATTCAAAGTCTTAATTGCACTGTTATGAAGTTGGGAGACTAATGGCATATTCTTATTTTTAAAATGTTTAAAATTATGGTTTGTTATAAAACAGGTCACTTATGTCTGGTATTTGATTGGCCTTGATTGCTTCGGAAAATTAAATTGTTACATTAGCTGTGAAGTAATTTGTAGTTTCTAAAGGTGTTCTAAGGTTTTCATTAAGTATCATACAGACATACAGGAGAGACCAGAAACTGAGTGGAAATTTAAAAATTACTCCGTGTGTCCAGAATTCATAGCAGACCCTCACAACACTCTCTTGTGAACCTTATTATATCCATTCCCCAGTGGGAGAAGCCAAGCTGCACAGAAAGGGTCTTTCCTTTCCTAGAGACTCGTAGATATCCTTCTAGCTGCACTTTTTATTTATTCCTTCCAACACACTGTTCTGGTGCGTGGTGTGTTCTGCCAGGCAATGTGAAGAGGAGCAAAATCTTGTAAAACTCTAGGGAGCGAGAAAGGAAAGAGCATCTCTCACCTATCCATTGCTCTTTCTCTTGGTGTGCCTCATGAATAGTTTGAAAGATGTTGAAATAGATGAGATTATTTACCCACTCTCTATTCCACCACTTCATTCCTCCATCTCTTTTTCGTGTGTATATAGTAAAACCAATACCAGCAGTGGAAGGTGGGATAACAGGAGGAGGTAGAGTTGTTCATGCAGAGGATTTACCCATGTTGTGTTACTGTTTCTTTGGGATTGCCTGAATGAGAACATATTTAGGAGATGGAGACTCTGACTAGAATGAATCTGAATAGGAAGCAAAGGAATAGGGAGCAAGTGCTATAAATATAAAGCAGCTCTAGATGTGTTGCTGCACATAGAGGATTTCAGATTTTTTTCCTTAGGGGTCTATTTATTCTGTAAGGTATTCAGACACTGTGGTGAAATACAACTCTTATTTTGGTTTTGTCATTTATGTAAACTGATTTTAGGACAAAAAAAAGAGGTACACTGTGACCAGGGGCTAAATCAGGAGCTATAATTGCCAAATGACTTTCCAGGATAAAAGGCAAAAAATACAGATAACAACATGGAACTAACCAACTAGAAAATAATTTGTGATACTTTTTCATTTCAATGCAGGTGAGGCAACCATACACAGCGGTGACGTGTTTTATATCTAGAATAATATCTTAATAAAAATATATAAAATGGAAAAAATATTGCAAGGATATTGTCATTGACAAGTCTTTCTTTCTTGTATTGTTTCTTTTGAAACTTACACTCAGGGGTTGCAGACTGCAATATCTGGTGACCTGCATAAACTTGTATAGCAGCTACTGTAGTGGTGTGATTCTATTATCTAGACTTCACATCTTACCTGCTGGGAACTTCCAAGAAATGATGTTATAGTACAAGTAATCCAGTTTTTGTTGTGGCTTTCCTATAAATATGATTGTGGCGATCTTCAAGCATAAAATCTCCACCTGTGCGTGTGTATACATGGAATTGCACCTGAAATTGGGTACCTGCAAACACCTGCAGAACTAAGAATAGTCTTCATTTTATCTAACTTAGCCTTTATATCATCTAGCACCCACATGCTGACTGCTGTAAAAGTTTGCTGCCACAAAGCTCATATGGAACTGTTTAAGAAGACACGAGCACCAAATTTTGATTTGCATCCCTGAACTTTGCAGAGCCTGGACAGAACTTTCAGCATCTGTATCTTAATAACCTCATTTGGTTATTACAGTCCAGTGATTTGAAGGGCATGAGTGGCTCTCACCAGTTTTTGTTGGTGTGGCATCATGGTGCAGATCTTGCCATTTTCTGTTGGTCTGGTGTCATGGTGTGGATCTCACCAATTTCTGACAGTATATTATTATGGCTTAGTGTGTTTGTTGGTACAGTGTAGTGGTACAGCCCCCACCAATTTTTTTTGTATTGTATCCTAGCCAAGACCTCACCAGGTTTTGTAGGTATAGCATCATGATGCAGATTTCATGCAGCTGCCCAGTGGAGCACTGGTTGAAAGTCCTCCCCAAATTTCCTGGGGTAGTTTAAGAAAGGTGTATAATACACCCTGTGCTGCCCCCAGCAGGCAGGTAAGAGTACAGGTGTTGAAACCGCCTCTTGGATGTGTACACTGAGTGCCATTTGCAGGGCTTAAAAGAAGTTTGGTCTTTCACAAGAGCTTTCACCCAGGCAATCCTCATTGCAGAGGAAGCTTCTTGCTTTTAGGTAATGCCTATTTCATCTGCTGTAAAGACACACATGAAAAAAGGGCTGGCATTAGCCACATATCCATAAAAGCCTAGCAACCAAGAGTATTATCTTTATTCAGAAGAAGTATAGCACTTTTAAGGTTCAGAAACATATATAAAAATTGGGTTCTGAAATGGTCATTTTTCCCCTCTGCTATGCCATTATAGCGATCAGCCAAGCTTCTGCAAGGTAAATACTTTTGGAAAATAAGTGGAAATTTGCTGCAAATCAGTCCCTTTTGTGCATGGCCACAGGAGCATGTTGAAATGTTTGGACACTAATACCCATTCATTTTCTTGGCTCCATAAATAAAAGCCGCCAGCTATGTGGCGGCCGTGAAATGGTATTCTTCAGGACCCAGCAGGAAGCCCCATCCTTATTACCACTGCAGGGGGCAGGACAGGCCCAAAATAGCAAGACAACTAAATCAAGACATTTTCAATGTCTAACAAAATGACTGTGGTTTAGAGAGAAGCAAAAGGTTGGAAAAAATTGGGCAGCTTTTATACTTAGCATAATACCTTTGTTAAAAGAGTTCAGATAAGAAAATCAGACCTTAAAAAAAAAAAAGCGTTAGCATATTTCTGAATATCATTTAAAAAATGTGAAGATCTTATGGAATCAAAGGCAGAGCACAGTGTTACCTGAAAGGACATCCTGCTCAAGTCATATTTTCCAAATATGGCTCATAGTAAATAATGTCTTCTGGCAATATCATTGTGTTTCTTGGGTTTTGATGGAACCAAAAGGTTTGAAAAGAGACATTGGAGATTTGTCAGTAAAATCTGAAATCTTTTTTTGGCCCACATAAATTACAAAAAATAACTATTTATTAGGAGAAAAGATTTTGGACTAAAGCCTTGGTTTTTCCTACAGGTTTATTTAATTTTTATGGGTTTCCTACAGCAGGCAATATGATCCTAGATTTTGGCATGAAAACATACTGAAGGCCTTCAGTCAAAATAAATATGTTAGTGTAACTCGCTGCTTTACTTAGCTGAACTGTGCTTATCTGGGGAAATATTTAAAGTAGTTTTAAAAACTGAGCTTCAGGTAAGCGCCGTATATTAAGTATGTAAAGAACAATTCAGAGGATACCACCTTGCTGAATCAAAGATCAGATTGTTCAGATTTTAATGAATTCATGGTACATTGGTGTAGTCCAAACCCAGTGTGTCACTCTCTACAACTGCACCATTAAAATAAATATGGGGGAGATGTTAGTTTGATTTTAATTTTATTAATTTGTGATTCTGAGTATAAATTTACTTAAAGCGGAAGTAAAGATATGTCTCACACATTCACATTTCAATGAGTCATGGATATGGGCATATACCTGTAAATTTATACTTATACATACCAGTTGCCAGCCTTTTTTAGGGAATTAAACCAGTTGGAATATCTTGTTACAGAAGGAAATATTCAGCTTCAGTTTCAAGAGAAAATAACCGTTTTACCTTACCTTAACATTGAATTTACTTGCCCTGCAAAGAAGAAATTACTAAGTATCAGATGTCAGAGAAAAATGAACCCAGTGTATTACTGAGTATTGCCTTGTAGACTAAGAAGGGGTTTTGATAATAAAAATAAAGCCTGAAAATGGAAAGTGGGAACCACAGTGCCAGTTCAGTGCTGCTCGATCTTCACTGGTACTTGACACTGTCGTCAGGCTCAAACCCTTCGTCCATTCCAACTTTTTATGGCTGGCTGTCCTAGCTCCACTGTGGAGTAAGCCAAATTGTCCTGGGAAGTTTGTATACGTGCAAGGAGTGGCTCGTACTTGATTCTTTCCTTACAGACATAAGAAGGGGAACTATTTGGCTCAAGAAACTCAAGTCTGAAGAGTGAGGTAACACAGACATGATCCATGGAAAAATTAAGTCTATTTATTGGTTGTCTTTTCTACAGCAATTGAAAGAAGCATTAAGGGGATCACCCTGGTTGTACCTGGTAAAGACACGAGGAGGTTCCAAAGATGTCATTGAGTATGTGAAACCCACTGTGGTCCACCTCCATCCTTTTGGTTCATCTCCTGCCTGCATGGCACAGGTTTTACAAATGGGGAAAGTTGTGCGTCCAGAGTGGTGGTGACCATAAACATAATCCTCACACATTCAAGCCCAGGTGGCCTCGTGCTTCCCATTACACCACTAACTTAAGACACTCCTTTGGGACACTGATGGGGACCCAGATACATAAAGCTGCTTCCTGCCCAGCTGTCCTGCTCACCTTCCTGACCTCCTCCTCTGAAAAAGCAAAGGATCAACCTGCAAAGGAAACTGTAGCAAAGGATAAATTGG
The DNA here is from genome assembly GCA_013396755.1 of Sclerurus mexicanus. NCBI lineage: Eukaryota > Metazoa > Chordata > Aves > Passeriformes > Furnariidae > Sclerurus > Sclerurus mexicanus. Next base: position 196,114 of record VWZF01002974.1, read on the forward strand.
TGTCATGTCTATCATTATCATAATTGAGGCTACTGAAGTAGTTCAGACATTAAGCCTGTAATCTCTGCTGCTGTTTCTATCTGCTTCATGTAAAAGTTACAAGGCCAAAAATTCATTGAAACCAGCGGAGATTCACCCCTTCCCTTATTTCCATTTCGACTTACTGGGTGCATGAAAAAACCTCGCCAAATTCTTTGGGAGCTTGTATTTGCAATATGACTTCCAAAATAATTAACCCTGGAAGCAGGATTTAACAAACTTACGTTTGATACGTGGAAGGAATAATACCTGAAACATCTTTCTTATGCTCAGCCTTTTATGACTAAGACTTTAATGATTGCAATAAACATTAGCTTACCTAATAAAAACTCTAGTATTTCGGAGCTGCACAGTATGTTAACTGCATCTGGTGTCAACTGGAGCTAATTAATATTTTTATAGGTGTCTTCTCCCCACTGTAGTTTAAACGGAAATATTGTGGGGTGCTTACATCAAAGCTGGAGGCAATTGTGAGCCGCTGCTTGCTTCCCAGGCTGAACTGATAGCAAGTAGACCAATTTTTATAGGATTGTAAAAGCTGACTGTGGCTGGGGTTCATGCAGAGAAGCACTTTTCCCTGTAGCTCTCACAATTCAGCACTAATGCTCATGGCTTGTTTGCTGCGAGGTGGCTGGTGAGATAGACAGAGGGACAGCGGACAGATAAACTGGCAAATAGTTCTGCCAATGCTTAGACAAAGCACACAGTGACCCAGACAAACCACACTTTTTTTCTCCTCCTCCTTCTAAAGGCTTTAAAAATGTGCTCTATCAAGCATTTACTTGTGGCGCAGATAAGATTTATCTAACAAGACTGGGCTAAAATTAAAAAGAAAGATGAAATAGCACAAGCGGTGCTAATATGTGTTTTGAAGCGTACGAATCGGCCAGTGCAATGTCACAGCCCTGGGCTACATTTGCAAGTGGTCGAGCATCTCCTTTTTAAAAGGTTAACCTACAAAGAGCACACAAGCCCCTCTCTATGAATATGGGCAAACACCCAGGGAGCTCCACAACAATAAGAAAATAATGACATCAACCTGACCATGCTTAAGTACATAACATGCTGAAGGTTCACGGTTGTGTGGCCTGGAACAATAAAGGAAAAATAAAGAAGCCTGCTTGGTAGGCCCCAGCTGTTATTAGCCATGCTGTGAGATCAAGGGAAGGTATGATATGGGCTGCCATTTCAATTGAGACCAGGTTAATCTCTCAATTTGTGGAAAAGAAAAACTAAAAAAGGAAAAAAATAAAAAAAGTAGGGAGGGAGAGAAAGCAGTCTTCGCTCCACAGTGCTACATATGGGAGAAATAACAATATCCCTATTTACATAATCTGTCTTTAACCCTTTCCTAATAGAGACTTAATTTCCTAAGAGTCACAAACTGCAGATTTAATTTTCTTGCCCCCCAAAATGAAATATCAAGCCTTTGTTAACCACTTCCCGTTGGTGCTGCCACCGTTGGTGGCTGACATCCAGCGCTGCCGGGGCTTACCCAGGGGGGACTGCTGGTTGCTGCTGGGGAAGCAGAAATGGGTGTAAGGAGCTGTGGATGCCACTGGTTTTCTGCCACTGATCTGTTCCTAGCACTGAACAAATAATTTAAAAGTTGTGCTGTCACTTACAAGCATGAAATGTGGCAAATTATACCAAGCTCTTTCACCAATGCTCCCGATTAATACATTGCATTTTTCAAGTGAAGTGCTTTATAGGTGAATATAGTCCTATTTTTTTGTGGCAGTAGCGTGTGGAGGCAGTGTGGGGACTTGCTCTCATAGCTAGTTTTGTTGGGTTAGAGTCTGTACTGATGAAAGCAGTGAGGGGAGTCCAGACCCCTCTGAGGTTGCCCACCAGCCTCCCTTGGCATCCTGGTCACGGCAGGATTTCCAGCAGGCCCAGTGAGGAAAGCTGCTTTCCTGCAGACTGGAAAAACTGAAATGGAATATCTGAAAGGCCACAATTTATGAAATAATAGCCTAGAGATACTGTATTATGCGATGCTTTTTTTTATGTGTAGTTTATGATGTGTAGGGCAGTGCGTGTGCACAGCCCATGAGGCTCTGTAGATGTTTAACTCCTGGTCGCTGTCCTCTGTGTCAGCCGTCTGGAGTCGGGAGATTTCTCCTTCCTTGGGATTGTCCCAGCATGATCACAGAAGATGGGTTAGGGGAAAAGGGACGCTGCAGCGAGGGCTGAGGCCGAGACGCTGCCGAGGACAGGGGGTAGTCAGGACTCTGGCACTGAAAGCCCAGTGTGCAACCTGTCAGAATGTAGAAAGTCATTGAGCTGCTGATCTGAGAGCAAGCCTGAGGGAAAGGACCCACCTTCTTAGGACACGGGAGGCGGGGAGAGAGTTTTGCCCAGTTTTTCATTCCCTTTTCCCGGTTCTTTAATTTTTCTGAGTTTTCCTTCATTAGAAAAAGTTTACTGTTCTTGTGTCTGATTTATAAAAAACTCTCTCTGGCATTTAGGAAGATAGTGCTGAGATCTTGAGTTTTTTGAAGGAAAAGGTTCAGCAGAGTCCTCTCAAAGCCCTGCTGACTCAGCATCAGAAGTACTGAGACTGATTAAAAACTGGTGCTTTATTTTCCAGGTATCCAGATGATTTGAATCAGTTAAAACAGCTGAATGAAGATGAACCAGAGCAGGGGGCAAATAGGAAGGCTGTGGCAAGACAGAAAACACGTCCCTAAAAATCCAGGTGAGCAGAACAGCCGCTGTGCAATCACTTCTCACTGAGTCACTGCTGTATCCTCTACCATCATCAAAAGGCTGATCCAACAGCAGTAGCTGTGTTTATTATATTTCTCAGATGTGCATACCTGAGGTTCTTATAACTTTACATTATAACATTTCATCATTAGTTTAATTACTTAATCCAGATTTCCCTAATTTTGTTTAAAAGTCTAAATAAAGAAGGAATATCAAAATTGGTTCCCAGAGGATGGATACCTGGACAGGGTTAGTTTTATTTCATTAGTGTAACCATATGCTTGGATATTTTTTATTTTGAAGACTATGCCTTTTAAGAAAACCCTATTGGTAGTGTGAAATATAAATTATTGCAGAGAAGGAGCTATACTGATAGACGTGTAAAGTTCTTTGCATTATCTAACTGCAATAACATGTATTTTTTTAATTTCTTCTGTTGCAAAGTGGAGCTGGGCAGCATTTGCTTGAAACATTAACAGTGGCCAGCTCCTTTGCATGGAAGTTTTTGGTAGGGATTATTTAGCATATTCATTTTTCCTGAGATCAGGGACTACATTAGAACCTTTGTACTATACTCATAGAGAAGTTCCCCTTTGTGTATTTTTTCTGCTGCATTAGTTTCTTTTTGCTTGTTTGTGATTAAATACCAAAGTGCAAAAGACTTGAAAGTCGCTGTTTGTTTCAATTTCTTTTTCAGTATCACATGAATTCATTAAAAATGTATTGCTGAAACTGTAAGGCCAAAGTGATCAGACAGTGGTTAAAACCAAAATCCTCTCCTTAGGCTCCTGAGTACTCCTCTTTCAGAACTATTCAACCTGTGTCTTAGATCTTCCTTCCCTAGTAAATGTACTTCCCTTCTCTATGGGCCCAGTAACTCACCTGTTCACTGAATTGACAGAACCAACTTAATCTTTGCCACATTTATGCAGCACCTTGAGGAAAGACTGTGCTTACATCCATTGAGCTCTGTGTGGTTGGTGGCTACATTCCCTCCAGTGCCCATTGTATCTGTTCCTCAGTACTTTAAATTCATCACTTTCAGATTATAATGAAAAACTTCCAGATGTAGAGTTTAAATTTTCATTACCTATGTTATCAGCAGGGAACATCACAGAGTTCTAGTGCCTGAATGAGTTCTGTGTGTTACCTGTAATGTGAAAAACCCTAGCAATGACAGGGATATCACATCCTAATTAACCATGATATTCTTGCACAGATAAAAATAAATCTATTACCTGCTTCTTTCCTCCTTACTGACTCTTGGAGCAAGAAGATGTGGTCCCCCATAGTGTGCCTGGAGGTACCGTCATGGGAACATGTGGCATGGCTTCCTTCACCTTTGTAAGAAAGGAGTTGGTTCTGGGTCTTCATTATAAACTTACGTACAGAGAATCATTAAAAAACATTTCTGTTGTTTTATTGGCAAATAGTTGCTAGCACACACTAAATCATTTCTTATTTTATTCACGCTGCACTTAACAGCAGTGCAGCCAGTTGTTAAATAATAATAGAGTTACTTTAAAGGGCTTGGTGGCTCAGCTGGGAGAAGCATCCAAAGTTCAGATTCTTATCTGGAACCCTCCCAAAGAAGGCCGGACTAGAAAGTGAGCTAACAAAAAATCACTGAAAGAGCTGCTTTGTAGAGCAATCCCCTTTTTCTGTTTTGTAAGGTACCTTAAGATGTAGAGGTTTAAGTACCTGAAAATAATTACATAGTGTGTTATTTAATAAAAGATACATGTGATGCCAAGGATTCAGGACTTGCTGACTTTTCATATTGTTTGGTGTTTCCTGTTCCCATTGCAATCAGAAGTGCTAAGGGGAAAATAATCAGTAAGGTAGCTTTTAAAAATATGTATCAGAAACTAGGAAGACACATCTTATTGTTTTTTAATAATTTATTAAATTCATTCTAAGTTTAATAAATGCATTTTTATATATTTTATGATTCTGAGCATTTCATATATGCACATACGTGATTTGAAAGGACAGCAAACTGAAAGGAGAGGAGAGTAAATCAAATTTTGGCAAGCACAGTGTTTTACTGACAATGACAAACAGGCTTTTATCCGTCATTTTGTACCTGTGAGGCTCAAAGACAAAGTTCTGGCTTTTCTGAACTTAGGAAAATTAAGGTTCTATTAGTAGAACACCCCAAGTACTTCCTCACTGCTGAAATCCACTGCACTTTTCCAGCAGGTGCATCCAGAACAGAACCCAGACATACTGAGTGTGGGCTTGGAGGTCTCCCCTCTGAATTTTCTTGTCATGAAGTTTGTGTTCATGAGCAACAGGGCTACCACGTTAAAATCCTCAACCCATGGCTTTGGGGAGGGGGGGAAATTTTGCTGCCGCAAGATTTCAGTCTAAAACACCCTATTTATATATATATATTTGAATCTGCTTTCAGAATAAATGATATATTCCTCATTTCTCTCTGGGAAAGATGGTTATTGTAGTGGTGAAAGCAGGGTGATCTTCCTGCCCTCCCTCCCCCCCGCCCCATTCTCTCTTTGGACTTTATGTAAAAATAAGATACCATTGGTGCTGTGTACAAGTGTGAGACCACCAGCTAATTTTGCATAGCCCACTGAACAGTTAGATGGGAATTGCTCTTCAGGGTGTTCTCTTTGACAATAAACAGAAGCCTCAAGTCTGTGTTTGGCTGCAGTTCAAAAAAATTACTGAGGAATCCTACACACTTATGTATATGAATACAAGCAATTGCACATTCCCATACAGTAAGCTTGCAACCACAGTTATTAACATTTTAAAATAAGTAAATGCAAATAAAATGACTGAGTAATACATGTTATGTTAAGATCAGCTATATGAAAAGCAAAAGGATTAAAAGTTAATTTCATCCTTTTTAATTCAAGGGACATATAAATGGCATTCTGGGTAGAGTCAACTCCTCTTTTATCAGTCCTTTGATGCTGCTTTCTCACTGATTCAGTTGTTCAAATGCTACCTACATAATAAAATCCCGAGTTAATTTACTAAGATTTTACACCAGTGCAAATGAAAGAAGGGAAAGTGCTAAACAAGGCAATTAGCACTCTGTTTAGTGCACTCCCAAAATAAATGTAGGCAATTTACAATTTGGCAAATGGTACTCTATCCAGATCCAAGTCATTTCAGCCTAAGGGGCTGGTGCAGTTCATTAGGGGTGAAGGGAAAGGGTCTTTGTTTTGCTTTGCTTTTAAACTATATGTATATATATATACACATACAAATACACACGTTGCTATTAAGGTCCACCCCGTTATACCATACAGCAACAGATGTGGCCCCTCCTGGGGTTATTAGGATCTCTGGTGGAAAAATGTCAAGCTCTGTGCTCACACTGTCCACATATGTGACCTCATTTACAGTGATAATGCTCTTTCCAAAGTGAGGGATTCCAAAACTGGCAACTCACTGATAACCTCCTTTGTGGCTTTCTTGCCATGATGGTTTTTTGTGTACTTACATGTTTATTATCACTGGAGCTGTTCAGATCAGATCTGTGAACCTGGGAATGTCCTGAGTGAAATGATAAGATAAAGCACTCTGCAACTACAACTGACTCTCTTTTTAATTGACAGGAAGACTGCACTATGACTTCCATGTTTATTCTTGTAAGCTCCTTATTAATGCAAAAATAATAGCTGTTATTAATGCAGGATCACAGCCAGCATTAATATTTAAGATGTAAGAATGAAGGAGGTTAAATACGTGTTTATATTAGTTTTAAACAAAGAGCTTTGCAAAACAGCTAAGGCAAGTAATGATGAGCACATTCACAGAGAGTGTATTTGGTGTGAAATACCTTCTACGTTTGGGGGTTTAAATACATATTCTTAGTGGGATAAAGGTCTTTGATGAGTCTCCTGCCTTGCCGTGCCATTGTCTCTCCAAATTGCTACTGCTTCTTGCTGAAGAGAATATAGATGAAGATTCTAAACAAAATATGTAATATGCCGTGATATTAGCACTGATTTATTTTTTGTTTATTCAGTCTGTAGAGCTCTTTTATGTGATAGATCATAAGGTAAAAGCATTCTTTTGTGCCCTCTAGCTGCTGGTTGCACAAATGAAAGAAAGAGGGAGAAAACAACCCTGTGATTATTAAATTCTCCTCATCTTTAGGGTTAAGTACTCTGGCTAATAAAGATCTCTCATGAGGATAAAGTTTCTTTCTTGGCAATGTCACATCCATTTAAGTAAAAATCATCTGGATGCTTTCAGGGATTCAAGCTGTTACCTTTACATAAAACAGCTACACCAATTCTTTGTATTGTTTTTATCCTCTGAGAAAGCCTGACACTGCATTTCTTGGTTAAGCAAACCTCCCACTGAGGGCAGGCTGTGGGATTGGGCCCTTTTGTGCTACAGAAATCTCTGCTTCACAAGAAGGAAAAAAATGTTTACATGCTCATGTAAAAATGCAAGAACTATTTAATGTCATTAAACACACTATTTCAGACAGTGACAATTCAGCCTGATCTTGTACTGGCAATCATTAAGACCTTTGATTTCAGACTTATTTTGGTTAGCATCATGTTTGCTGCTGATCTTTACACCCTCATATCCCAGACTTCTTCATTTTTACAGCTTATAAAAAATACTCTATTTTTTAAAAACTGTTCTCTAAACAACCTCATCACCCGACACCAGTTGCATATGCCTGAAGTCTTTGCAAAATATTATGGGCCAAAACACCACTGATCCTCTCTCTGGATTCTAGTCGTGTATGTGCAAATTTGGGTTTATGCAGGCTCACTTCGCAGCAAAAAGGATCTAGTTTAGACAGTAATAAGAGCTTAATAACTTGCAGGCACAGTTAAGCACTGGCATGGATCGTCAGGGGAGGTGTCAAGTCTCTGTGGCTGCAGCTTTTCAACAGGAGGTCGGACAAACATGTCAGGAAGAGTTCAGGTATCTGATCCTGCCTCGAGGCAGGTATGCACCACGGATGAGCTCTGAGTCCCTTTCAGTTAGGGATTTTTATGATTCAGTGCTCCTGCACTTTGCAGGTGAAGCTTTGTGAATGCTTGAATTGCACCGCCATGGGTAGAACCGTTCCGTCCCCTAAAGGCTGTGCCTACGTTTTGGAGACAGTGAATGATCCTGATGCCCATCCCCTCCCGCTCTGTGGAGGAGAGGGAGGTTGATCAGCCTCCAGGCAGTCTGTCAGCAGGCTGTCCTGGTCAGCCAGAAGTTTAGCGTACCCCTTCACCCCTGCTCATGATCTGTTTGGGTGGGCATTTTCCTTCTCAGAGTTGAGGCTTACCCAATACAGAGTGAAGCGCTCTTTGCTGAACTGTCCGTAATACAATAACACTCCAAACACATCTGAGTCTTATTCACATTTCAGAAACGAAAAGGGAAAAGCCCTTTCTCTTGGCATCAAACATTAGATGTTATTTTTTGTTACGTCCTTGTTATTTCATCAAAGTTCGGATTGCAGAGGAATACCTGTGATCTGTCTTTGTCCCTGTGATACATATGCATCTTTTCTATTCCTGTCTACAGACTAAATAACGCTAGGAAAGAACCATCCGAGATAAAAAGGAGGAGCGTAACTTCTGAAGAAACTGTTTTGCTCTGCCTTGGATTTTCCCAATATTGTCAATTCTTTGTTTTGAATCCGTTTTTTCGCTGTTAAGAAGAAATATACTCCAGCCAGTCTTGTGTTCCAGCTTCTTTACCTTTGTCTGCCTAACTCAGCTGGTATTTAATTGGTCAGCAATAGGAGGGAAGTCTCCTTTGAGGTAATGAATATTGACTGTTTATGTTGAAATGTCACTGTGAAAAGAAAGCCCAGCACCAAAGAGGCGGAACTCAGTGTGAGAGTTTCAGACACAAAGGAGACACCAGCAAAGCACAGGCATTGAAAAGCAAAGCAGCTGAAATTCAAAGAAAAGATGAAACAGAAATGGGCTACATGTGTGGGAATTTTAAGCTGTCAGTTGACAGGTGAAAAAGTCATTATTCCACCTGTTAGAACTGAGTGTAATTGCTTGTTTTTCCTAAAATAACACAGAGGCCGTGACTCATAAATTTTTTAATTGAAAATGTGTTTAAACTTATTTGCAAATACTTTACTTTTTCTTTTTAGATAAGTGGATTAAACTCATTAGCCAATTTTTCTACCTCAGACATGTGAGAAGGAAGGTATCACATTTGCTGTGTTGTATTGGTTATTAGATAATCAAATCCTGCATTCAGCCACTGGCTTTTTGTCATAAAGCAACTTGAATAGCAACTTCAGAGTTCGACATGCAAGTTTATCATTCATTCTATAGCACTCATTGACTTGGAATGAATAAAGGCTGTTCTCCAGCATCAATCCACTGCATGATGTATGGCCTGGAAGTTTTCGCTGCTGCATAAAAGCTGTTCTTTGTTCCCAGTTGTGTAATAAGGAATTGTATGAGGTTCTGATATATTTTAAGCCATTTCTTATCTAGATGGAGAAGCCAACCAGCAGATTTCTGGGCTTCATAATTAAGTTTTGATTGTTCAATCCACTGTTCTTTCTCCTCTGTCATATTTTTTTGTAGTGACCTTTAGGGAACTCTGCTGAATAGTTTTTGCAAAGTTGACCCACTGCTATGGAGCATAACCTCTAGTTGTTCCATTTTGTTCAGCTGAATCCTTTAGTATTAAGCTTTGATACACAAAGAATTTTTTATTTTTAATGTAAACACTGACTTCGTTGTTTTGGGTAAAGTTTACTATGATGTAGTTTAATTTATGTACATTCTTCTGGCTTAGGATCTTCATGGATATCAGTCAGGGGCTGAGCTCACCATATTTAGTCATAGATGCTGTTTTTACAAACAATCAATCTTCTTTTTACATCCCCTTGTTTGATTTTTGTATTCCATAGTAGTAAATTCCATTAAGTATCTTTGGGAAAGCAAGAGGAAATAAGGAAAAGCTCTTATAAATCATTGTGTCTTAAAAAAGTGTATTGCAAACACATTCTGCTTTTTCCGTGAGAAAAGAAAAAAACAACTGTTCAAGAAACTTAAATCAGACCATTTCAAATACACCTTTACATTAAAAAGAATGCTTTTTTTCCCAAGCAGATAGGAAGACTGCATGAATGGTACAAATATTCCTTTGAAAATCTAACCTTTTATTTTCAAATCTCCATTTTAGTTTTGGCACTTAAAATATTCATGTGGTGTTTTTAAAATGTTCCCTGAATGAGACAAGTGTTTGAATCCAGTAGGCTTTTGTTTTTTTATTTTCCCTTGGTGAATCATTGAACAGTTTCTGCATTAGCTTCAATCTGGGCCTATTCACACAATGTGTCCATCTGAAATATCCTGCAATCCTGAAAACATCGGGCTGCTTTAAATAGAAAAGTATCACCAGGATCTGGACTGTAAACAAAACATTAAATGAATTAAACACGTAAGAAACATCTGCAAAGAGAGGAGCTAAATTTTGTCACCACTGCCATTTCTATACTGTCACCAAAGGCTTTGAAAGTTAATGCTTCCCACAGCCAGTCAGAATTCCCAATGGGAGGGCTGTGATATCCCACAAAAGTTGGGATGAGCAGGTAGGCGAAGTCAGCAAAGGTGATCTGTGTGTGTTTGGTTTGGGTTTTGCTGTTTTCCCCAGGAGCTTCCAGTGGCTCCAGGGAACTTTCCGTATTTCTGCTTCCATTACCTGAACCTCTTAACTAGCTCTCTTGTGCATTAAAAATATATATATACATACATACTTAGGGAATAACACAAGTTAGTTAGAAATTAGAGTGTTTTTACCATCTGAAATGCTGAAGCTAAACATACAAATCCAATAGCTTTTGCATTAATTCCCCAGATTGGAGTGACGAATGGGCTACAATAACATCCAATATTTTCCTTTGCAGTTTATTCTTTCACTCTACCTTTTTTATTTTTTTTTTTAAAAGAGAACATATTCTTACATTTTTACTGTCTTCATTTTAAAAATGTTTGAACTTTTCATGATTAAGGTCCTCAAAGTGCTGACCATTCCAGCAAAGGCTTATTTCAGATCTCGCTGTGTCATTCCGAAATACTCAGATTTAGACTTGTATTACTTTGTTTTGATTGCGTATGTCTACCCAAATAGAAGATAACATCTTTAGTCACAATTCTGTGTTATGCTTGAACTCTAACCTGTGACATTCACCTAGCTCGATCTAACAAGCTTTGTGCTCCCTGTCCAGATGAAGAGTGATACTTCTTCATTAGCAAGATCAGTTTCACCTTTAAAAACCCTTTGCTTCCCGTTTGCATTAAGCCAGATTGAGATGTCTTGGGTCATGATGACATTTCAGGAGTATTCAGAAGCAAAAGAGGAAGTCATTACATCTGCAGTTCACCTGCAAAGAAGATGTCATTAAAAGAGGAAGCAAAATGAACCCCTGTCAACTTGTTAGGGCCCGAAAGGTAATTCTGCCATCATATATGGAGCAGAATATGATACAGAATCCTATTATTGCTGACACCAGATAACTTGCTGCTGTAAAAGGTTCTTTTTTCCAGAAAAGTTCAGGTGATACTAAATTTATTAATGTGTCATTTTGAGGAGACGTGATGTCATTTCTGTTGTCTGCAGGGATGAAAACTGGAGTGTCCTTGCTCCTGTCAACACACTATCATCTTAATTTCTTTCACTGTGCACCTCGTTGCCATCTGCGGAGGGGAGAGCAAGGGATGAGGGTGAAGTGTCAGGAGAGATGCCTTTTTAGAAAGAACTACTAGTATTTGACATTTATCATTTTAACCTGCCTTTTTCCAAAAAAAATATCCACAAATTTATTGCATCAACATTTCTGGTGAATGGTTGGCCCGATCCTGCCAGGATCCAGTTCGTAGGAGTTGAACCTGATACCGCAGCTTTACAGAACAGGGTTTTGTCCTTTTCTAATTATCCTCAATTCAGCAAATATGAACACTGTTTTGTTTTCTACTTGATATAAAAGGCAGCACCTGCATTCCACTGCAGTGTAATTGAGAAGCCAGTTGGATTTGCAGACTGTAAAGGTACGTGATACAGCTCTGCAGAAATACCGATAGAATCACTTCTCGTGTTACTAATTCAGAGTGGGTAAAAGTCTGAATCATGTACATTATTTCAAGTTATGTGACTTTGGTTTTTTGTTTGTTTGTTTTTTTAAACTAAAACTGGTATCTTTTTGAAAGATCCTGCTTGTAGGAACAAGGTAAAATACTTGTTTATAAGAAAGAGATGAATCCCTTTTCAATTGGGCTGCATAAGGATGCTTCCATCCTGAAACATTTTCTCTACCTTCTGTGTCTGGAGATACAGAGTAGCTGAAGAAACTAATCTGAATCCTTTTAATGAAGGTGGGATTATTAAAAGGGAAGTTTTCCAGGTGAAAAACATTTGCTCTTGCCCACTGAATGCAATCTGGAGTTTTTGTAAGAACATTGTAGTAACAGGAAATATTTTCTTTCAGTTCCAAGGTGTCACATGCTGATCCCGTGCAACACATTTCAATATGAGTATTATAACAACTTGTCTGATACTGATCTTAATGGATTTTTGAACTGCTAATATTTCAGATTTGAACTGCGTGTACTTCAATTGATGATCTGAGCATTCCACAAATACCAGAACTAGCATGTTTACTGCCCTGGAGTTGATTGATATCTCCTAATGAAAAAAGCACCTGCAAAAATGATAAAGGAAAGTTACTAATTGATTTAACTTAGGTCACCCACTTCATATTTTATAAATGAGGAAACTTTTAAGGAATTGCTGCTGGAAGCCATCTGCTAGCTAAATAAAAATGAATGATAATCATCAGGTTCCACATGCCACTTAGAGAAAGTATCATCAGAAAAAAACCCAGCTGCTTGCTTCGAAGTAAGAGCAATGTAGGAACTCAAATTCAAAGCCCCTAATAATCATCTATATAACATAAAGTGTTAATCAGTTTGGTGTACACGAACCTGTAGCAGTTCTGGTTCCCATCTCTAGATATCAGAGGGACTACTTGTGGTCACTTTTAAGAGCTGCCAGTAGAATTTACAATAGCAAATTATGATTTATTATTCCTTCCAGGACATCTGATGTTTGTGTTCCCACTTTGCTTCCCTCCCCGTCATCTTTTTTTCCAACAAAAACTGTATCAGGCTAGGAATGTTTAGGATGTGTGTATTCCTCTTGTATTGTGCATAATTTTGCAAGTCATTAAACCTTTGTTTCTTGTCTTTTCTAACCTTCTTAGTAACCTATCTAAACAACTCTCAAAGGAAAATGAGTCAATCAGGAAAGAGACAGCCCTAATGCCAAAGCAAAAAAAAAAAAGAATAGAAAAACCCACCAGAAATAGAAATAAAAAGGGAAAAGCTTTCACTTTAGGAATGCAAGCACAACTTTGAGCCTCAGTCCTTTAAAGACATACACTGTGTTTTAATTTATTTCTACTGCCTATGAGGTTCTGTTGAATCTGAAAGGTTATTCATGTGTGTAAAATTGAGCACACTGAAGAATGTGGGAATACTTCAAGCTGCATTTTAACATGAAGGACACTACATAAACACAAAATCTGCGATTCTGCTTAGCCTGTGAGTTCAAAATAAAGACCTGCAGAACATCTATATGCTGTTCTGTACAAGTAAATGCCAGAAACCACAATCTTTCTATAATAAGTGCCCATCCTGTTTACCACGTTGGCGTGGCAGTCCTGAGAAAATTAAATTTCCTTCACCATAAAGCCATACTTTCTTCCTGTACGGGTAGTATTTTGGTTGTATTATGTGCAGCAGGCGTAATTTCCTCTGGACCATTTGGAACAACGGGGTTTAAGCAATGCTGGGTGTTTTGTCAGGGTGACAAAGGGGAATTACATTGCGCCCATATATGGCAGGCAATGCTTGGACAACATGTAATATTCTCTGTGGGTAAAGTTCACTTCTGGGCAGAAAGCCAACAGAAGGCTCATGCACCACTTAAGTCCCACTTAAACCCTATTTTGAAGGCTTAATAGTACACAGGCCATGTTCTGGCCTCTTGCCCAGGAGGGAGTTTTACCATGGTAGCATCCCCTCTCTCTGCATGCAACAGGGGCGAAAGGGCAGTGCTTTTGTGCTGGGCAGGGAACTGATTTCTGGAAGAAAACACCGATCTCCTCTACTCCAAAGAAAGCAACAAATCCAGAGAACAACATCTGTCCCGGTTTATGGCTAATCCACCTTCCCTGATGCGGTGAGGGGTTATGTGAAGCCAATAGTTCTGTCCTACAGAGCAGGAATCCACCTAATGATTGCCACGTGGCTGGTATGGAGATTCTCTCCTGAGTGGCTCAAGATCTTCAGCTATCCTTTTCCAAGCCTCTTGGTAAAAATTGATTTTACCTCTGGGGTAACTGTTAAGAAAATTAAAAAATGTTATCTCTGCTGTTTTGGAGATTTCTGGGCTCTCTGTGCTTGTGTAGGCTAAGATCTAGAGGGGAGCTGATAATTCTTTGTGGTGCCAGGCCTGTGAAGGTGTTTTCCATATTAAGAGCTTGCCATGTGCAACAGTGTCCCAGTGACTGTTCCACTGCCACTGGATAGGAGGAGCTGATCTCCTGCAACAGTGTGGCACATGAATAATTCTCTCAGTTTTCTGCGTTGATTCACATTTAAATGTGCAGTGTTACAGTAACACGAAGTGTATTAAACAGTTCCTAGAAAAAAATTATTTATGGTTATCTTTGGCTTACAGTGCTTCGTATTTTGGCCTGATCTATTGTAGACTTCTCTGCAAGTTTGAGGGCTAAAAGTACTATTTACTTGTGATCAGTTATAAACATAACCCTGAAAGTATGAGGCTTCATGTTGAAGATGAACATGGTCAGTCTGTCTTACAGCTTAGACTTCATGTTTATTATTCTGCTGTTAATTAATGAAAGCTCAACAAGCCAGAAGTGTTTTGAGATATGGCTTTCTGTGAATGAATTCCAACCCATACTGATTAAGTAGATTGGAAATCTTATTTCCTGATCAGATTTTTTGAGAAAAAATTTCCTTCCTAATTAGCAAGCAGAACATGGAACACAGTAAGTATACATTTCCCTTTAATAATTATTTCATCTTTATTTTTCAAACAGGGTAATGATTTTTACTTAGAATATCTCTCAGAGATCATTTAAAACACAGAAGCTCATGCCCATTAAAACAGAACTCCCCTCTGAAAACTGACTTTGTGTCACCAAAATACTTGCGAGGTTCAAAAAATATTTTGACACATTTTACTTTTCAATCGTTATAAAAAGATTTTTTTCCCCTGCGTAATCTTATTGTGTCTTCATTTCCAGAATTGTTTTTTAATTAAAAAAAAAGACTGTTTTGTTACAATGGATGATTTCAACCCACAAAATATCCTATTGTGCTTGCTATCAAAACAAACAGGTGCACCCAGCAGCAGGCACGGTATGCAGTGCAATTGAGCAAACAGTTTGTGCAAAGATTTAAGCTCATCTGAACAATGTGAGTTCAAGTGTTATGAATTGAAGCCAAGTATTCTGGATGAAGGGCTCAGATCTGAGGGGCTCTGGATGGAGCCCAGAACCTGTTGATCTTTGTGGGAATTGTGGGCACTTTGTGCTGTATAAGAGATGACAGCCTCTGTCAGGGTTCGTTTCTCAGTTTGAAATACCCATGAATTTTTATCAATAGCAGAACTCCTTTTTATTTTTATTGAAACACCATGCTCCCTCCTGCCCACATGTGAAAAACTTTTCCTGTTCAGATATTTGCAGCGGTTCCGTAAGATGGGGAAGACATGGAAAATAAAATTTGCTAAAAGTCAAGGAAAAGATGATTAGCAGTTAAACAGAGATATCTGCAACGTTTCAGAATGTCTCAATTTCCTATGTGGTCGACTTCTATGGGTGATATAATTAGGCTTTTAACTCTGGGATAGCCAAAGTGCCCAGTATGACATTTTCACATTTTACAGCAGTGGGATGCCTTTCCTTCCTACAGTCTCAGAATTGTGAGGGTAGGGAACACAAGAGGACAGTGATATACTAAAATTCTCTTTGCTACAAGGCAAAGCAACCTGTCCTTTACTGCCAGTGTGTTGTGTGGCCGTCTATGAATATTTCATTACTGCTGGGCTGGGGCCACTGATTCAGTTCAGACTCCCAATTAGCACTCTGCACCTAACTGTCTGTTGTTATCTCTTTTTACTCTGCTGTGATGTCTTCATTTATCTCAAGTGGATGGTTCCTTTATGTCTTACCCTTCCTACCCTTCTGCTCCGTTTCATGGGACTTTGGTGCCTGTAGGTTCTTAGGTCCTCATCCTGCTTGCCAGGAGTCCCTGGGAATGCTCTGGGAAGGAGTTCAGTGTCTCATTGTCCAATAGAGAACGTAATCTTAATAGTAGTGAGTGAACAGTTCCCTAACCTGGCCTGTGATGTAACTTCTTTTACAGGCCGAATACCCTGATTTCTCAAATGACTGAGAAACTCCTCCATCAGGTATCCCTTTATATCTCCTCTGTATGAACAGTCACTACATATTGTTCTGGCTCTGATCTAGACTGTAATCTTTTCTAGATAAACCAGGACCTTTATTTGTACCAAAGAATGCTATGCACATCGGTAGGGTAGTTTTGATGACTAAAATAAATTCATTCTGTAATTCTGCAGTCCAGAAGCTCCTGGACACAGCAAAAGATGACTCTCCCAGGGTCTCAGGATGTTGAATGCCCTAAAATGAATTGTGGCATATAGTGATACTAAGCAGCCTCACATGTTTTTGATATGAAATTGTTTGAAACTCTAAACTAGGCTGGGTTGTTTTGTTCTAAGATGTTAAAAAAATTTGAATCCCTGTAACTCAGGTTTAATGCAGGAAGTACAGACTCCAACTTGAAGTGGAATAGGAGAGGGGAAGGAAAGAAGTACTTTTCGAGGTGAAACTCCTAAATAGACAGTATCATTTTCCCCAGTTGGCAGTTACAGTTGGGTGATCCCATATTTCTACATGCAAAACTGCTTGACTGTCAAAACATACTTCCTGACTAAAGGAGAAAACGTGCCTGCGTCTGATAGGGAGGTGACTACTCAGTAAGTGTTGGCCTCTAATTCTGGATGATCATTATACAATTTTGACTACACATACATGGACAGGTTTTTGGCAACAGAAGATGGTTCAACTTTTTTCTCCTTTCATTAATTTGACTTCAATTACCAGAGAAAATCTTACATTGTAAAATATATGTTATGTTTTTTTTTAAGGATCGTGTGTGTGCATGTTCTATGTGAACAGTCTTCCTTTATCTACCGTCTTGGTATAGAATGTAATAAACCTCTATAAAAGGGTAAAGTGAAGGAAAGTTTTTTTCCTTGGAGAACTATATTAATAGTTGTAAGCTTTATTAGATAAATTTAATCTCATAACACTTTGTGAATAATTCTCCATGGGCTGGTTCCTTCTGGGTCCTTGCTTTTATTTCCAGTAGTCAAAGTATTAATAGGGTTAAAGGTGCTGGCACGGTGAATTTATGGTCGACATCTCGCAGTCCGTTAAAGCAAGATCACTAATGGGTGACCTTGAGGTTCGACCGTTCCAGACTCGGGAAGATCAAGTCTCAGACCCCTCCTGCAAGTGCTCTGACCTCTCCATTCTTCCCCTCTATGGCCTAACCTTTAACTCACTGATCTTTGACCAAATTATTAAGCAAACACCTGCTTAGGTCTCTGACCAAAGACTGTAGACCAGGAGAGCTACCATAATTTCATGTGAATTAGCTTTAATAATAACAATACTAGCCTAAGGAGAAAATCAGAGGGTAGATTTACAGTAAATAATCATGCTGCTACAGAGCACATACAGGATGGACCCTTCAACAGCTCTTACCTACAGTAAATCAATGCTAATCTATTTGACTGTGATAATAACGGCTTGTCAGCAGATATAGTTTCTTTATTTGACTTGACTAGGACAATGACTAGGTAAAATTTATTTCCTATTACTAAAGCAAGACAAAGACTGAGATTAATCCTTTGATGCCAGGGATTTCCCATTGGTAATAATGCAGAACTGCATTAGTGTTCAACACAGTTGCCAAGAGTAACTGGAACAGAAAAAAGAGGCTGAAAAATATCTGATGATGTCAAATGTTAAGCCTGTGTAATGTTATCTGATTTAAAAATTGAAAGAATGGTCTGAATTTCCTCAGATTTCCTTGGATTGCCTGTCCCTTTTTCAGCTCTTGTGGTGTGATTTTATAAATCTGCATCATCTGAGAATAACTCAAACCTGAGTATCTCTAGTGTATGGATTCTCCCTAACTAAATTGACTGGGAATTTTGTTTAAAGACTTTAATCACAAAAAGCGGTGGAATCTGAATTATTATACAATAATAAATAGAATAAAACCTAGCTAACAATATTGTAAATGAAATTAAAGGCAAATTAGTATACACTGATCTCCTGCCTGTAAAATAGTTTCAAATGTTTGCTTCATCAATGCATGCCCTTCCCTCCGTACAGAGTTATTCAGATTGACTGTCCAAGTTTAAACTGATTTACATAAATTATTATTTTTCATTCCCTGACTAGATTAAGTTGTAAGATTAAACCTGATACAACTGGATAAATGTCATGGAATACATGCACATACGTGCTTGAAAACATATGTAATTTGCTTTTGTATAGGCATTCACACTCAGTAGGCCTAGAAAAACATTAGTCAGGTATCTAGGAGTGTGTTGCATAAAATCTGCCCTGGCTGGTTCTGTGTCCTGAAGCAAAACTGGTGGCTTCTTTCTGGAGAAGAGAAATGGAATTACTTATGATGAGGTGGGCTTGAGAGAGAGGAGGTGAGTTAAAAGATAATCAATATTCAGTAAAAGTTACAAGGCAAGCACTGTAAAGAGTAAATGGATTTTAAAATGATGTTTATTTGAATCCTTTTGCTTTACAGTCATTAATTAGTGAAACACAAGACCAGATGATTACAGCACAACAGAGATGTTTAGTTAAACACATTACCTACTTCTCTTCTGACGTGTCAGTGTACAAGGTCACGTTTTGCCCAGATTTCCACAAATGCAGCATCACTGAACTAATTTTCTGCCCTCAGTCATACCAGACAATGCCACAGATGATGATTTTTGCCCTTTTGTGAAAAAATACACATAGTTAAGAGCTTGACTGAAAGCCCAGTAGGATCAGTGGAAGTCTTTCCTTTGACTGCAGAGAGCTTGGATTCAAGCCTTACGTGGTTGTGAAACATCCATAAGATATTTGGCCACACATCAGCCTGTACTATCATATATAGTATATTTGTATTTTATGACTATAAAACTAGTTCACTTCACATACTTGGTGTAAATTTAGCAGAATATGAATTTAGTGCTTTAGAGGGGTCAGATTTGCACCACAGGTATGCTGGAAGTTGCACATATTTTATCATAGAATCATTTTACTATGTATCCCTTCAATGATAGCAGCCCCTCTTTATTTAGAAATAAAAGGGAGAATTTATCAATACAAAAATTAAAGAAATAATGCTAATATATTAGTTTATCACTAATTTTTAATGTAGATGTGGGCAAGTTTTACTGGCGTGTACTTTCAGTTCTTTGTTGCTTATTCATAAAGTAGTTTATAAAAGGAGAAACTGTGCGTCTGTGTGTGTATTGTGGGATGTGTAAAAAAAAGATATTCTTACAATATGAGAGGAAGATAAAAATGGTTTTGCCTTTGTTCATACCTGCTGCAAGTGGTTAAAGGTTGCATTCTTTTACCTATAAGAACAGACAACATTTGAAATATGATGTTAGAAAAAAAGGATGCATTGCATGATTTTTTTTGAAGAACAAACTGATTTTGTGCTTATTGATAATTCAAGCAGAGAATTGTTTTAAAATATCACTGCAGGTAATGCCAAAAGGAAAGTAGGTTCTCTGGCACATGTAAGATGGAAGAAAGAGGGTATTCCTGAAAGAGGAATGCACATCAGTCAAAGGCATCAATAAATAAAGCTCTTTTTCATATGTAAATGGGAATTTCTAAAGTAAAGAAGGTATTGTTTTATAAACAGCGAGATAATATTCTTGAAAAAGGTTACCAGTGATTACATAAGTTATCTCTTCCATAAAGAAATTTAGAGCTCATAGTTGCTCTTTTCATTAAAAAGGCTTTTCATCTACTCTCACACAGAAAGCCAAGCTCTGCATTTTAATTAGAGATAATAAATAATTATATTAGGAAGCCGAAACTATTAAAGTCTTTTTGTGATGCTGTATTGCTATATTTCTGTCTAAACATGTGGGTATATACATTCAGCTTTTGATTCACAGATCACATTAAAGGAGATAATATAATACTTATATGAACAATATTCAGGGTCTTTTGACAAAGGGCAAAATACCTTTATATGCTTGCAGCAGAATAAAACACCTTAAAATCTGTCCAGCCTGTCCGAAATATTAAGTGATCTGAATATAAATGCAAATAAAGACAGTAACACCACCCCCAACAATATCATTAAACTAAGGGACTGGATTTTGCTGGGGAATATGTTCCCCTTGATGCCAGCGAACTTTGGAGGAAGCCTTGCCAGGCCAAGGGTGTGGTATTGGTTTTAATGCGGCTACATCAGCCCTAAATCTTGGAAATGTCTCTCTAATTCAGGCCCCTAAGCACAAAGTCCTCTTTTTTATTTTTATTTTTATTTATTTATTTTTTCATTGTCACACATAGAGGCATCTTCTCTGTGTGCAATTGCTGCAGCAGAGTCAAGGGCAGGATGAAAACCACGGAGACAGCCTTCCCCAAGTGCCACAGCCCGCAGGGAGCAGCTGAGGTTGAGAAAGCAGAGAAGTGAGCCATTAAAGTCCGGCCAGGGATTGACACTGACCTAGGCCTGCCAGCCGGCATTGTCCTGCCATCTGCACACACGTGAACTTTGCCTCGAAAATTTGGCTTCTCAATTAACATGTCCAGCTGGGGGGAGAATTCCGTCATTTGCCTAATATCATTATTGCCACTGCTCTGACATATTAATATTAAAAATATACGTGAACAGATCGAGGATTTGCCTAAGCGCTTCTCTTTTTATTTCACATAATAGGCAGGAGGTGAAAGAAGACACAATATAATTTGAAAAGCATAACCCTGATTAGGCAGTGATTGGTACACAGCTAGAGCTTACATTTAAAAACATTTTCATTATTAGCAGTGCCTGTCAAATACAATTCTTTTTATTTTTTTCTAGCTGTTGTACAAGTAGATGCAAGGTCATACGATGTTTTGAGGTTTCAGTAAACAGAAAATGAGTTTTATCTTACCAAGGTTTTTGCAGAATAGACAATTTAAGATGATACTTCTGCCAGGGGACATTCTTTTTTAATTGGTGATTTTGTGAAAGCAAGGCACAGGCTTCAGTTGTAATGTTGTGGTATGGTGGAATCAGTGACATCTCTGGATTAGGCCTTGAACGCTTCAAGCTTGGTTTTACAGCGTTTGCAGGTCTCTTCTCCTTCCCAACAGTGACAACCTAATAGGATAATGAATGAGACCTTAAATGTTGGGAGCTGGGGAAATTGGAGACAGAGTACGTTTGTAAATCTTGGCATGATGCAGCTCCTCCTAAGCTCAAAGATGTTTTAAGTGGATAACTAATAATACCATCATATTTATTTCTAGTCCCCACTGGAGAAAATAACATGCTTGCCATACCCTGGCCAATATTATCCTGTGTGCAACATCATGCTGCCTTCAAAAAATGCTTCTAACATGAAGAAGTCACCTTGAAAATTCTCGTATTTTGCCTGTCTCTGAGCCCTGGGTTGCTTTCAGTCTTGAGTCTACTAAACATGTGCGTACTTGCTTACTTTTTATACCTTAGAGTAATCACATTGAACTCTCAACAGCTCGTGAG
This sequence comes from Sclerurus mexicanus, assembly GCA_013396755.1. NCBI lineage: Eukaryota > Metazoa > Chordata > Aves > Passeriformes > Furnariidae > Sclerurus > Sclerurus mexicanus. Next base: position 217,755 of record VWZF01002974.1, read on the forward strand.
TAAATCTAAATCTACCAATCAATGAACTCTGTAAAACCCACAAGATCCTTTGAAAATGACTCCTGTAGTATGTTTGTAAAATGTGGGAATTTTAAAAAACCTCTCAGTTGCTCAGACATACAAATATCAGTGTTTTTTAATATGTCCCCATGCTATCTAACTCACACAGGTACTTTGAAAAACCCTCAAACTATTCCTTGTCCTGCAATGTGGAGTTTCTCACAGGTGTGAGACTTTTAAACTCGAGGGTAATTCACTTCCCTTTTATAATGAGTCTTTTTGGAGCAAGATGAAATGGTGTAAGTTTCCATATACCAATGTGAGTTTTTGTATTGAATTTAATTATTCCTGGTCTTGCCTTAAATCAGCATCAATGCAACACAGACAAGAACTGAGTCTTCCATTAACAAAACATTCTGAGGATTAAATCATTTCTTTAAATGTATCAGGTACTTTTATCATAACAGAAGAGGGCTGTGCCATCCCATGTTGAAATATGCTTGTCTCTGATTTAATCTTAAAGGAAAGAAAATCTACATCCTTATATTCTAGATGGAGTGGAGGACTTATGGCAACTCCTCTGTCTTTTAACCCTGACACAATGGAATTCTTCCCAAAGCTTTTCCATGCTGTGCATTAATGACATGATAGCTTCTTCAGAGCACTTTTAGCCCTGTCTAATTCAAAGTAGGAAGAAGAAAAGAACCGACAGAATTGCAGCAGGAAATGCCTTTTAGATATTGGCTTTAGAGAGCAGAAATTCAGTCTCGCTGTTTCTCCAAGTAACTGCAAGCTCTGAGAAGTTCAGCAAACCAAGTCAGGGGCTGCAAGGAGGGGAGAACAGCTGATAAACCCATGGCAACGTTCCCAACAAGGCAGTTTGTGTCTCTGGGGTGTACAGATGGCCTTTCATGACTTGAAATGTTATGAGTGTTTCAAGCTACTTTTAAATCTTGCCTCAGACATGTTGGATTTGCTCTTGGACCTCCTCTGCAAACTCTTCCTACTGAAGAAATTGTTGGGTGGACTAGTGGTAAAATGACAGAGGGCAGGGAGGCAACTCTGGGATATAGATGTTGGTTTTTTAAGAGGTCTGTAGGCTGGGAATGTCCTCAGACACTACTCTCATCCCCTCTATGATATCTTTTCTCAGTGAGAAAAAAATTACCAGAAGTGCTTCAAGCTTGGTTTTACAGCATTTGCAGCTCTCTTCTCCCTCCAGTGTTGTTTTTCTTTGGCAGGTAGATGATATCCCTCTGTTTGGTTTATTTCCCCTTGTGAAAAATAAACCTGTTTTCAGAAATGCTTCAGATACTTCCCTGTGAGCAATTCTGTCTTATGCCCCAAAGGCACTCTGGGCTGAGCTGATTTAAGGATTTTGAAGGAAGACACTGGAAATGATGATATACAATATAACTCCAAGGCACCTTCTTAAGCAGATGCTAAAAATGGATTATGGTTTTTATTCTTTACTCACACTTCATCTTTCCAGATGTCTGATTACGATTTTCATTTGCTTATTTCAACATCATTTGGTGGGCAAGAGGAGGGAACATACATCCTGTTTCTGTTGCCACCTTCTACTGCTTAAAATATAGTTGTGCTCCCAGCATAAAGGCCCACACTTTATAACACTCCAGTGAGCGAGCCCAGGACTCCTAGAAGTCTCTCCATCTCTATAGTGAAAACAAAGCCAACAGCAATATAAATTTCTGGAAATATAAATTTGTACATTCCTACTGTTCCCATTCATCATGACAAAGAAGGATCCCAAAAAAACTTATTGACAGAGGTGAATTAGGACTAAAAAAAAATTAGAAAAGTGTTTAGAATGACAGAAGGTTCATACTTAGCCTGACTACATTCTGCAATACTGCACTTCACCACTTTGAAAGAGGAAAACCTGAAAATAACATTGTCTAGCGAAAGGTGTTCTTGCCCATGGCAGGTGGCTTGGAACTTGGTGTCTTAAGGTTCCTTCCAATCCAAATCATTCTATGATTCAGCAATTTTTAGATCATAGGACATAGAGATTTTCTGAACACAAATCACATCTTTAATTTTATGTAAAATCCATTTCATAGCCATCAAGGCAATTCTTCAATAAATCAGAGTTGTCTTTGGTTTCTTCAGGTGCTTAAAGGTAAGTGTAGGATTAGAGACCTTGCTGAAAACACTAAATCTTGCTTTACAATGTCCTTTTCAAAATGGGTTACCAAGTTTTGCTGTAGATGTTTATGCTAAGTCCCCTGAAACGCTGCAGGGTAAGCAGCACAGCGACAACACCACATTTGTAGAAATGAGACTTTAAGAATTAATAGAAGTCACAAATGTTAAACTGAAATCTTCTTGTGTTGATCACATCTGAAACTGGTTCTTAGAGTTTCAGGTGCTTTGATATCTGTGGTGTATAAGTTACCCTACTGATGTGTCCAAAACCAGGGCTTTTTTCTTGACTCAGAATCTTTTCTATTATCTCTTATAGCTTAGCAACAATTAACACATCTTCCCACTTCCATAGTCAGTATTTATTCAAATAACTCTTCTGCCAGTTTCAAAGTCTGTAACTTTACATTTGTTCTTCTTTCACACGTGAACTTCTCTGCCTTGGTTTTATTAAATGGAAAAGCTACGTAACTATTGCAAGGAGACTCAGACTGAATCTGGACCAGAAACCTTAACTAGCTCAAATGAGAAATACAAACTAAAAAGCTGTCTGTCCATTTTGGAAACATGCAGATAATGTGTGTGTCACTTGAAATTCACATGCATTTGGGATTGGCAAAGAGAAGTAATATACAGCAATGATATCTTTGATCATCGAAAGAACTCAGAAACATAGGAACTGTGTCGAGTGTGGTTATCATCAACCCATTTTCTATTCCCAGTGCACAAATCATTTCATGCATTCTACAACCCAAGCCACGATGCTGGGCTTCAAAAGCAATTTCAGCAGCAAAATAAGGTGCTTTTCTTCAATTTTCAAGCCATTTGTACGAGGTTAGTGTTGTTTACCCACCTGGTACACTGATATTTACATACCCCTTTAAAGAAAATTGGTAGGTATGATTTATGGAGTACTGTAAGAGCACAATTTTCCATGTAGTGCACCTAATCTGAAAGGGCACTTGCAAAGGTCACTCTGGCCATACAAATACCAAGTCTCCTCTTTGGAATAAGTTAGGATATTCATTTTTCTTGGAAAATGTCAGCAGTACCCTACTCCAGGGGTTAGTTTATGCAGATAAATGCGTAAGCCTTTAATCTTAAGGCAAAAATACTCTACACAAATGTAAGAGAAGTCCATCTATCACTGTTAAGATGTGTAATTTGTTTTTATTTAAATCCCAAGCCAGGGCAGCCTGGGCAACAAAATTGTTAACAGGGTAGCTCACATCTGAGCCAAGATTAAAGTATATAAACATACATCTGCTTTCAACCTGGGTGAACAATACACCATGTCTTCTGAAGCCATAATCTGGATTTCGAGCATCTCCAATATCTGCTCTTGTTGTGCTACTGTGAAGTCTCGGAGTGCCTGACCTGAGCATGTTAAATTGTCCAATAAGTGCACTGTGTATTTCCAGCATTTTATCTCTCAATGAAGAACAGTGACAAATGTTTTTATAGTAAACATACCATAATAAGAAAAAGATTCATTTTCCAACTTCGGACAAAAAGGACATAAACCTAAGAATTACTTAAAATAATTCTAGTGCTATTTTTCGTATAAAATATTGATTTTTTTTTTCTTTTATGTGGGGAATGCTTTATGGGTTTTTTTCTTCCATTTTTAATGGTCTGTCTTAATCATTACTAGAAGTTGTTATTGACAACAAGAAACACTTCCATCTTGGTTGTTAATCATATCCATGTGGGAAGTTGTTTTTATAGATAGTTTTTCATGCCTGGTTTTAAATCATTTGGCAGAATATTTTATAATGAGGAGTCTCAGCTTTATTCAAGTTATCTCAATAGCCAGAAACAAAGAATGTGATCTTAATGAGGTCTAGGAGATTTTAAAATGGAAATCATGTTGAAGTGCCTTTTAAAAGTGATGTTTTACATGTCTAAACTATGAAAACTAATACATTGGTGTTGATTTAGAAAATGCTGGTCAGTAACACTGAAATTTGTCAAGGTCTATAGAATTTCATACTGCGTAAGGATGATGGATAGAGTTGGGGGATCCAAGACTATTTCTATTATCCTCCCATTTATTTTTTTTTCCTATTTAAACAAGGTAAGGGTGATACAAGGTATAGTGCATCTCGATTTCACACAAGCCACCTTTAGAAAGATCTGGACGTTGTGTAATTTATTACAACAATTGCAGAGATGTGGGGTTCAAACAAGGTGAAACAATGAGTTAGGAAGCTCCTCAGGACTTGATGCAATGTAGTGGTTTGTTTTGGGAGAACAATTCTCTTTCACGTGTTGCAGAAAAGATAAAATAGAACTTTAAAATGAAATTTCAGTGCAGGTTGGTGTTAACTATCTTGTATTTTCTCCAGTGTGGCTTTTTCCAGTTATTTCTAAAGGTAGAGGCACTTTGTCTGCATGGTAGCAATGCAGGAAAATACCAAATATTAATTTACCTGCAAGTCTAATCCTTTCAGGTCCTTCATCACTGTGGAGGATATCCTGGTCCCTTAAAGTCATGCCATTATATACCTCTGTATGAACACTGAGATTGGCCACTTTATAGACCGAACCACAGCACTGGCTGTGACAGTGGATCTCTGTAAGACATTTTTAGTTGCAGACAACAAAAAGTGATTTTTCTTTTCTTTTTCAGTTTGTGGTTGCTGTTGGGCTCCTCTTCGCTCTGGTGCTGACTTATCTGCACACGATTTCACTTAGAAGCAATGCACCCATGAAATGGAGATTATCTGCAGTACCCGGAGCTCAATAGCTCCGTTAGCATATATTCCCTAAGGTTAATTAATCTTGAAGTAGCTCAGCTGTTTCTGCAGGATACTGAACTATATAGTTAAACTCTAAGTAAAAAAAGGTCCCTATATATTCACAAAGGTTGTAGCCACAAGACAGGGACAATTTGAGGGGCGGGTAGCCTTGTGACCATAACAGGTAGTAATTACAAAGAAGTGTGAAGCTGTGCGATAGCTTTGAGTGCAGAGGAACCTACTCTGTACTCAGAACTATGAGTGAACCAAGGAGCTGAAGTGGATAAAAATACCACTGAACATTAAAAAAACCCAACAAAAACAAACAAACCACAAAAAGAAAAACAAACAAAACCAACCAACCAAAAAAGGCTCCACTAATGATCTTTTATAGGCCTTGGAAAAATGACACTCCAGACTGATCTTTTGTATTCTTTGCCTCATTAGAACAAACTTTAATACAGGGGAATAAAGTCCTTCCACAGAGGAATGTAATACCAGTCAAAACAAACAGTTTAATTTTCTTTTTACTAATATCTCTAAAAGTGACGTTAAAAAATTCTCCTGCTAGAGAATCTAAATCTTGCACTACGGACCATGCCGAAATCTTGTGTGGCACCTCCATATTGCCATTAAAAAAAAAGTAACACAAACTGGATGAGATTCCAAACAGGCGATTAGTTTGCCATTGAAGCATAACCAATGCCTCAACTAAAACAAGCAAACAAGCAGTCGAACATGTTAACATAATTCTCTATCATTTCTTTTTGATGTGGATTGGATGGAAAAAATCTGGGATGCAAGCCATGATGTAGATTTTCAAAATTGATTAGCATTTTTGGACAGTGGCAGCAATTTCTGTGGTGGTGTAATTTATTTTAAGCTAAAATTGATTAGTGGCTTGGTGGTTTTGTTTGGTTTTTTTTTAAAATGTGCACCAAAATTGCTGTGCAAGCTGAGGTAAATGGAGCCATGAAATGATGGTGGAAATACCAACCGTAGTAAAATGTTAACTCAGTCTAGTGTAGGCCAGTCAGTAATGCAGTGTATGTAAGATGACTGGGAATGCTTTTCCTTGGGTTTAGACTAGTGATTTATAATTGTCAAACAGTTCTTGTGGAAGAAAGATCGTTTTGTTCAATGGCATAACATTAATCATGGATAAATTCACTTTAATTGTAATGTGGATATAAAAATTTCATAGCTATTTCATTGGAGTTAAATCTTAATGTCCACTTGCTTAAGTGTTTAGGTGACTTTAGGAGTTGTTGTTGCAAATGTTCAGTCTATTCCAGCTGACTGTTGGTATAAATGGATCGTATTTTTACAGCTCTTTGACTTTCTCTCTATTTCCAGTACACAAAAACAGTCTGTACAGAAACTATGTTCTTTTGGTGTTATCAAACACAAACAGAAAGTTAAGGAGTGAGTCATACCAGGGCAATTCTCAAAAGAATGAGATCCTGCAAAGGTCAGCTTTTCTTGCTCGTCAATTGTTGACATTTAAGCATTTATTTCAGACGCTGCTGATAATGTTTTCTGAGATAGTGGGGAAGAATTGCTGTGGTGGTATGCAATTATGAGCATAATGAAATGCAAAAATGCAAATAAGGTGATACGTGCCAGTCCTTTGGAGTGCCTTTTGTCAGAATTGCAGGCACCAGGAGACTTTGATAGATACCGTGTCAGTACTCATTGCTAGAGCTGTGATATCTTTTAAAGAAGCATCTCTAACATGTTATCACTGGATGCTAATTAGAAGTAACCTTTGAAGATGAAAAATGCAGAGGTCATATTCTGTAAACTCTAAAAACAGCATCGAACTAATTGTGTTGGTATCATTTTGCTGCACAAGACAGCATTACCCTTTTTTATGCCACATTTATACATCAGCACTGCAGTACCCAGTTCAGTGATACTCAGCATCCTTTCATGGGGCTATATCCTGTTCGTTAAAGCCTCTGCATTTTTGGGCAAACCATGAAGATATATTCCTGCATATTTCTTAAAAAAATTTAGATTTTATCCAAGGTCTTCATAACTCAGTATTAGATCAGGGAAAGAACAGCTGGGCAGAGCCGATATGATGAGCTACAAATACAGTGAGGCTGGAAATCAGAAGAGCAACCGCCATAGTGGAGTGATAAAGCGACAGGGCTAAAATGGTAGTGTTTAGATGGAACGTGAATTACTTTGAAATTGTTTTTTATTATGTAGTTGCCCACAGTAAGTGGGAACATGACTTTGCTGAACCAGAAGGTCCTGGGTTCCTATAAAGTGCTGTGTTTTCATAGCCATGTACCATACCTGCTATACAGGTAAAATGGAAAAAAAAGCCCCATATATTTAATCCTTTAGACTAGATTGATTTTAGACCTGCAGCATGCTGGTCTTTCAAAGCAAATTCTTTAAATTTAGCATTTGAATCATTCCATTAATTTTAGCTTCCACAATTGCTCTTACTGGAATGACTCCCTACAAAAGGAATCACTTAAAAAGTTCACTGCTGCTTTGGGGACACTATTTCAGCCCATCAGAGAATGGGGTTCAAGAACCAGTGTGATTATTCCACTTTGCAACATTGGGTACAGGTAATCTTTTGTTTCTTGGGGAACATGACCTAGAAATAACAATTAGAAACTTGTATCCACGAGTTCTGCCTGTCAGAAAAGCAGGACTCAGGCAGGTGAAATGATCAGATTTCATGTGACTTCAGCCAGCTGGATTCACTGTTACAAATTCAAGGCACATTAAGATGTCAGACCCAGAGCAGGACTGCAGGCAAATGTGAAATAAAAACAGCAAGCAAAAGGAGGAAATATTTCAAACAGTGGACTGGCTTAATGAGTCCTTATACCAGTTAGCTCCTGTAATTCCCCTAGAATGAGGGATGAATCAGTTCCTGAAATGATTTCTTCAAAAATTCTTTCTGTTGCCAAATGTTCCTGAGAAACTGAGAAGAAAATTCCAAAGGCAAACATCATTGTTCAACAGCCACCGAAAAAGGGGGCATGTGGAACTTAATTGCATGGAATGGCTACAGCTGTCAATACTTTTTTCTCGTTTGCAGCACCTAATGTATTCAGATTTTAAGTTTTTGACATGGAAACCTTAAAAGAATTAGAATAATTTCTCTGTTTGTGGGTTGTTTTGCATACAATATATATCAGCTTTGATGTTATTTCACTAGGGAACTAGTTGTCAATCCCTGTGTGTAGTTTTTTTTCCAGAACTTTTAATGTGGTTTTCTTTTATGATGCTCTCTCAGATATGCAGCTACTGTACTTTGGCTACCAACTTAATCAGTCCTCATTATAATTATACTCAGCATATTATCAACTTTGTATTGCACTCAAAATTACTTGCCCCTGGGGAATGAAGCCAATAAGAATATGAAACAGATCTCGGGCAAAACTTGTCTCTCACGTTCCTTGCAGATTTAATTTTTCAAGGGCTATCTCTGTCACTTTTGAAATAGAAGATGCTGCATTCTGAAAACTCCTTTCTTGCTCTGCCTTTCGTATTTGTCTGTGATAGGTTTTAGTCGTCAGCTAAGGCTCCCATGTGCTGTGATAATGAAAGTGATAATAATTTTTAGTTACTGGAAGATTGTTTTCCTGTGTCAGAAAAGCTTGGCAGTAATGGAAAATCTCTATTATACCAAGGCTCACAAGATGAATTAAAGCAATGAGCATACACCTGCTACTTTAGTCCTATTCTCTGTGGCATGTCCGTAAATTTAGCCTATAGGACCGGTAAACTGGAAAAGATATGAGGTGAAATCCTTGCTGAATTCGATGGCAAAAATCCATTCACTACTTATGCTTGCAAAGCTTAAGTTGTCTAAATGAATGTTATGGAAACCAACTTGTTTTACTGCCCTACCTTCAGTATCCCATTTCCCTATCAAACTGAGTTACCATAATGTGGTAACTCAGGAAATTAAGATTTGCCCTTTGTAAGGATCTGTGCTATGGCCCAGAGAGGGATACTATGAACCAGGCCATCCTTGTGTTGGATCTGTGTCTCATCACTGTTTATTTCTAAATATGCCAGTTCACTTCTGCTGCTGGGTGTAGAGACACAAAGTCCAGCCTGTGCCTCATTCTGCCAGTTTTGTTTCTCTTCCAGGAAAACACGAGCATCTGCCAGGACTGGGTTCAACATGGAGTGATTCAGTTTTGGAACTTACTGCATTTATTTGTGGCTTAATGACATTGCAACAAGTACAATTAATGTTTAAGCTTAATTCGAGACCTGAGAACTAGATGAATATTTCTGCTGGAGGCACGTCTTCTTACAAAACAGAAGACACCCCATAGGGGTGCACTGCCAGCCTTCTTTGGTCTAGCAGTGTGTCTGTACAGATTTCCTCACAGATATAAGGAGGCTGCTGCTGACTGTTTTCCAGTGAAACAGATTCCAGACTGATTTTAGATCTAATCCCTGGTTGGTTTGACATTTTTATGTGACATATAGTTTGAGGGGAAAATCTGCACAAGCTGCAAATGGTTTGTCTTCTTCAGAAAGGGTGAGAACAGTATGATTCTTTTCCCTTGATTACCACTGATGCTTACAGGTGTTTTTCTCATGCTGCTGCTGCTCCAATAGGACAGACATGAAATCCAGAGACAAAGTTGGTAGCCTATTTTCATGATGAAGTGGGTCATTTCCTGTACTGTGTTTCTTCCAGGTGTCACAGCAATTCAAGGGAAAATATCATCAGGAAGCTGTATTTTGTGCTTATTTTCTCATTGAGAGTATAGGGAGTTCTCTCTCAGCCTGCATTTCTGAAAAATTAGGTTATTTGTCCCTATAGGGTCAGAGAACATCCACCTGCAATGTATATTGTGTGACATTCAACTGTACTACTCTGGCAGTCTGAAATTCAGTCCTCTAAACAAAATGACGAACATCTCAAGCTCACACTGTTCAGCCTGAGTCAGGTCAAAGTAAACATGACTTAGCTTCCTCTCTGTTCGGACCAGCATATTTTTAAAAGGTGTGTTTATAATTCCCATCACCCCAAAAAGTTTGGATTTGCTTTTCAATTGAGAAAGAGCTCAGCCCATGTACTCGTATAAATACTTAAAATCCTTTAAGATCATGTCATTTAATGTAGTCAAAGGAAACCATGCAGAGAAGGGCCACCTGACAGACTACATTTCCCAGGTTCCCACACAGGTGGACCCAGAGGGTCCACCCACTGCCAGGGATAAATGCTCACAGGTGGGTGTGCTGTGATTGAGGTGGTGGGATTTTTTGGGGATGTAACAGCAGATGTTGCTTCAGTGTGAAGGTAACTCTGTCAATTATAACACATTTTTCTCAATGTCTAATTGCTTCCTTCACTATCTGCTCTTCTTTTAATTAACATTTTTGCTGTTACAGCAGCCATAAAAACATAAGCTTTTTAAGATATCCCTTTCCTTCATGCTCACTGTTGAATGTCTGGCTGTAAGCTTGATGCATATTCTGGGCCATAGTAAGACAAAAGGAGTGTCCTGCTGGCTCTCCTGGTGTTGATGCTGGTTGTAGGGGAGGTGTGAGCACCTGTGTGTGTGTACTGGCAGTGACCTGTGTTTCTGCTGCCAGGTCTTTCTACCCCTTGGTCTAGGCAGTTAGTGAATGCTGTAATTACAGTAAGCTGTTGCATCCCAGTAACTGTTAGGTTGTGAGCTAATTAGTCTCAGCTCTCTCCTGAAGGGAGAGACCCTTCTGTGCACTGTGAACAGTGATACCCAAGGGTGGTGGTGGCTCCAGGAGTGCAAGAGGTGAGTGCTAAGCATCAGCTCTTTGAAGACTTTGCTTCCTTACTGGTTCCCCTGCCTTATAGTAGGGAGGGAATGAGAACACATCACAGTCCATCCAGCTCAGATGTGGCCTGTCTGACCCTACTAATGCTGCTGGCACTGCATGATTTCTACCTCTGGATTCTCCAGTGTAAGCAGCCAATTTATGGTTCCTTCTTCCAGTGATGGAGGAAGCAGCTCTTTGTGCCCTTTATGCCCCACTCGTAAAAGTCTGGACTTAATTTGGCCCATGTGAATTAGGGCTGTAAAAACAAAAGGCAGGTGAGCTTTGCAACACTGGGCTGAGTGAATAAATCAGCTCTATTCTTTTCTTTTTTTCTTTTTTTCTTTTTTTTTAATATGTTAATGTGATACAGTGAGCCTAAAATAAAAATCCTCATTAATGAAGGAAAAATAAAGCTCCTCCTGAACTGTGTGCCACAGCCATGTGTGTGACACTCCTCCACTTTATTAGCCTGCTGCTGTACCTCACCGGCGATCCCAGCCTGCTGAGCTGGGCTGCCCATGTGTTCCTGGGATGGGAGGGTAATTAGTTCTCCATGCTGCCTGTGTCCTGGGCCTCTCCTGAGCAGAAGCTGACAGCCATGTGCAGCATTGTGATGTGGAATACTGGTCATTAGGGACAGAGCTGAGATTACCTATCTTATTTCCTTCCTGACCTTAGGTCAGAACTGAAGCACGGTCCCTGAGGTGAAGGGCTTTTGCTTTGTACCTAACGCTGCCATGCTAACCAGCTCCCTCAGAGCTGGCACCTTAGGGAGACAGCAAATCTAAAATAAACATCACAACTAACATGAGTAATGGGAATGAAATGGCCCTCTCTGAATAGAAACACACTTTGTCATTCGTGGTCTGTGTTACCGGGATGGCAATGAGAGGTTCCACACTTCTTTCATTAGTTGTAGTTTCAGGTTCCTGTTCCTCATGCTGATTTCACAGTGCAATTCCAAAGGGGAAAAACAAAAAAAACGACCCCAAACACATGCAAAGCTTGAGGACTTCTTAATTTCTGGTGTAAAAGCGCTATAACTGGGATGGATATTTTCCCACTGCAGGAAATCCCAGTGTTGCTGAGTTAGACAGGATTCTATGGGTGTAGGAAAAAGGTGCTATGGAACAGAACTGGGGGATACTGTCACCATGCCACATCTATGCTCCCTGGCAGTCAGCATCACTGACTCCTACCTGAAGAGATTTTCCTGTGCAGCAGTGGAGAGGGAGGCTGGATAAGGAGCAAGCTGATGCTATCAGAGACCTTATAGGAAAAGAAAGGACAAGAAAAATGACTATAAGTTGTGCTTCTCGAAACAATGGCCCAGAGCATCACTGAGCCTGGACTGAAGTGAGATGGCTCCTCTATAACACCTTTCTTTTGACTCCTCTTGGAACTTCTGGGACCCAAGGAAGTTGCAACTATACCATTATAAGTGATATACGCTATCAGTTAGCTCTTCCTAATAATCTAATGTTAATAATTCCAAATCAAAGAATAACATGTAAAGGAATATTATTTCCCTTTTTATTTTGCTCATTATTTCATTACTGAATTTTCACAAGTTTTATATATTCTGAGTATGGCAGAAACATGTGCACAAATAAAAATGAGCAGATAAATTATAGGATCACCTCTTAAGACTCTGAGGGCTATAATTAAAACCATGTTTGTTTTACTGAAATTTAGGCTCAGCAAATCTTTATATAATGCAAGATTTTTATCTCTGTATCTATATAATTTATGTAATACAATGTACTCCATTAACCAATGTTATTTTAAATTCTTCATGGTATTCACTGATTTCATAGCAGTGACTATTTTGTCACAATTCAGTCTGTTATTTTACAGCTGGCTCCTACCACTGCTGGTAGGTAACTATGTGATATATAACTTGCAAGCAGTCCTGCTGTTTGTTACTGGCAATTAATTTCTCTGGTGCCTTTCTTCCATTCAGGCCAGGCCTTTATGTTCTAAATCCAGCTATTCTAATACTCCCCACTTCTGCTGTGTAGAAAAGACTCAGACTGACAGATTATCGCAGGGCAGTTAAGCATGTAATTGCTCAAATGAGTTAAAATCCCTTCAAATATCTGTCTTTGTACCTCATCACACCACTTCATGGACTCAAATATTTGACAATTGATGAAGATAAACTAAAAGGATCTTCATTAGCTACCAACCACCGTGACAAGCTTCTTTCAGCTAAAGGCTGGTGAAGTTTGGGACTTATTATCTACTTAAAAACTGCAGGAAAGCAGAAAAATACTTCAGTGTACTTTAGACTAGAGAAAACTAGAAGCTTACATGGTAGCTGGGGTCAAACAAAACTGTGGTTTGCTAATCTAGAGCTGTACTTGCTACAAATGTGCAGTAAAATACCCGTGGAATCTTACAGGATAAAAACATAAAGGAAATATTTCAAGCTTCTGATAGCAGCAATCATCACAGCCTCCGAGCTAATGGTAAATACAGGGATCTCATTCATTGCAATGTAACTGTGTAGCAGAAATCTGGTTGTTAAATGATGCCCTTTTTTATTGCATTGCAGTTTCACCAGTGGGAATAAAAACTTTGACTTGTAGTGCAGCCACCTGGATTTCAGGTGCTGCATTTGAGGATGCTGAACATCGCTGTACCTAACAGCAAGTTCAGGGCAAGGCAGGCTGGGCAGACTCTGTGCCCGCATACAGTGTATCTGATAATGCCCCAAGTCATCTTATGTTTTGAACATGTGTATCTGATAATGCCCCAAGTCATCTTATGTTTTGAACACACCAGTTTTCATATGACTAGGGATCTTAAAATCAGCTGATCGTCATGCTTGGAGAGGACTGTTGGAGCAGTGCCAGTATTACTGGGTGAAAACGTAGCTACACCAGAGTAAGAGTTGGCTGGTGTGTCACATATCAGGGGAAAATGTATGAATGTATTTTATTTGTGTGTGTATACCTAGACATGTACGTGGCATGCACATGCTTTATTTTCACTGTTCTGCATAGTAAAGAACAGGTTTAGTAAGTATAAAATAAGATTTATGCCACCTGTAGAGCAGCAGATATTTGATCTAGCAGGAGGTGAAGTGGCAGGGACCTTCAGCAAAGCCCAAAGCTCTAGGACCTTGGCATAAATCAGAGACAGTAAGGATGCTTTCTTGAGGTCCCTAGAAAAATGCATGATGTTTTTATATTCCGTATCAAACCTGCTATGAGCTTTTAAACCATAAAATATTTTCTGGTGCAGTTACAGATTTTTATTCTCAGTAACCAACACAGGTAAAGCTAAATTGTGCAGGCTCACATGTTATGCACAGGCTGCAAACAATGGTGCCTTCTATTCACAGTTCTGAACCAGATGGAAGAATCTTTATTAAATGCATTTTTCTCATTTTTCTTGAAAGCAGTACGTTGGAGAGGTCTGCTGAGGTTCTGTGGTGTGGTTCCTCAGGGATGTCCCTGCAGTTGTGGTTGTTCAGGGATGTGTGCTATAGCATGGGGTCCTCCATGGGTGGTTGTCCTCTCAGAGGTCCCCCCTCAGACATTTTATATCACTACTTGTCCCCCCTACCATGTCCCCTTGCCTCATCCCTTACCAATACAACCACTGAAATCCATCAGATGAGGATTTGCCCTGTTGTAGTCTGTGACACTGCGGATGTGATGCCAAAATTGTTCTAGGGTAAAAAAACCAAACAACCATAAGGTATTAAAGTCACATTTATGTAGGTATGGACTGTTACAATCCGGTTTGAAATTGTAACCAGGTTCTTTTAATTGATTGCTCTGAAGGCGAGATTCAGGCGCGCAATTCCTTATGTTGGGTCTCAAACAGATACTGACTTCATTGAGGTAACAGGAAAAGGGGCAGGCTAGAACTAGGGAAAGAATTACCACCACCAGTGGGAAGGACTTCGGCGGGAGGGAACCAGGTACCGGCAGGACGAGGGACGACGAAGAGGAGAGGCAGGTAGGATGAAGGACGATGGAGAGGCAGGCTGGCAGGATGAAGGATGATGGAAAGGAGAGGCAGGGTGAAAGATGATGGAGAGGAGAGAGAGGATGA
>VWZF01002974.1:233376-277028 GCA_013396755.1 Sclerurus mexicanus
CCACCAGTGGGAAGGACTTCGGCGGGAGGGAACCAGGTACCGGCAGGACGAGGGACGACGAAGAGGAGAGGCAGGTAGGATGAAGGACGATGGAGAGGCAGGCTGGCAGGATGAAGGATGATGGAAAGGAGAGGCAGGGTGAAAGATGATGGAGAGGAGAGAGAGGATGAAGGACGATGCAGAGAAGAGGCAGGCAGGATGAGGAGTTGGGCCAGCAGTCAGGCTTACACCCTGGGTGAAGCCAAGATGGAAATGGCTGATCAACAGGCACCCTGGCCATGGCCTTATATAACCTTTGTTGGGCGACCATGGGGTAGCCGGGCCCCAGGCCGGCTCCCCTGGGCGCGGATCGGCCCGGCCGTGGGTATCCAGGCAGGCAGAAATGCTGCCATTTCCCCGTGGCTGTGCCGTCAGTGACACCGTGAGGGCTCCTCAAAATGTCCGCCGGCAGCGCAGGGAATGTGGGCGAAGACAGCCCTGCCCTGCAGGGAGCGCCGGGGCCGTGTCCGCCATTTCGTGTGGGCACCGGGCACGGTGCGGGGGACGCTCCTGAAGCTGCTGGAGAAAATGCTGTCTTTGCTGGTTCTTCTTGTCCAGCTTCAAAGTAATTCTGCCTCGGGTGTTTAAATTGCCTCAGTAATGCTTGTTGTACTTTTGCAAGAGTATTTAATTACTGCCCTGGTCAATGTAAAACCATACTAGCCAGTTAGAGACAGAACAGTTTCTTACATGGGCTTTTTTCCGTTTCAACTCTCTCTGTCATGTTTATTCGGAATACAAGATCTTATATATAACACATTAGAGTGTGGAAGGTTCTTCTACTGTGTATCTAATGTTTAAAATGGTTTCTGTGGTGATAAGAGCCGGCACAGGACACCTTCAGTGCACCTCTGGCTCTGCCGGACTCTTCTGCTACTCTGAACTCATTGCCAAAGAAACTGAGTTCCTTACGTTGGATTTGTTGCATTTTTGTCTCCCATATAAAATTAAATTATAATGCTGCACATTTCAAATGGGTTTCAAAAAGTGTGATGCCTCAAATCTCCTTTTGGTCCTTTCAAGTGTTGGACGTTCTTTCATCATCTTATTTGCTCCAAGTTTTTAAAACCAACCAAATCCAAACCAACAACATTTTCTTTTGTTTTCTTTTTTCCTAGATCTTGCCCCAGGTTAAGGATCTGAGTGACCAGTGCAAAACCCTCCACTTGTTTAATTTTCTTGCGCTCATGAAGCTTAAAGTGTTCTGCAAAGGAAGAATTCTGCTTGATTCCCTCTGCTCATAGTAAGTTGAACTTTAAACTTTTTATTGAAGTTAATCACACTTTCTCTCATGAGTAAAAATGTTTTTAACATGAAACAACAGTCCGCTGAGGTTTGAAAAACTATATTTTAATTGTAGTTGATGTATACCAGAAGATAAAATGAGTTAATTAGGGCATGCTATCAGAATTAGTGGCAAGGGAAATGCTGGCAAGTAGGGGGTAGGAGATGAGAGATTTTGAAAGGGAATAGGACGCTGGCATTTGTAACCTTCTAGTGCTGAACTGAGTAATGAAAATATTCTACCTCTGGCTTTTGCACAGATTGCATATGTGGATTTTCTGTAGTGGAATTGAGATAGAGGTTGAGTGTAATCCAAAGAGATTTAATCAGATCTGTCTGACTGGTACTCCTTTGTGTGACAAAGAGTGGGGTTTTTGTTCTAGCAATAACAAAGTGCTTCATTGGCTTCAGAGTTTCTGCTTGGTGTAAAGGTAGACTCTGGTTCTATGAGGCTGCCAAGCTGAGCAGGTACAATCCAGTATGAAAAAAAGCTTAGAAAAAAGAGTCCCTTAGCTATTGGTAATGTTTCTGGTTGTACCAACAAGTTCCCTTTCAAGCTGTTGTAAGCAGGTGTCACTTTACGCTGTTGGCAGTGGTGTGCAGTGTGTCATCGTTATGGCTGTAATTTGGTCATGGAAAGCTTAGCAGAAATCCAGTTATCATGGTGGAGGCATTACAAGGGGTTATCTCATCATCAGAAATGTGTCTTGTGCTGGCTTGTCGTTGTGGAGACATAAGTCATGGAATGTGCTAAAAATTAGACGTGTTTGGCTTATGCCTGCTCTTCAGGGGGATGTGCTGTGTGGGTAGGGCTGTGTCAGCAATTGAAGGTAAACCTCTTTTCCAATTTAAGCATAACAATAATTGCTGTTGTGTGAGATGACATAAAAGTGTGTTGAACAAAACAATGCTTTTTATCTGGAAAAAAACCCCAAAACCAGACAACAAACCCTTTTGTTCTGTTTTATGTGGAATTATTTTTGAGGTGGGTTGAGGTTTAACAATTACAGCTGTTCTCCTGGTGTCAGAACATTCAAAACACAAGAAGTTGTATGATATTTAAGCCAAATTTAATTCTATCCCTGGAAGATATGAGCCTGGAAAGACTGCAATTTAGAATGTCAGTTCCTATGTGATATTATTTCTTTTCTGAGATATCTCCAGGAGATACTACATTTCTGCAGACTGCATGTTGGAGTCACAGGAGAAGGACATTTTCCCTCAGAAAATGACTTGCAGATGATTTATACACTTTTTTAGTGGGTACAGTTGCATAATCTGGTTTAATATTGTCAGGCTGAAACTTGATGTAAAAGAGCTAAGGAAGTTATATGTATCGCTTCAGGGATGATGGTCTAATTCACTCTTCTTGTGGGACTCAGTCAGATCATGCCCACACCATGTTTGTCATTTTATCCTTACATGATTCAGGTATTTCATGTCCTGCTATTGGAATATTTGATTTAAAGTAATTTTTTATGAAAGTTTGATCAATATGGGCTTTAAAATGTTATGGAAGTATTCCATATGTGAAGAAATTACCATCCTTAGGAAAGGCTGAAAAGCTACAAATGTTAATTTTGCAAATGAATCTGGGCCATCTGCATATTCCTCTTTGTTGGGTTTAGTTGTCTTGAGACCCTGTGGCACTGGGAGCAGTGGATAACTTGGTAAATTTATAGGAGAACTCTCTTCTTAAAATTACAGACTAATCACAGAAAGTTGGGTCTGAAAATACAGAAGACAACAATAGAGAAGGGATTTTGGTGAAATTTAGCACTGGCCTTAGCATTTCACCTTTGTCCTTCTCATCCATTTGTGGAGTCCTTTCCCCTGTTACTGTTCTCCTCCTGCATGACAGGTGAGGTTGGATGTGAGGCAGTCAATACAGTTTCTCATGTATATTTCAAAGAACAGCAGTCAATTAACCTTGGGAGAGTTGGACGTTCTCTTGTCTATAACAATAGGCCAAGACACTAAATGCAATCGGGTCGTGGGGATGTAAGGAAAAATCTTGAGTCTCCCACATGTAAATAAGTCATATTGAGGTTCTCTTCCCACTTTCAAAATCACCTTTAAAAATGTAGTGTCTTTACAAAGAAATGCTCTGATTTGTGGCACATTCTTTTCCCAGTGTAGCAGGGCATTATTATTGCTGTTTCAATAGCATCTTATTAAACTCATCTTTTAGGAGTATGAAGACAGACAGGGTCATTGATCTGAGTGTATCTAAACTAAACTTGATCAAAGAGGTAACAAGGCGAATTGTCAGTGGGGTGAGGAAATAGGGTGGATATTCATCAAAAGCCAAGCTCCTTAATATTTCTAGTGATATAGCCAAATTTGGAGTACTCAGGCCTCTTGCAAGGGCAGTTCAAACAACTTTGAAATTTAAAATCTGGTAAAACTAGTGATACCTCTAAGGCAGGGAATAGTTTTGGGAGAAGAGACACCCTTAACTTCCCCTTTGCAATTTGGCAGTGTAGAGTTATCTTTTAAACTATTTACACATAACATTGTCAAGGCAGAATTGTACCTATTTCTTTTTTCTTTGTTAGAATTGTAGCATTCACATTTTAATAAGACTACAGATATAAAAGCAAAGACTTATGCACTTAAAGGAAAAAAGTTGTTGTTAAGATCAGACTTGTCCTTAAACCAAAGACATAGGGAATATTAGAGTAGGCTATGTTGTTTTTTTAGGAAGTATTCCTCTCAGGTGAGGAGTCGTGTATGTGTATATATGTGTATGTAAAAGGCATTTTATATGCAGAAAGGATCACAGGAAAGTAGCAGAATGGAAATTACTTTTTCATATCTGTTAGAAAGAACCCCCTGTAGACGTTGATATCCTTGCAAGGACTCATCTTCACCTTATATAAGGACTGCACTCATCTAGTTATTTCAAATTGGTTGCAAAACACAATTATACATAAAGAAGCACAGTAAAGAGCTCTATCAAATGCAGTAGAGCAGTAAATACTGTTTTCAATTAAACACTAATCAAAAGGATATTATTTCACTGTCCAAGACCTTTCCAGATTTATTTTTTTTTAAAACAAACACGTTTTAATTACAGAATTTCATTTGCTGGCTCTGGAAGTTTGTCCTTTTAATGAAGAAGATATTTTAAAATTACTCACTATAGTTACTTGCAGAAGGCCTCATCCTGAATTTCATTAAGCACTCAAAAATCCCTTTGAAGTGTTCTTTTTCAGTGAAAACATCATCAGGCCCAGAGTTGATCTGCTACTAAAAAAGAGTGTGGGTCAGAGTCTCATACTGGACAAATCAATACCTCTCTGTTGATTTAAATGAAGTTACACTAATATACTTCAAATGGGACTCTGAACAACTACTTTAATGTCTAAAGATATAGTATAAAATTGTTATTTTTTAAAAAAAACTAAAAATGTATTTTTTTCTGTACCTGAATTCTGGTTCAGACAAGATATTCACAAAATACGGAGTAGGCCATTCTTGGAGCTGCTTGCCTGCCTGATGGTGTATCTAATTATACTGTATTTTTTAGAGTTGATTAAACAGTTATCCAATAATGAGATTCAACTGTAAACTACCTCAGGAAAAAATCAGGTAATTAGAACTGTTCTCACCTCAGCTCTACAACGTGGGCAAACACCCCTTTTCTACAGGTCACTTTGGGGTGGCGCTGAACAACACACAGCTATTCTGAGATGCAGTTTGCATGATGTAGATGCTGAGCTGCCTGGATTTGCCATTCAAAGAAGCAGTTATTTGTAATTTTTCACGTGTCCAGATGTATAGGATGGGGACAAAGAACAAAATATGGTTTAGAAAGGTGTTTCTTGTTGTCCCAATCTTAAATTCTTGTGGTTGGCATTTATACAGCAGGTAATCCATGTACACACTGACTTTGTCAATACTAAAGAATAATCATTAATCACTGAATTCAATAGGGATAGAAACATCTTGAGTCCCCATAGTGGCAGAAGCTAATGCTGAATCCCTAAAAGAAGCTTTTTTGCCCCTTGAATAAAGGCTGTTCAAATGTAGCAAGAATAAATTCCCTTTTTGTGATGATCACTTTAAGAGTCTTTTCATGTGCACGCAATCCAGCATTTTTAGACCAAGACCCAACTCTCCAGACACACATGGATCCACCAACCCTGTTTATTAGGGGTTCATTATAGTGGGGAGGTAGAGTTGGAATGGCATCAGCTTACCAGCAAACTGTTATTCATACATATAAATAAAAGGATTGCTCCATTTCCAAAAATGAGACATGTTTGTCCTTGAAGCAGTTGCCTCCTCTTGTTTATATTTAAGCAACATTGTTCTAAGTAGTGTTAGGTTTTCCAAACACCTCTGGAATAGGTGTCTTAATTCCATTAGAGGTCAATAGGCTTTGTGTGCCTATACCCCTTGAAGTCCTCTGAAAATCCCACTTGTAGGACATGGCAGCGTTGGTTTAAACAGTTCAAGGCCACTTTACTCATCTGTTAGAAGGGCCCTCCAGATTTCTTTAATCTCTTTCTGAGAAGTTCCCAGTTTTTTTGGAGGTATAACTGCCTGGTTAGGAGGTAACACAGTTTGTTTTAGCCATCCCATCATGTAACTGTTGTGAATAACCATGTCTAAAGAGTCCAGGTAGTACTTTCCCACAATCCAATAACATTCAGCCACTTTGGTTTCGTAATGATTTCTGTCTCTGCCTGTTTTCTCGTCCAGGATTATGACCTCAGGAACACTACTGCTCCACATAAAAGATTACTAGGGTAAAATTAAAACATGTAAGAAACTTGTTAAATGTTGTCAGGATTTATAATTTAAAACTGCTATGTTATTAGATATTGGAACAGCACAAAAGGTAACTCGTGGAAAGGTTTTAACCTCTGGCCCCTTCTTTACCAATTAAAGTATAATGTATAATGAAATTTTAATCTCATATAATTAAACACAGTATTAATTTTGTAAAACTAGAAAGGCTTTTTAACCTGTATTAATCTTCCTTTTTGAAGAAAGTAAGTGTGTTTCTTACAAATTGCATTGTTTCTTTTTAATTAAAGGAAAGAATTCAATTTCTTTGTTTATACAAGTTTATAAAATATTTTTCTCTACATCTCTTCTCTTAGGTTAAAAATCAAAAGCGAGTTGTTTGGTTTTTTATTCTTATTAAGGAAAGCGTTGTTGAATATCATAGTTTCCTCAGGGTAAGGAAATAGTCTACACAGATTTAATTAATCAAGAATATATTTATACTGTAAAATGTCTAATATATCATTAAATCCTTTCCTCCTTCTTTGAAGGAACACAGTATCTCTGCTCAGAAGGTATTAAGGTTTTAATGAGACTTACGTCATCCATTAATCTTTTTAAATAAAATTCTTGTAGCTTCTATATAGGCGTGAATATACACACAAGCGCATTTCTTGTAAACATTCTAATTTTGCAAGAATTAAATGGCAAGATTTCCAATGACCAAGGTCCCTTATAGGTTGGAAAAGGGATTGTAACACGAGATTGCCAGTAAAATGTCTGAGAAAGGTGGAAGGAAATGTCTGTAGCCTAATAATTGCTTTCTTTAAAAGTTTTAGAAAAGAATGCACAGCTGGAGAAAATTCCAGGGATTTGGAGAAAGTTGTACATGATATCTAATAAAATGCTCTAAGAGCCCTGGCATAAGCAGCTGGCCTATAATGGATAATTTAGATTTATTACTGATGTCATCTTGGTGTATCTCTGTGGCCTTGGTAGCAGAAGCCTTAAAGCAAGTGAAGGATGTCTCTGTTTTGCATGGGGAAGTGTTGCATCAGATGCTTGAGAGTGACAGTGCTAATTCAGCAGGACAGAATGTGGGTGGAGGGGACTTGAGAGATTCTGAACACACCTACGGCAAACTCATGCCCCAGCTTTCTTTTCTCCTGTGCCTCCATGTGATCACATGAAAATAAAGAAGACGGTGGCATATCTGTATCAGTTGTGTTTGTCCCCCCTTTGCACACCCTTTTCCCAGGTGGATGACTATACTAATGTCCCAGCAGTCAGATATGCAGTCATGGCATTTCTTGAAGACTAGGCCAGCCTTCATCAAATGGCAAACACAGTCAAACCCTACCACAGGTAGGTAGACATATTCAAACACTACTGTACCTTTTGTCTAAATTACCCCTAGAATATTTTAAAATATCAAATGTCCACCACTCCTGCCCNAAAAAGTA
Source organism: Sclerurus mexicanus (assembly GCA_013396755.1). NCBI lineage: Eukaryota > Metazoa > Chordata > Aves > Passeriformes > Furnariidae > Sclerurus > Sclerurus mexicanus. Next base: position 240,900 of record VWZF01002974.1, read on the forward strand.
ATCTTGGGGAAGTATCAAAAGCCTTTTTTTTTTAATTACATCCTAAAGTCTGCTCCTAGAAATAAATCCAAGTTTCAGGGTAGGCATGAAGCTTGATGAGCAGTGTTACTTTTGCTGATGTTCTTCCCTTTCTATTTAAAACAAAAAACAGCGTAAAGCATCAGAAATGTTTGGTTACCAAAAGAGGAGGATCTTTGGCTTTTATCGATACATTCACTAGACTGTCAAATGATGATGGATAGCAGGCAACTAAGATAAATTAGCATCCTGTCAGCCCTGAATAGCAGGGCAAAGTAGCTTTCATCCAGGTCTGTATTGCTTCCCTCTGTGTGTATGGTACAACTGGGCAATCCTTTGGAAATACCACTGCATTTATTTCATCTGCCCAAATCATGGCATTCTGTGATGTTTTCAGGTGCAGACAACAGTTACCAAACCTCATCACCAGAGTTTAGTGATGGTACTAAAAGTCCCAACTCATGAAGGAGCTAACATTTTGAGGTTTGTGGAGAGGCTGATTATTACAGAACTAAGGTTATTATAGAGCATCGGGAAGACAAGATACTACAACATCCATATTTGCAAGTTATGAAGGAACCATGAAACTGCTTATGAATGGATATTACTTCAATATACTGAAAACAGAGGATTAGAACTAATGTGTTTTTCAGGTGAAAAAGCAAAGTGCTTATGATTTTGGTTGGAAAATGAGCATTTTTCAAAGGTTTCTGGCAGAATGTTTTTTTGTCAGTTCTGAACTCAGTGGCATAGAAAAGCAATGGGAAGATTGTCTTTAGTTGCCTGATAGCCTTTTGTGGGAAGAGAGCTGAAGGAATCCAGGGGATAAATTTGGCATTGGCCCTTTTGTGTGTAAAGTGGGTATGTGTGCCAACCTATGGATACAGTCATACTACCAGGGGGATCAGCAAAACCATGATTAGGCTCAGGCAGAATGAGACAGGTACTCTCCTGCAGGCCATAAAAAGCTCCTCTACTGTCAGAATGTTGCCTCAATATGGCCTTACCCCACCCAGAATCGGCCGGTTCCTCTGAGAGGTTCTTCCATGGTAGAAGATCTGCACGTAATTAAGAAACAAAAAGTAGGGCTTACAAAAAAAGTCCCACGTTGATGAGACTCTCAAACCTAGCATAAGCTTATTTAAAGTGAGCAGAGGTATTGGAAAACATGGAAGCTAAAAGAATAGAAAACAAAATAGGACAGGGAAGGAGGGGGGAATTCAACGGTATTAAAATAAAAAGACTGTGCACTGGGCAAGTTTTCCCCAGATTACCTGCCTTTACTATTAAATTACTGTTTTCTGGCAGGATCATCTGTAAAACTCTGATTTTGTTTCTTCTGTTCATAGTCTGATAATTGAGGCTGAATTCCCTTGTCTTTAATATGCCATATATTCTCCACCTGGCAAAGGACTCAGACAGATACAGATAAATACCCTGTAGACATACAGACAGAGAAACTGCTGTAATTGCTTTCATAATGACTCTCAGACATCAAAGGAAGGCAAATAATGGTATTTAACACTGTTTCCATTCTTCAGCTGAAATCTAATTTTATAGAGTTATTGTCAGGCAGTACAGTGAATGTACAAGTGCAACTGTCATAGTCTACTCATATTAATTAGCTGCCCACAAGAGGTCCAGGATAGTAATGGCAAAGTTCTCCTCATTTCAGATGGTCTGATATTCAGACAGAACCATAAGTACAATAGCTTGATTAACATAGTTGCTTAGATCAGGTTTTCCCTAGGAGTATGTCAATTGGCATTTTGAAGAATCAATTAATTAGCACTCCAAATAATCCATTCTTGGGTTAATGAAAGTATTTTGTACAGCTGCAAAAACTTACATGTAATAAAATCCAAGCCTTTCCAAAGTGCTAAGGTGTAAGACTTGTAATTTGGAGAATGCAGTGTACTCCATAGACAACTTCACAATAAAAAGTTATTGAAAGAAATTCAGTTGACCAGAGCTCATACAACAGCTGAACTTGTTTTGACTTGTTTGTTTATGTTCCAGAGGAGAAGGGCATTCTAGGGTGTATAACAGTGCAATAGAAATTAGAACTTTACTATGCAATAATATGATTAAAATGCAAAGTTAATTACAGTAATCAAATATCAACATTTTTGCCTATACTGAATACTTATGGAAGTTAGATCTTGAAGATAATTTAGATTCTGCAAAGCTTGACTCATATAAATAGTCAGTCTAAACCCCTGTGATTACTTTCACTGAGGTCACTGAATTTTTTGTTGGTAGTCTAGAAGGCTTTAAAATTAATGTAAGTGCTTACCCAAGCAAAATTCTTGTGTAAGGGAACTTTCAGAAATAGGCTTTTACTTTCAGCTCCCCTGGCACTGAGATTTGAATCCTGTACAAATGAAATTGTAAATGGGAGTGAAGATTTTAATTTTTTTTAAAATTGCATCTGTAAAAACAGCATTTCTTGAAAGACACATGCCCTTCATGGCAAGATTTTGTTACGTTTTAAAATCTTACAAGTTATACGCAATTTTCCCATATTTTCTGTCACATTTTCTGGAGGTTTTGAAGGTAATTTATCACTTTTTGCTCTTGAGGTTCTTATCAGTGGTGTGCCAAGGTGGCGTGCTTACATGAAAATCCAAACTTGTGTTATATCTGGCTGGCCATATGCAACTCCAGTCTCCTGCCACCACAGGCATCAGCTTTGTGAAAATGAAGGTATATTGCCACACCAAAAACATAGTAATTTAGCAATTACACTGGAGTATAAATACTAGAATGTACCTACAGTAATTATATTTTATACTAATACTAGCAATGGTCTAATTTTTTGCATTGCCCATAATTCTTGATCTCCAGCTAGGCCTTTTTAGACAACTTTTTGACCTGTTTAATTTTCCATCTTCGTGCCTTGCCCTTCAGTTCAGTGAGAGCCAACAGAATACCTTTGCCTCATACAGAAAAGCAGATGTCTTTCACCTACGCAAGAGCCAAAGGAGGAATTAACTTGCTCCTCTATTTGAGGATAAGTTGTAAGGCTTATTTCAAGGCTCTATTTCAAGGCTTCATTTGGTTGGTTCTCCTGATAGTTGATTAAGAAATGACTCTATGAAAACAACTGTGAAAAAGGGCAAGTATGATCAGAATAAGTCTCTCCTTATATTCTGAAGCTCCAGTATGCTTCCAGCTGGGGATAAACTCTTGTATTCTGAATGTCTGGGTCTGCCAGTTTTACTGCTTAAGAGATTTTCATTTACACCCTTGAGTAAGATTAGGAAGTTAATTACATACCCCAACAACATGTCATCATAGATCTTCCAGAGTTATGAACAAAAACTTTAAATATCAGAGTTTATTTTTTCCACATGATTTTGAGTGAGTAGTTCTACAAAATCATAGAATCTGTCTTCTGTCTCTTTTGTGCCCTGCAATGGTTGCTGCATTTGTTGGTACAGACTACAGCCTGAATGTGATGTGTTGGCGTTTGTGCCGTGGTAAGGCCTATGATCTGAAGAACTGGATGTTCAACAGCTTTTGTAGCCACCTGAATCAGGTGAACTTTATCCAAAATCAGTGATTACTGCACAGGGAAAATCACAGAGAGGAAATTTCAATGTACATGTTCCTTTTTGCCAGTGAAGTGTATTCTAGCTTATCTTCTGGTCTTAACAGATTTGCTGCTCAAATAGCTACTCCCAACTTTGGTTAGGCTTTGCAATTTCTTAAACATTCTCATTAAAGCACATTGAGAAAGACTGTCATTTGGCATTATTGTGTTAAATCAAAGACACAAAATACCACCAGATAAATCTCTTTCTATGTTGAAAAAATCCCAAACAACACACAATGCTGCAGTGATCTGAAATAAAGAGGATGGCATTGTGGAAAAAGGTGACAGACTGGGACTTGGTTGGGCTGGACTAATTTCTGACATGCAAGGGATCTTCTGCAAGTGACACTGAGGCTCAGTTTCCCACCTTTAAAATAAAAATAAATCTTTCTGGTGTTTTTACCTGTTTAAAGCCTGATATTTCCTAGAAGGAACATTTCTAATTAAAATAACCAGAATACCCAGTATAACTGCATCTGGTGACTTAGATGTGTGTAACAAACTCAAGAATTTTTTGAGGTTCAGTTAATTTGGCCAAGGGAAAGATCACTGGTATGCTGTAAATAATTTAACTGTATGCCAAATAAAATGAAATATAATGTAATTTTACTTCTACATTCATTTCCCTTTCCGTGGATGGATTTTTGGGGACCTAAGCAATGTTGTCCAATTAATTGAAAACAGAATTATAAACAGTAAAATAAGTCTGAGTATTTCCAGCATATAATTCCCATGTTGGAAATAGAGCTTGTTTCCAGCTTTTTAGGATGGCTGTTACGTTACTGATGTTCCAAATCTTCCTTTCTCTATAGCCAGTGCTTAGAAAACTAGTTAAGGTCTATTTATTCCACATTTGTAGGTCCCTTTTGTTTTAAATGCCTAACTCTAAAGTTAGTTGTCAGAGCTTATTATGGACTTATGCCAGTAGTGAGATCTTCCTTATTTTGCTAATCAGCTTCCTCCATATCTGCATGCTCATTTTCTGATATCTGATGAGGCGACAAGGTCATTGGACGTACAAGTACTTATTTAAAAACCGACATGAGAGTGAGATAGAGGTTAGTTGGGTCTATCAGAGCTGTCAATCAATTAATGAAAATTATTGAGCAAGGACACCGTGGGGGAAGCGAACAGAAGGAATGAAAATGACCATGGAGATGCAACATAGGGAAAATGACAGAACTGACTAAATGTGCTCACGTGAGGACTAAAACCAGCCATGCTCACATGGCAAATGAAAGACAGCACCAGGAGACGCCAGGGCCAGAATATATGCCATTATATGGACCGAAAGACTGACAGATTACTTCAGCCTTTTGTCCAAAAGCACATTGAATGTTGCATTTGCTAAGTGAAGAATAAAGTTGAGCTGTCCCCTGTGCATTCTGAATGCCTTTTGTTAAGGTTCTCCAGACTTACTGCAAATTTGTAGCATGTAAAAAAAATGAAATGTCTAGGGCTAGGCTAGAGTTTGCTGCTATGGTCTGGAATTTGAAATTAGTCAAGGGGGTATAGAACAGATTCCTACCTGTAAATAAATGGTGGATATAAATAGCAAAATAGGGCAGCACTGACAGAGCCTCACAAAAGCTCACTTAAAAGCTGCACTATCACTACAGTACACGGTGTACTGGCACAAGACAAGAGTATACTGTTTATCAGTACAAAAAAGAAATAATTTATAACTTGATCCTTGGGGGGAAAATGGAGAAATAAAAAATAGACCCAAAAAAAAAAAAGAAGAAACAAGAGAGGAGAAAAATTGCCAATATGTTTGTGTGAATGAAAGATAGTGAGGGGAAAAATGAAAAGAGAGCGAAGTCAGAAGCAGGGAGATACTGACACCAAATCTCTGCAAAGCGTTCAAAATTCTCCAGCTGCCACGCTTTTAATTTGCTACCATTCTAATTAAAATGCAAATTAAATTTATAATTAGCATCAGCGCTTTCTAAAGAAACCTCCTTGTGTGCAGCACAAACATATGGGACGATGGTATAGTGTAAAGTTTGTAAAAACAGAAGGAGAGACACAAATGGAAGGACAGAAATGTTGCTACCAAATAAGTTGCTGAGTAGGAGGGGGTAGGGGAGAAAATGGGGAGACATAGTGGATTTTAAGGGATAGAATTGGGTAAGTGTCCCAGTGTAACAAAGAGATTGCTGAATATGAAAGATCTGTCCGGGAGTTACTTTTTGTTGAATCAGGTGTCAGAGGTCATGCTGCATGTCATTGGAGTTGTATAGAGCATGCCAAAAAGGCATAAAGGGTCACAGCTTCTAATCAAAAAGTCTATGACCAAAAATGAACCGCTGCTTGCTTCCAGATAATTAATTTAAAAATTGATGGGAAACAAAGTACTAAAATCACATCATGATTTGAGCACATATACCATTTTAAAGCTTGCCACTTCCCATGTGAGAATCCCACCAGAAAAGCTCCACTCAATGACACAGAATATGTAAAATCTTTGTGCCTTAATTTACCTATGTGAATCTGGCAAAAATTCATGGTAGGAGCTTTTATTTTCTTAATTTTTTTTAAATTAATTTCACTTTCTAGCTGGTGTGAAATAAAAGTTGCAAACTGTTAAAAGATATTCGAACCCTTTGATGTTGAAATGAATCATTCCAGTTAAATCTGTGTTGGTGTTTACATAACTGAGTTTTAGTCGCGGAATCCAATTGTGTTCATTTATATTTGCAATTGTCTCTTTAAGATTCGCGTGTAAAACCTCTCACCGTGAATCCCTCTGCAACACCCAATCAAAGAGAAAAGTGGTGTCATGTGAGAGACCAGACACATCACCACTGAGACACTGTCCCAAATTAAAACGTTAATTAGAACAAACTGTGGCATACATGCTCTGGGTTTGGTTTTTTTTTCTTTTTGTGATTATTATTATTATTATTATTATTCCATTTGTAGAAAGCTTGTGGCTATTTCATGAGCAGCAAAAGCAGCTGCATTAATCTGATAAATGATTTGTTGCAAATGTTTCCTTCATCTCTTCTGAGACTGCAGTTGGGTGCTGGTGCTTTTCTGTTGCTACTTTCACTGGATATTAAGCAGCTAATGTGGTATTAAAGGTTTGATAAAACTACTAAGGACAAAATTGGCTTCATTATAATAGTGTTTGGTTGTAGGGGTGTCTTTGAGTTCTCAGGGGAAGGGAGGGGAATAAACCAAGTCTGATCTCCAAAGCAGTAATTTATTTATTTTTCCACTAAGGACCCTTGCAAAAGCTTGAGTGCTTTCAATATTCTGGGAACTTGCCTTTATTTATTAGCCAGGCTCTCCATCAGATAGTTTAAAATCTGAATGTAACAGGAATGAATATTTCATAGATGTGTGTTCAACTGTTACAGAACTGATGTAGCAGGATTGTAGGAATATTTTTATAAGTAATTTATATAAACTTTATAAATTTATAATTTGTATTTATAAGTCAATTAAAAAAGATAAGCCTATGTTATTGTCATTATGATAGTACAAAAATTCATTTTGCATATGCTGTCTTGGCCATGCAGACAAATAGTGACAATTTTTGCTGTTGGAATTCAGAGCAGAATTAGAATTTTAATGTGTTTGGTTTGTTTTTCGGGGGGATGAGAAGGAAACTCTTGGTTCTAGTGGCCAAGCTAGTGCATGCTGGCAGTGCTCTGTTGGCGTTAGTGCACTGGGTTCTGCTAGATGTTAGATTCTTTACCCTTTAATAAACACTAAGAAACCACACACTATCCCACTTATTTTAATCAATATTTAAAAGCATGTCTGAGAATAACTGAACCTGTAATGTCAGTTAAAGTGTAGTTTTGTTCTGCAACGTAACATATATCCTGTGAGCAAACACAGCAAGCAGCTCTGTTCTTTATACACCATCAGTTCAATTTTTGGAAGTTTTAAACACTTGCAACTCAAACTGACTTCCCTGAAACTTATTGATCAGCCTTGAAAATTTGTCCATATGGATGATATCGTTATGTCCTCTTCCATATCAACATATGCCTATCAAAAGTGCTAAGGAATTGTGATCAGCTGAAATAAGGGTGAAGGCAATGTGTAGAATAGTGATGAGAAAGAATCCATCATAGTGGGAGGAAGTTTCTGGGAGAAAAAGTTATGTGGGACTTTATGGATTACATTGAATATATGGAAACTTGAACATGTTGTAAATACAGATTGTCTCAAGCCTATTTTTAAGAAATAGAAATGGACAAATCTGTGCCACTAACATGTTTTATTTTGGTGGTATTTTATGTATGTATCACCATTACTATAGGTCTGCTGAACGCATTCCTTTTTCCAACTGCTGCTCCTGTATGCAGCCCAAATTACTATAGGAGAGCTGTCTGTGATGGAAGGGTAAAGTTAAATACTGTGAAGACATTGCAGATTTAACTAAACCAGATTCATCTGAGCATAGAGCCTGAAGCCACAGTACTGAGCACTTGCCCTTTAATCTAAATTTAAGCAATTAGTTGAGACACTTAGAAGCAAAATTGATCTTAAAGGTCCTTCCAACTCAAACCATTCTATGATTCTGTGAAAATTTCCTTTCATTCTGTAATCACTAGAGATGGGTTAAAACCTTTAGAGAGAAGCACTGCATACATAAGAGATGGATTGTTCACATACTTTCTTTTTGATTGAGGATCTAACTTCACATAAATGGAATCCAAGACAAAACACTTCAGTGATTCCACAAAATTATTAGTTAACAAAAGCCTACACTTTGGGATGAATTTTGGCCCACATTGTGTAGCTTTGAGAACAGATATTTGAAATAACTCATTGGTCTTATAAAAACTTACAACATGAGATTGAAGTGTTCCCTGACAGGAAAATAATTCTTGTAGCACCATGATTTGGGCTCTATTGTCTTCTGCACAGAATCTGAGTTCCGGATATTTGAGAAGGGAGGCGATGAGCCTAAATAAAGTCTTCTGTTTGACAGACAAAGGGTGAAAAACAAAAAGGCATAAAAGGGTTGCTTTGTGTAATTTTTAATTGTTGTCCTTTTCTTATTCAGTAAATGAAGTCACCTTTGTAGTGGTTTCATGAACCGCTGGGTAATCAAAATTATTATGCTGCCACCTGTTGTCCGTTAATTATTCTGAGAAGATACTCATAAATCATAACACTGGACAATAAATCAAACTGTCAGGGCCCAGGTCAAAGGTTATGCATGAAGAGTTATAGGTCACCAACAGGGTGTGAAAGATCAGGGTTGTGGAGCATCACTCATTGTCAAGTAATGTTGGGAGAAGTGCCACTGGAACAAAAGAAAAACTAAAGTACAGAAGAATTCAGGCCCAAAGATAGGCTCCAAGCTCATGCACAAAAGGAATCAAATTGACATGTCATTACACTGCAGATCTGACAACCAGCAAGATTGTCTGGCAATGCCCTGACTCAAATACTTTTGTCTTGACTGATCCTTGTTGTGAGCCAAGGCTCCTTTTGAAACGTTTCATGTATCTGGGCCAGATTCTGCTCCCGCGAGAAGTCAATGAGTGTCTTGGCCTCTGTGTATCTGGAATTTAAAGCAGTGTTAACTTTTTTTTTTTTGGGCACTCACTGAAGAAGCATGAGAGATTCTATATTTGCCAGGGCTAACATTCATGAGCTTCTTGTCAAGTCTGAGTGATTGGGCATCCAGGGTTTATCCTATTTGGGATGAATTCATTTCCTCACAGAAAAGTAAATCCAGTGTTACAAAAGAGTTCTTATTTCAATCTGCAGTCAGGCCTGTGTACCTCTCCATGAAGGCACAGTCAGATGGGTTATGTCCACCTTGCCTTAAGTCAAGGGCTTCACACTGGCTCTGTCTCAGAATGGGAGAAGTAATGCCAGGGTCACCTCTCCTGCTGGATCTGTGCCAGTGTCAGGAGACTGGCTCTCTGGGAAAAGCTCAAGGAACACATACCATCTGATGTAGCTTCCCTCAATTTATCTTCTTGCCCTGTCTTCCTGTACTGCATCATGCTTACCCTAGAAGGCTGTCTCTTACCCCTGCTAGGGGTAGCATAGATGCACCTTGGAATGAAGTGGGGGAGTCTAAGCACTTGATCAGCACCTACTCTCTCTCCCCATCAGGTTTGAGCAGGTGTTTGCAATGCCCAGATCCATCAGCTGAAACCTGTGCTCATCCCAGCATCACCTGCAGCAGGGGAAAACTAAATTTCCTCCCTGCAAGAAGAGGTGGGATAGGGCTGGGAGGGGCAGGTCTGCCTGTACTTCCCTATTTATCCGAGTGGGATTCAGGTCTTCCTGGGTGGAAGGTGGTACAGTACTTTGAATTGGATTCTGGAACAATGGGTGAGTTCAGTCCTTTTTTTTTTTCGTATTAAAAAAAAAGGGGTTTGGCCAAGGTGTATAGAGTTCTGTCATGCTCTGATGGTATGTTCTGTGGCTTGTGTTTGCTCTCAAAAGCTTCAACTTCCATTCATAACTTATATAGAATGAATTATATTGAATTGCGTGTGTTTAAAATAGAATAATTTCTTGAAAGCAAATATGCATTGACAAGTAATCACTGACTTAAAAACCTGGTTAGATGTGAATTGTTTCTGATGTGAATGAAGTCACTTTAGTAAATCTAATAATATTAATAATAAAAAAAACCCCACAACACAAAAACCTACCCAATAACAAAAAGGCTGTTGGAAACAGCTCTGATGTGCCAACAATGTGATGTACTCTGCTGCCTGCTGTTTGAGTTAACTTGCTGTCAGGTTCATCTGCTGTAGGATTTGTGGCTAATGGACAAGCAACTTCAATTTAAAAATATGATTTATTTTCAGGCAGTATTATGATTTATTTTAATAGGGTGGGTTTTGCTAAAATAACCTGGATTTTGAGCTGTTTGATAAAGAGAGTAAAAATCAATTTGAGCCCAACAGTAGTGTTTCCTTCAGCATTGACTTGGTCTTTATCTCCCTATGAGCTCAAACCTGGAAGAATTTCTTCCATGTCATTCTGGGAAGTGTCACTGAAGAATTGAGACATGGGTCTTGCCTAAATAGAGAAAAAGTTGCTTGTAAATTAGAAGCAATTGAGGTTTTGATTAGATCTGTTAATTTCCCTTTGGTCCTGGTTCCTGAACATTTGCATAAGTGGAGTTCAAAGAAATGGCCATGAGCAGTAATTCTTTTTTTAAAATTTTTTTAAAGCCTTTAACAAAGATACAGAATTCATTGATGATGAATAAATTTATGATGTAGAACTTTAGAACTATTAAAATCACTTGGGGCTCTGCCTTTGTGTTTCACCCTGGATTTTGATTTGTGGGTAAAACTAAATTGATATATTGTGCAAGGAGCAACTTTTTTTTGCCTTTTGCAATGGACAAGAAGCTTGAACAAAGGCTACTAGCAATGTTGTTGGTTTTATAGTAGATGCACTGGTGGTGGACTGTTGAAAACTCTGAAAGGAGACCTTATTTGCATTGAAGGGAGACTTTGTTTTCTGTTCAGAGAAACAGTGACTTTGATTTAACAGTAAATATCACAGTTCAGCTATGAGGTTTTTTAGTGCTCAATACCTGCCATGGACACTGCGAGGAACAACTAATGTAGTGTATCAGTTAGCAAGCTTATTTGAAGACCTGTAATTAGACTGAATTGTTAAAACCTCTGATATTCACATAGATATCCCATTAAAAGGGGAGCTTAATACTCAATATATTCTTTATATCAGTTTTGCTAATAATTTTAATGTCTTGAACAACCAAACACTGTACATAAGAACCACCCAAAGTGTGTCAGCTGTGGAGGCACATGGGTTGCCACTGTCTGGCAATTTTCATACTTTCTTCACTACCATTCTTGATTTCCTAGTGATCATTTTTGAATAAAATGAGGGTCCAGCTGTGAAAGTTTCCTACGTGCCTAATTGCTGTAACAGCACATAGAAAATCCTCTAAATAACCTCCCATCTTCTAATGAGTGAAAACAACAGTAAAAGGTTAGGTAATTCTTCTTGTTTTATCACTTTGGCAGGATCCTGAATATCATTTAATGAAATTTCATGTGTGTGTGAGATATTGATGCAATGAGAGAAACAGCCAGTGAATAATGTAGCATTTGTAGGAACTCAGCTCTCTGCTGGTAGGGCATAAAACTCTGCAGAGAAACTTCCAGGCAGTTTTAAGGAGGAGAGAATGTAACTCCTTAGTGGAGGGTATCAAAGGGATCAGACCAGACCCCAAAATGTGGGCAACATATTGGGCACATATGGATTTGTCGAACCCCTGATGTAGCTGACAGCGTCCCAGTGGCGCCTCTCAGCCTGTGAACCTCTCCACACTTGGATTTCCCAGGGTGCACAGGACCACAAAATAAACCCTACAATTATTGTCTGTATCTTTTGGTTTTGAGCAATTATCATATGAATGTGTGAACTCTGTGCACAGAATGGGAAAGCTGAGTGCAGGTCCATGGCCATCAAAATAGTTATGAACTTTCTATTCCAAAAGTGAGATTTTGCTTCTTGCCTGTGACAGCATTTTTTGCCTTGTAATTCTTACAAATAATTTTTTCTTTTTTTTTTTTTTTAATTTACATTGCTAGTAATGAACAATTTAGCCATCTCCTCTACTCTCATTTCACATAAAAGCAATTTCTGGCAATTCACTGAAGGTCAACGAATAATACCCAATGCTTTGATATGAAACACTTAAGGACATCAGTAACTTGACCCCAGAACTTTTTGCAGAATCAGGCTGTAAGTGCTCAAGTAGTGTTCCCATGACATTTGGACTCTACACAACTATACTTTGGATTCATTATATCATTTTTTTTGGTAAGATTTGTGATCAAAAGGGATTGAAATTAAAACTTTGCAAAAGTTGTTAGCAAAATGACATTTAATTTTGATAGAGAGGCAATGAGGCAGAACATTTTGCATGTTTGCAAAATAAGTTTCATTTTGATGCGTTTGGCATTACTGATTATATTAATTAACTTAACAGCAAGTGTGAAGATTATTTATGATGCATTAAAAATGATTGGATCTTAATTGCTTCCCTGTAAGAACAAGGAAGTTGAACTTCAGGTTGTGGAGAACTCCGTAGTTAGTCTTCTCTTTGACTTTTAACTGTGTGCTTAAAAGCAAAGTAATTGAAATAAAACTAACCCACGCTATTGAAACTGGTGGCTGATTGTGCTCGAGCAGTTTAGGTTGCTGTCACTAATCTGGTTTGTTTCGTGAAGTCTCTTACTTCATTAAGACTTCATTTTCTTTAAAAGATCCACACCTGATTTCCAGAATTATTCGGGTAGGGGAAGATCTTCAAATCTTGCAGTGAGACTCAAGAAATTAATTCTTTCACAGAAATCAGTTACTCTACGGGTGCACTCCTCAATTATGAGCAGTGAATGTAATTGGTGGGAATTCAGCTCTGTATCAAAATGTTAACGATCTCAGTTTCTTTAATAGTATGTTTACCTTTAGACAATAAACTTTTGTGTAAGATGCAGCTTCTCTGTGTTCTGTTTTGGCATCTGTTACATTAAGGTGGAAGTACTCCCTTTTTGCACATTAAAAATTAGTTAATTTTGTTTTAAGCTCTTTTGATGAAAATTTACTTCACCTGGCATGAAGCAGATGCTGTCTGAGACCTAAAGTGACAGAGATCAGTATCTGAAGCAACAGCTTGACACACAGAGGTGCTTCAAAAGGTGATTATTATGAGCAAAAAAGAAAGTTTGTTGATACCTTTTTATCCTTAATATATTTAAAATTGCATAGTTGATAGCATAGTTGGTATGAGAGCATGTGTAATATCTGTTTGATAAGTGTCTTCTCACACCCTGAGGTCTTTTATAGGCAATTTGCATTCCACAATGAGAGAAATCAGCTGGAGAGGGTTTATTGTTTTGTATAATAGAAAGGAGTGTGAAAATATTCCAGCCTTGCAGATGGTGTTGCTCGTTAGCCCTGAACATATACATTCAGAAATATTGTTTCCCCTTAAAAATAGGGTCTCCCCATCTTTCTTTCTCACAATGTATTCATAAGGAGGAATTCATAGTTTGGTTGTATTGGGATCATTAGTTGATCTTGAAAGGAAAAGTGATGGGATAAAGTCTTTCTTTGAACTTTGATGTGCTGGGTGGTTTAGAGGTGACAGAAAGCAAATGCTTCCTTTCTTCTCTGTTGTCTGAATAGAGAGTCCTAGATCTTGGTATAGACATCTGCTTTTCTAAAAAGTGAAAGGATAAGTCTCAACTTTTCCCATAGCAGCAAAGGAAATCTGATCTGAGAAAACTCTGAACATATAGACAGAGGTGGATTGATGAAACTTTGTCTGAAATCTGGCAAACATTAAAGTTTAAAGCACACCAGAAAATTGAAGATGCTGAAGGGTGAGTGTGTTGTGAGGGCATTAAAGACCACATGAACTATCTCTGGTGTATTCAGGGTTTGTGAGGTGGTTGGGTTTCTTTGCGCTTTCATGTCCTTTGGTTTAGATCCCAAAATCTGTGTTTTGCTGGAGTTGGAGCCTGAAATATGACTTTCACTGCTCTCACTGCAGCAGCCAGTAAGAACTTAGAAAGTGTTTAGCTTTATTAATGGAGGATGCTGTACTGAGGAAAGACTCTTCTGAGTTCAAAGTCACATGAACCCAAGGTTAAAACCCTTGGCAAGGTGTTGCAGCTGGTACTGGAGGCATTTCACTTGGAAGTTTTGCATGAATCCAAACACTCTGGTATTGCAGGAGGCTGCAAAGGTGACTCCTTTCTGGTGCTTTCTGTTTTGAATGGCACTGGAAATACTGCAAACTCAGTTGCTTTCTCATACCATACCAATGCTTATGATTTTTGCCCAAGGTCTTAATTATTCTTGGACACTGCACATGGCAAAACAGTTGCATAAAAGGAGAGAAACTGAGGATGTTTGATTAAATTATTCCTAGTTAAGCAGTTGTTTTCATATTGTTATGGTAATTGATAGTATTCAAAACTTAACCCAGGTTCACAGTACTGTCATTTGCAAATCTAGTCCCAAGTCTGTGCTCATAAAAAGTGTCCTGGGGAATCTCTCCGGGACTGAGAACGGCCATAATCTCTTTAGGCTCTTGTATCTCTGACCCTTTCTCCTTATTCCATGAAAAGGAGTTTTTGTAGATATGGGTGCACATATCTATAAATTCCACACTGAATAATTGGAGTGGGACAGATATGGTAGGAATAAGCATAATAAAAGAACTGAGAGAAAGAATCTTCCTTTCTTCATGGCCCTCCAGGTCTAAAGTGTGCTCTGTTGAATATCACCTACTTGTCAAAACCTGCCATAACACAAGGAATTAAAATGAATCAGTCTTGCAATACATGCAAATTGAAATGAGATACAGATTTCTAGAAGAGGTAAATAGAGGGGAAATTCCAAATGGTGGTGCCCTTATTAAATTTAGACATTGAAGAAACAAAAATACAGCCAGTCAATATTAATTGCATTCCAGCATTGTCTGAAATACAGACTTATTTTGAAAACAGTAACAAGAAGTACCATATGTGACTCTGAGATACATCCTAGAATTGTGCATGTAGTTATCTAATTGGTCTCTTTTGTAAAACTTCATTTGATGGGTGGTGCTGTGAATTGTTTATGTCAATTAAGTGCAGCTCGTCAAAAGACTTGAGTCTAGAGGGCATCAAGTACTTACCCTGTAGAAATAAAATATGCTGCTCTTGTTGAAAGGCTTTTGGCCTTTGATTGTATCTATCAAACAATCTTCTTTCTTGTTTCCTGTGCTTTGTATGATGCTGAGAGCTTTATACGATGCACTGGACTTTGCGCTTCCTGGTGTAGTGGAAGGTGTCCTGCCCATGGGAGAGGAGTTGGAAGGAGACAATCTTTAAGGTCCCTTCCAACCCAAACCATTCTGTGATTCCATATCCTTTCTAAGGCCCAGCTATTTATATTTTGCAGTTGCTTTTTATAATGTCAACATCCACCCTCTTTCCCTGTTTTACCCATGCTTTTATTTGGTTTCATCCATGAGTTAATCTTTTCTGGATGGCAGTTGTTGTGTGATGAAGCTCATCTTACTCACTGAGGTTTTTGCATATTAAATAAGCATTAGATGATTACTGCTTCAGAAATAACTCTGTATTTTCAATAGCCTCTGTATAAATTTAAGTCCTGTTCCATCTTTTGGTACTCTGGATAAAAGCACTGTAAGAAAATATAGGAAACCGTAAGTACCTAATACTCATAAATTTTATATCTCTACAGAAAGCCTTAAAGTCTTCATAGTTTAGGGCTGAGTTGACAACGCAATGTGGAAGGAACGACTCCATTGCAAGGCACAGTGCTTTCCTATAGATATGTGGCTTACTTCAGTGAAGGAAGCAGGAGGTGGAGCGAGGTGGGCTTAAATCTGTTCTCAAATAGCTGTTCCAGTTGTATATTCCTGTAGAAAAGTCACTCTGCTTAATAACCTCCAATGGCTGTTGGTTCATCAAGATATTGATTTTAAAGCTTTATTGATTGTTTATAAAACACTGCACAGCCACTTTCCAAGCTATTTAAGTGATTTGTTTGTCCCATATATTTTACAATGATGAGACTATTGAAAATCCCTGTGCAGATTCCCTCAGACCATTACACATTATTAGTTTTCTCTTGCAGAATTGCCCCTCCTCCAGAGATTCTGAATGTGAAGCACCTTGCTCTTGCAAGGTCTTATACGGGGTGTTTGTTTTATATGTGCTCATAACAGGATAATTATATTGCTACCTGCAACACTTTGGCATGCGTACAGGAAGAGGGCTCTGTGTAATAGTGATTGATAGCTTGAGCTTAAAAATTGTTATGGTGCATTAAAAGTATACTAATGTTTATTACTTTTTACAAGGCTACAGACATTTAGATTACAGTCTTCCAGAGCTATCACAGGTCTTCAGATTGAAGCAGGCACAGTGGGTGTTCTTCCTCTTAGCAGGTGTTTTTACCAGGTGGAATGCCCAGCCTAAGAGGCAGCTTATTTTTTTATTTTTAATAGCCACCACCAAGGTAAAAAAAAAGTTAATACCACCAAGTTAATAGCCACCACCATGGAAAAAAAAAAAATCAAGGACTCCAAAGTTCAAATTCTAAAAATAACTATAGAAGGATTTTTTTAAACTTTCCAAATCTCAATGTTCAAAACCATTAGGCAGCCTGGGAAGCTTGTGAGTCAGGATTCCTCCCTCCCCCAGTGCTGGCATCAAAAGCAGGACAGACTTTAGTTTTCTGCAGCTCGTTTTGGCATTTTGTTTTAGGGTTGTTTTTAGCTTTTTGATATATTCAGGTCATCCTTCAAAACTTCTTTATTTTAAAATTCTGAATGACAGCTGACACGCTACTCTGTTCAGATGACAAAAAGTTTGAGAGTAGGTGGTGCTGGGCACATGTGTGCCTATGTATTGGAATTGCAGACCCTTCTAATTATCCTGGAATAATGAATTAAGCTAATGAACCCAGCTGATGACTGATTGTGTGAAAAATGACATCAGATAGTGAAGTAAATGAAATAAGCTGTGTAGTAAATAAGTAAACTTTTCTTCATGCAAAGTAATTCTCTTCAGTCACTGTTAGGTTTAGATTCCACGCTCTTTCCTTTTTGGCCTGATCGTGCTCCACAGAATAGTTAAAAAGCTGATTTTCATTTTGTACTGTGCTCTTTTCAATGCTGCACCTAAAATTCTCTGGGAGAAATACTGTCCAGTGAAAAAAGAATAATTTCCTTGCAAACTTGCAGCAACTAATGCAGTATATGTGGCACTTTATAATACTTCCACATTCCACAGTCCTTGCTATCTGCAGGTTAGACCTATGGGATACACTTCAGAAAAGTTACATAAACAAATCTGAACCCTCGGCTGAGAAAATGTATACTTTGAACATGTTGAAACTATCCATATTAAGTCAGTTTAGCACTTTGATTAAAGAGTTTAATCAATCACCATCCTAAGCTGTTTATTAATCACTTTATCAAGCAGTTGATGCATTGCTGGTTTTAATAGAATCCATTTATTTTGATTTCTACCTACTTCATCTTTCCAAAGGGCTTTCTGAATCAGCTGTGATAAAAAAGGAGGGGGGGAGAAAAAAAAAAAGGCTTGGTTGCATCTAAACACTGGAAGGTAAGAGCTCAGACCTCCCTTGCACATACTTCATTATCAACATTCTGCACCGACTTGGCCAATTTATTAAGGGTAAAAAAAACCCCAACCCAGCTTGGAGTGAGTCTTTTGGTGAACCACACGGTTTAGCTCAGATAAACAGAGGCCATTCGTTTGCTTTCACACCTGACAACCTCATGATATACGATCCTAATAAGATTAATCTCCTCCCTCCCCCCATACACACACACTTTTGTTTTGTTTAGTGGCCTGACTTGGTGATCTTCTCTCATTCCTCCCATTGGGCACTTTTAATGCCTTTGGATTCGGTTGGTGGTTAGAAATAAAACAAACAAACAATCAATCCCCCACCCCACTCCCAGGCCCTTTCTCATTCCAGGGGAACAAGATTAATATAACAAGAGATATAAAGTAAGCAAGGGAACACTTACAAATGTTACAAAGCAGAACGCGCATAGAACGAATTCCTCTTTCATGCAATTTGCCTTGAAAAGCATTAAGCACATAGGGAACCTGTGTCATCAAATCCATGTTTGTAAATGCTGTGAAGGGGAACAAGCCCTGTACAAACAAAAGCATCAAATGAAAAATCCACAACTTACAGCTGACTTCAGTTTTACTGCCTTTTATGAGGTTTCAAATAACTCTTTTGCTGTGTCTTATCTTTGTACTCAAGAAATCTTGAGGAAAGTAATCTAAGTTTGGCCTGATTTACCTTCAGTAACAGACACTGATGCATAGCTTTGAAATATGACATGCATTAGCACCTACACAAACTTTCTATTTTGAGCATATTCTAGTTTTATCAGCAGTATGCTTCATGCTATACCACCAAACCCGGAAGTTTTTTTCTTTTCTTAGTTTTGTCCAATAATGCTAATTGGGGGTCCTTAAGAATATGAATTCTTTGGCAGGAATGTAAAAATACATATCTTGTTTAGAATTCCACTGTCTCATGTCCTATACTCGACAAAATGATGGAGTGGAAAGATCCCAGAGTCAAAATTCTGATAATAGATTTTAGCATGTTAAACTCCTATGCAGATTCTGTCAGACATACATTATTAGTATGGCTTAATTATGTTTATGGAAGAATGTTCTTTCAGTGTGAGACCAAGTCTTTCTCTTCTAAATGAGCTGATGATACACACTTTGTATGTGTACAGACGTGTTTACACAGTGGGCTGTTACTGCCCTACTTATAGGAACTATTGAACCTCTAATAAGAGCAGGACTTCAGTGGGACCAGGAAACCAGCCCCAGTCCCATGGAACTCTGGAAGCACCCTGGACATGGGTGGTTGGGAACTTGTCACTGCAATGAACTATAATGATGATTTTTCCATAAATATTTGCTTCATGGTTAAAGCATTGCTAAGAATATCTAATTTTAAAGGCTTGCCATTAACTATAAATTAGCAGTGGCATTCTGGAAGAGATCTGTGGACATGTCAAAACTGACTTGTGGCATCATCAGACCTTGTGCTTTTGTATGCAGTGAGTTTAGAGCTCAGTTGTAATCCAGGATCCAACTGGATATCAAATGAGACAGTGTGGTCACCGAGCTGCTGTGCAGCACTTCCAGAAATATTAATTACGGTTGTAAACAGTGCTGCAAAATTAGGGATATTGCAGCCTCCCTGGGCCTTGGATCGGCAGCCCAGCTGTGAAAATCACTTCCAGTCAGCTATCAATTGAGATGGAATGGCCATACAGCTGAATTGCAGTGATTCCAAAAATGTTAATTAAGAATGGGCTGCTGCTGCGAAGCGGCAGCTTTGTGGCCCTTTTGAAGCTGTATTGCAGTTGCTGTAAGTACTGTGGCATTGTACCACTAAAACTAGTAGCCCTCTTCCTCCTTGCATCACCCACGAAAGTAGGAGTCCTAATTAAATCAGAAGATCTCCTTCAGGGCCTGAATCAGCAATTCAGACATTAATCTTGATGCCATGAGTTCCTTTTCTTTCCACCCCCCCTTTTCTATTTCTGAGGGCAGTACTGTTTAACTGTGTGCAGCTCGTACCTTGTGAAATGGTAGTTGCTTAAGGACTGAGTTGGATCACTGAGACTTTATCCTAGGTTTGCTCTGCATTTTGCACCCCCAATTCGTCAGTACAGTTCCCTGATAAGAACTTCTTCTGTAGGTAACTATATTCAGTTAAAGCACCTAATTGCTGAGTACGGAAGAGTAGCACTGTAGTCTGAATCTTTTCTTTAATAGAAAACAGTTCACAGAATTATTTGTCCATGCTGGCACTCAGTTCTTGAGCAAGAGAATGATTTTTTAAATTGTACTCTTTGAAATAGAGGCCACTTCAGAAACTGACATTTGTTTATTTAATATGATTACTATAGGAAACAAGTAAATGTATATTCAGACGTATCTGTAAACAAATATAAGTCTTTGGATAATTTGTGAATGAGTTTGTTGAAGTACAGATGAGAGTTTTATGTTTGAAATAGGAGCTGCCAAGTACAGTAACTACTCTCTGAAAACATTTCAGCAAGTCATGAACATCATCTAATACACTTGAGGATGCTCTAAGTCCTATTTATGGGGAAACATTTCATTTTTCTAATGAGAAAACAGTTGGAAGCAAGTGTTTCAGTTCTACTCATGGTTTGCCTTCTACCTGCTATTTGCCTCAAAAGAAGTCCTTTCGAGTCTCTGCCTTTCTTCTCTATTTCTACACAGATACAGTTTGTTCAGGATAAGGTATTTCTCACAATATAGACATAATATTCTTTACATGATATGGTAGAAATTGTGGCTAAGACAAGACTGTGTTGCAAATGCTGCATGTGTATCTTTTGCTCATACAAGCTCATCATTTAAATTTTTAGTGTGACAATAACTGGCTGTTGTACCTGTCTCTTCTTAATTTTACAGTTTAGCTTCAAAGAATTAGCATAGATATTTGACTTTCACCAAGAATCAAAATAAAAACAAGAAGGCTAAATAGCCACAGAAAGTCTGGCACCAAAAATGGGAAAAAAAAAAAAAAGGACTTTCTTCCATCATTTATTCTGATCAGAAAAGAGCATGTCAATGAACCTTTGGGAAATGTCATTAAGTGAGATTTTCCTGAAAAATTGCTGATAGTTCCAGTTAAATGCAGCCAGAATAAGCCAATTGTAAGATCTCTGGGGTGGTATAGGATTACAGTTTTTTTTTTTTCTTGCCCTTTTCACTTTTGGACAGACTGTACGTAAATTCTTTGCACAAGTCTATATGCAACAGATGGTAACAGCAGAAATAACTGCTTGGTGTTAGGTTTTAAACTGGTACTTAGATGGGTTTATGGAAGAAAGTGTTGAAACAATGGGATAATTTTACTTAATGAGATCATTTTTATAAGGAAGAAGTCAGTCATTTAGAGCTGAGCTGCAGGAAAATCTGCATCATCAGCGGGTCTGTTGGAACGAGGCACGGCCATACTGATAGGCTGGGGTAAATGCTAAATATCTAAACTAGTTTAGGCTACACTTCCAGAAATCAAGCCATTTTTAATTGCTCTACATTTGTGTGGACCCTGGAGGATGTGTAGGCAGTGGCCACAGATCAGCCCACATAAGGAACTTGGGGTGCATGTCCTAGAGTTTAAATTCTTAATTGTTTAATAGTCTCCGATTTTCAATTCTTCCCTTGTTTCTCATACTACTGCATGCTGGTACTCCACTAAGAGCATCCATGGGGTGATGCCAAAGCCTGGACTTTGATACACAAGCCCCTTCCCAGAGGCTAACGCAGATGAACTGCAAACTGAAAGACAGGTAACAAGTGTTCAGATGAAGTTTCAGTGATGGTTCACTGGTTGTCTGCAGAGACAACCACTTGTAGTTTTGAAAAAATTTGTTTCAGAAGATAGTTTATGCAGTAAGTGGTAAAATACAGCCTTAAACACAGCTTCTCTTATCTGTATGTGCTTTTGTACATTTAAGTTCTGTGTGTCATATTTTGCTCCAAATATAGTGAGAATTGCACAAATCACACCCACATGCCTTCCACGGAGAAAGGAAAGCTTGTGGATTTAACAATACAGGTAATTTGCTTCTTAAATACCAGCTTATTCTGAAATAACACTTGGCTCACAAAGAAGTTTCAGCGTGGAGAGTATTTTTCAGTGCTAACTACTGTTGATAATAGTTCCATTCATTGCTAATTATTGGCTATATTATTATTATTAGAGATTGCTTGTAATTATTATGTTAGATAGAATCAGTGAGAAAGCAATGTACATCAAAAAATTTACCATCCCAAATAAGTGACTTGTTTGGCTTCGAGTGGTTACTTGTTTTATTGCTGTTGAGTTTTTTTAAGTAGTAACTGTGAAAGTTGATTGGAGCAAAAATGAAGAATTATTCTTGGCTTGGGAAAAAAAAGAGACACAAAACAAAACTCCAACCCCCTAGAAAGAACAGAATATAATTGTGGAGTCACAAACTGAAAGAGTCCATAAGCCTAAAAGACAAATTCAGAATAGAACTACTGGAAAGTTATTTTGGAAGAATATTACTTTTTTAATTACCCAAATC
The DNA here is from genome assembly GCA_013396755.1 of Sclerurus mexicanus. Taxonomy (NCBI): domain Eukaryota; kingdom Metazoa; phylum Chordata; class Aves; order Passeriformes; family Furnariidae; genus Sclerurus; species Sclerurus mexicanus. The sequence continues at coordinate 263,183 of VWZF01002974.1, forward strand.
TGAAAATTCTTTATTATGTAATTTTTTCTTTTTTGGGGGGAGATGTATGATTGAAAAAGAAAAACAGAATTAAAATTTCAAAATTGCAGGGAGGGGAAGAGATCAGTTTTACCGAAGTTCCACCCACATGCTTTTCTCAGCAGGGCACTACAACGTCTTAACAAGTAAAGTGCAAGATGGAAACATGACATCATTAGGACAGTCTAATTAGCCTGTAATTTGTCTCAGAAAGGTATCTGGTTGCCAACTAATTGATGTAAACTGATTAACCCTTTCTCTAACATCCCATTCGCCACTTTTTTCCACTTCCATAGAATATGGGTAAGGGTCAGGTCTCTGTTGTGCTACACACTGTGCAAACACAAATCAAAAAGGTAATCCACACCCTGAAGAACGCACAACTTACGTGTTGTAGGGGAGGTGATACCTGTATACAAAAAGGATTGAGAATGAATAGTTTAGTACCAGTTAGCATGTTTGGCAGTGGTCTTATCCTAGCAGCAGCCGGACAGCTTTCAGGGCTTTCACAGACCTTGAAAAGGAAAAATTTAAGAAGGATTTGAAGACATAATGAGGTGTCTCTATAGATGTTTTTTCCCAAGAGTCACAGTGTGACAGTGGAAAGGTGCTTGTTTGAAAAATATAACAAGTGTGTGCTGGAAGCTGGCATTATTGGCTCCTTGGAGATGAGGTTCAGCATCGTGACAAAGAGAAAGACATGATTGGTACATAGGTATTATCTCTGAAGGGCCTTGAGAGTGAAGACAAGTAGCCTGTGTTTGATGCAGGTTGGAGGGGGAGGGCAGCACAGGGATGTAGACAGAGAGGTGACATGGTCAAAGCTGTGGGCTAGGAAAAGCCCATGTATGGAAATATTCTGAAAGGATACAAACAGGGCAAGGTTGTGTTTGTCAAAGCTGGGGAGAAAGATGTTTTGTTAATCACGATGCAGGCTGACAAGGCTTTGGCCGGCGTAGACAAGGCTGTATTTTTGAGCAGTACTTTGAGCAGGGCTGTCTTCATAGGTAAAGGCTGGGTTGTAGGTCTCATAGTGGAGATGTCCATGGTGACTAAACAAGAGATAGTGTTGGGGGAGCCAAGGAGGATCCTTGGCCCTGTTTGTTACACTGAAGCTTGAGCTGGTTTCTAAATTTCGATGTGGTGGGGCTGGGAAGAGATTTTGCTTGAACAGGAGGCACATCTGGAGTAAATAGAGACCTGTGAGGCATCAGTATGAAGATGACAGTTGAATTTCCTAGCTGAACTGGCCTAGAGATGAAGGTAGGAAGAGAAAAATGGGTCTAACTGAGAAGGCAAAACCTTCACAGAAAGTTGAGCAGTGTCAGAATCAGATAGGTGAGAGGAAAGCATAGAAGATCTGTCATGACAGTCAAAGAATAGAAAACTCCAATGAAGAACATCATAGAAAACTGTCAAAAGGACCTTGGCATAATGAGCAGGTATGGTTGGAGCTTTGATGATGAAGAGGTCACTGGAGACTCTAGTGAGACCTGTGTCAATTGAGTGTAACGGGCAGAAATTAGATTAGGAACAGTTTAGGACAAAATGGAAGGAGAACTGACAGCAGCTATAAACAGCTTGTACAATGAAAATGAGAGGAAGCAGTGTTCGGAGAGACAGGAGTGGGCTAGAGTGTGTATGTTTTCATTTTCAGATGAGAGACGCTACAGCATGCCCATATTGTGGTGGGAAAGAATCAGAAGAAGAGCAGTAGAAAGTCTGACAACTGTGCTGGAGTTGGAGTGCAATCTGATAGGGGAAACTCAGTACAGCTTCAATATATCTGGCCCCTACATTAAAATAGCTGCAGGCAGCACATGCTTCTCTGTGATTTAGAATGTGCTTCTTGTAGTACAAAGAAATAAGGATGAGATTGATCGTGTGCCTGGTTATGCTCCCCTGGTTGGTGTAAGCAAGCAGGGGCAACTTGTGCCATCACTCAGTAGCAGAGGACTAAATCCTCTCCCCATCGTCATAATTAACAGTGTATCAGTTGGATATTTCAGAGCAGTTGGTAGGTGTTCTACAGGTACCAATTTTGCATTTTCTTTGAAAAGCACCTTTAAAAAAATTTGCATTTTGAGGGCTTTTTTTCCTATAAATGAACTTCTGTCTTCTCTGGAGAAAACTCTCGGCTGTGCCAAAATAATATTTCATATTTTTACAGGTAATTAAAAATTTTCATTCAAAAATGTCAAGGAAGTGCTGAAACATACTCCCTCTCATTTTCCTGCTTTTCATCACGCTTTGTTTGAATTTAAAAAGTTTTCTTTGATTCTCTTTCTAGCATTCTTCCAAAATGAAACATTAAAACACAGAGGAGTAACTGAAATGAAACTTTGATTTCTTTTTTGGGTTTTTTTCCCCCTCCTTGTATATTTATTTTTATTTTCCCATCTGTCTCTCCAGGCTACCTGTACACATTTTAGGTTTTTAAAGTTTGAATAGTGATGCACAAAACAGCAGCCGAAGGCTGGAGATCCATCTCCCCGAGCCAGAGGTTACATGCATAAATTCATGTCCATCACGCTCTGAATAAATTCTTTTGTTTATGCAACAGTCTGCGCAAGCACAACACACTTGCAGCTGAGCACCAGTTGGTTTACAGCTTTCTGTGCCATTCTCACTTCTGGGTGGGGGGTTGAGTGCATTGAACCCCACAGCTGGTAAAACCAGTCCAGTGTGAGTTGATTTGCATCTGAAAAGCCCTGGTTCCAAAGGTGCTGTGACTTGCCTTGCACTTGCATGTGTAGGTTGCTAAGCGCAGCCCCTGGTGTGCACAATTTTTGGACAACTATTGCTTAATGTCGCAAGGGAAAATATTTACAGGGAAATTTAGTATCTGCTGAAACCAAAGGAAATATTCCCGCCGATGTCTCTGAGCTAAAGTTTGGAAGGTTTGCCCCTCTGCATTTTCGGCACAGGCATGCATGAATGAAGTTTTTCTGGTTTTCTGTTAGAATTTGCTGTGTGTTGTTGCAAGCAAAAAATGACATTTTTCTCATGACGAGCAAAGACAGGGTTGACAAGAGGCGTGATCTCCCTTCCCTTTGTGCCAGCTTCACAAGGGCTCGCTCAATGAATGAGCTAGTGTTGCTTCTGATTCACAGAACTAGAAGAGAGAGGGGAATAATGGTTCAAGGGAGAATACAGTTGTGCTCTAATTTTGTACAATAAGAGCTGCTTCAGTAGAATGTGTTTGATCCAGAACCGCTTTAAATAGATGGCAGCTCTGCTTTTGTGATTTCTCAACATGCAAAGTTTTGGTAGGATGGAAATGAACCTTTGGGGTTGGTCTGATGCAGGTCGCTTGTGCTGAGGGTGTTGCAGAAGCAACAGGAAGAACCTTTTAGCAGACATCTAGGGGGCTCTGCAGATGGAGAGGGGAAAACCAGTTTCTTACATTTCTGGTTTCCCCTGCAATCTCGCCTTCCTTGCCAAAACACAAAAGGCCATAACTGAGCACATTTCATGCGCAAATACTTCATCAACTCGGCGCCATCTGAGCTATTTCACATCTCCTCCCCTTGCTCCAAACTGATATATGTGGCTCACTACATTTAAAATGAAAAGTCCTCAGACAATTCTAATCATATTGTCAGTCAGATAGTCATCTTCTGAAAGGGGATCCTTCACCTTTAAGAATGCATGTACAATAGTGATATGTAAGCAGCTCAAAGACTCAATACCCCTTTTTTCTGCAAAGCAAGGCTGGGTTAGGAAAAAATCAATATGTTAGAAGTAAAGGTCATACAAGGAAAAGTGACATGAAACAGTCTTCATGAAGGATATTGTTCCCTTAGTTCTGTTTGAAGTTTTCTTTACCCTTGTGCTAGCCTTAGAACAAATATATTTTGTCCTAGAATAGAAACATATTTTTATTCACCTTTAAAAAAAAATCAGTATTTTAAATATTTGTCTACTAGGGCATGTTCGCATTTTAGCTTGTTTTGTTTTTGTCCTATGGGTGAAGTAATCCTTGGAGAAAAGAATATTGTGTGTCTGCCATCCCAGTGCATTTGCTGGTCAGGGTTCCTTTAGAAATGGAAGTGTATAATGCACACAAATGTATTTGCCTATCTTTTTAACAGTTCTCAATTTACTTTTCAAGTGGGCCAGATGCAATACTATAGCTCTTACAAGGGTCAGGAACATCTCCTTATTTCCCGACACTCCGTACTTATTGCTTGGGTATAGTTTTAAAGTAGTCCATGAACCCTTTTCATTCTTGCAACACATTTACCCACAATTAACAATCAAACCATCCTTCCTTCATTCAGGCTCCCATTCTCTCTCTGCCTCATTTTCCCTGCCTCTCTCTTGATCTGCCATTGTGCCGAAAGCTGTTTGTGCCATCGCAATCTGCCCTCCTTACCAGCCACACAAGGATGGGGAGGGGGAGAGAAAAAGCACACAGCATTCAGGCACTGAATAGCAAATTGCTCTTGAGTGTCCTTGCTTCCCCCAGCGCTCCCCCTTCCTTCAGAAGGACAAGGGGGCCCCTGAAAGCAACTATACATTTTGCTTAGTGCACTTGAAAACAAGCGTTTCACACCTGAAGCCTTTCACGGCAGCCCAGAAGCACCCCTTCAAACCACTTAATTGCCAATTGCTTCTGAGCTCGTTGTGAAAGTCCATTATGTCAGGCAGCTCTATGGCGAGTGACAAAGTATGGGGAATGAAAGAGTCCTCCTTGCAGGGCCAGCGCAGTCCTAAAACCCCCAGTTCATTGGTTTGCGTGCTGTTAACAGTTACTGGCCACAGTCAAAGGTATGCCAAAACCTCTATCTTCTGTTATTATTAATTTGTTACATGGAAGATGCTGTTTTCCTGATGTTCTCTCACATCTGCCTATATAAAACCATATAAGCAAATTTTGGATGTGGCTGTGATGATTTCAAGGTTGAAGCTGGTTTCTTGGGTATTAAGGAAAGAGCATGTGGGTACTCACAGGAAGAAGGGAGATCACCTTGAAGAGAAGCGAAATAAACTAATAATTTTAAAAAAAAGCAAAGAGGAAATAAAAGAAAGTCTTAGCCTGAATCTCAGCCATGAAGAATTATTTTGAAGAATTATTTTGAAATCTTCCTTGAAACTAAGATTCTGGGGAGACTTCGTTAGTGTTTGACATGAGCCAGAAGTATATGGATATAGCTTCATATACCAAGGCAGGTGTTGCAAATATTCCCTGTTTTCATCTGAGCGTTTATGATCCAATTCGGCCCTGTGGACTCAGAACAAAACCTCCCTCCGATTCTCAAAAGTTCTTGATTTTTGGACTCTCAGTGCTCACTTCTGTATTCCTACCAGGGAGAGATTCCAGTGAACTAGTGTACTGAATTGCGAATGAAATTCAGACTAATGCTTGGGAATATTTGCAAAAATATCAAAGCTGGTTTATTCAAATGATTGTGTGCATAGTATGAACTTGACTCTAAAAGCATCTTTCTGACCTATGATGGAATAGGAATAACATCATATGACATGGTGTCAAATCATGAATAACCAACGCACACCTCACGCTCAGACTGTTAAATACAGCCAACTGATTACTGAGGGGCTGCAGATCTAAGGAAATGATTTTAATATTTTTTGAATAACAAGTTCAAGAAAATTGCTCTTTGCATATAGACAATTCATGGGTCAAATAAGGGGTAACATTAATTGCTTAAACTGTTCATTATGAACTAATCACCCAGCTCTAATTAACACCTTTTAGTGGATTTTGAAGAAAAACATTACATAAACAGATGCAGTGTAAACTTGACTAAATACAGCACTCTTAAAGACAAGTAAGTTCTTAGAAAAGGATTTTAGAGTAGTATTAAAATGTGTATAAATATGTACTCAGTTTAGGTTTACAGTAAAAAAATGCAGAATGATCTCAAAATTGTGAAGTCATAAAATGCATCTGAAGCCTTTTTAGAATTCCAACTTTTAATTCCCTGACACCCCAAATATAGTTCTAAAAAATCTGGCAGTTCTTGCTTTTTGATTGGCTTTACAGAGATTATTTTCAAGTATGATGATGTATCAGGTGCTTGTGATAGTTTAATAACTATATTACCAGATGTTTAAAGACAGACTGATTTTTATTCATCACTAACAAAAACACTCATCTGAGTACTGCACTACAGAGGTAATAAGTAAATTAACTTCATAAACTTAACTAGCAAGAACCTGTCACTAAACAAGGCCATCAGGTATTCCAAACATAGGTAGAGCTGTCAATATCCACAGTGTCCTGAACTACACCTGCTGAAGTCCAGGCTATACTTTGGTGAATGTGTATCCTGTTCTGCCAGTTACACTCGTGTTAAAGAACCCCAAAAAATGTCTATGGAAGCTGACTGGTCATTTAGGAATTTCCTTTGTTTTTCCAACAAGCTGTATATCTGCTGGTTGATTCCTTTATCAAACTTGGTAGGTCTTTTCATCTAACACAGTGTAGGACTGCAGGAAATACTGTAGCTCAGCAGCTGGCACAAACATTCAAAGCCCCCTGTTCAGTGGCATGACAGAAGAAACTGTGTAAAATGTTGGGTTTTGACATTTAATATTTTCAGGGAAAATACTAAGTTTCATAAAGAAAGAATTGAGAAACGTCTCTAGAACCTCTCTTAGAAAAGCCCCTTCTTTTCTCGAGGCACAAATCACAGGAGGACACAAAATGTGATTTTTCTGAGCAGGGATCGCTTCTCAGACAGCATTATCTTCCTTTGCTGCAAGAACACACATTCATCCCTCTTTCTCATCATACTCTTTACAGCAATTAGACTTTTTCCTGTATATTTCACACTGCTATGTAATTTTTTCTGACAGCTCATCAGCCTCTTTGACTCATGACCTGTAATGGCATCCCTGTTTTTTGAGATGTTTGTTTGGGTTTTTTTCCCTCACCAGAAGATGTGAGCACATATTATCATAGATGCATAAGGCCTATCAGTCATTTTTTCAGAAGGTATCCAGTAATAGAGCAATACTGTTCCCTCTCCGCCCACTTGTGATTTTTTTTTCCTTACCAATTTCCCTCAACTCCCTGAAAATAGCAGGTGCTTCTTTTCATTCACCTCCGCTTCATCCAGCCCATCTGTCTGATTCTTCTATGAGAAAGATTAATGGGGCATAACTCACTTCATCTCATGGTTTTTAACAGATCAGGGCGGAGGGGTAGGTGGAAATTCTATCCAATTTTAGATAGATGTTTCATGATGAAGACCTGATGATGATATCGCAGCAGTAAATTTGGGATCTTTCAGAGTGTTGGTCTGTTTCCAAAGTATTTCACAGGCTTGTGTTTTGAATGTCACCGTAAGTAAGTTGCTCTCTACCCATCCATCTCAAAAGCCATCACTGCTGTACCAATTAGATGCCTTGAGTGTAGTTGTGATAATATTGCTTTAGCTTCATAAAGTTAAATACAGTTTGATCCCTTACTTGCCCTGTGTTCCCATGCTGGTTCAGTCTTAGCAGGAGTATTTGAAGGGGTTAGAGGGTTTGTTTGCTTGAAATGTGTTTTTAAGTAGCTGTTTAAAAAGCCCCTTTTCCCCTTCCGATATGCCTCTCTGTTTTCTCTCCTATCGTAAACCTCGCTGTGCCAGTCATCTGTTTTGTTGCTGTTGTTGTTAAATTTTATGACTTTGTGTTGAGTACTACTTTGCTCTGATTGTGCTCCTTTGGAAATAAAGGGCAGCACAGGAGTAGGAAGACGCCTCTGTGTATTCAATATGACATAGCCTGACATCTGTTACTGCCCAGATTCACACTCAGCCTCTCCTACAGGTCTTCACTGGTATTTTAGTTACTGTTATTTTATGTCCCACTCTAGTAGATGCTTAGCAAGAGAAATAGCTCCTTGTCCCAAGGAGAAAACTAATTGATTTCTACTTTTTGGGCAGATTTGCAGAACATGTATCACACCTAGGTCACATGGTTCATTCTGGAGGTGATCCTTTGGTGCATCTGTGACAGCTACTAAAGCTGGCAGCTTCACATGTAAATGTGAATCATGTAGAGCTTAGGTTTGCCTACAAAAATGAGTATGGTCACATGCATACATGTTGTTTGCAAGGGTAGGGAGAGTATGAGCACTCACTTTTGAAGCTGCAATCTGTGCATCTTGAAGATGTTGCTGTTTTGCCACGCCCTTGAGAACTTAGCCCTGAAAATCTCATTCCTGTATGCGAGTTTAGAACCCCAAAGTCTAATTTTCTATTCTGTACTTCCTCCAGTTTGGTTTACAAAGAAGAAAATGGTCTATATGTATACTCTACAACCTTTTGAAATCCTCTTTGCTCTGTGAGTATTGCCCAGAGTGTAAATGAATGCGAAACTGGGCTTTAATACTTCAAATCTCTGCACATCCACGAGGCTTGTCATCTTTGTGCCATGTTGCACAGGAAAGCTGCCCTACAAGAGCATTACCAAAGAGAATCCCCAGGGTAGTTCAATATCTGCACGGAGGCAGATGGATTGGTTGTAGTGTGTGATGCCAAACCCGTGTCTCCAATAATTTTTGATGTAACATAACAAGCACTCCTAAGATGAAGGGAATAAGCAGCTACCTGAAGGCTACCTCTCCTCTAAGGCTGAGAGCTTTCTGTCTGTAGCCCTGGTTCCAAACACACATCTGTCATGTTTCCTCTGAGATCTTCCAGTGTTGTTCTTAGCCTTACAGCTTTCTCTCCAAGGATGTATTTCTCTTTAGGCTGCCAATGACGGCATGGCAGTACACTGATTTTCTTCAGTATGATGTTGTGTGATAACAAAGGTTTGAGACTTTTGCTCTGTGTGGGAAGAGAAAAAAACTTCAGCGTAAAACTTTGTCGTGTATTAAAATATTCAACACTTTTGGATCCTCTGCTTCTAAAGAGTAAACAATGGGGAATAAAGCACTCTTGTGAAGAAGAGGGTGTTAGGAAAACAGGATTCACTTCACTAAGAGGCAACTGGTGATGACAGTGTGCTATATCTATCTTTGCAACTCTTAAATTCTCTTCTACTTGAGTTGGCTCTTGAAGCAAAGCACATGCTGCTTACAGTGTGTACAGTGCATTGTGTACTTTGATTTTGTCTTATTTTTCTATTAAGAAAGAAAACAGGCACCAAATCTTGCAAGTAAACACAGAACTCTGAAATTCCAGCAGTTCCCTCTTAGTTCTCTGTGCAGTGAAGGGTGACACTCACTGATCTAATCCAAGTGTCAGATATAGGAGTTCCCAAAAGGTGAAAAACATCCACAGAAAAACACTGGAAGGTCCTTCAGAACCTCAGTGTTACTGATTACACTGGATATGCTACCAATTGTCTTCTGTTCAAAGACCTCAGTACCAATAATGTAAACAGAAAACACTGTGTCATTGGCATAAATAATGTTTCTGATACACTCACAAGAACATGAAGTTTTCTTTCTTTGATAAACCTGACCTGGGCTGAGGTTAGGAAAAAAAAAATCACATTTTAAATTTGTGTATCATGATATCAGGGGCCAGCAGGACACGCTGTGCTGTTGTTGGGATCTGTAGCAACTTCTTGGGGTATAGAAGGAAGTAAAGGTGCCAGTGAAAATCACTTTTCTGATTAAAAATGTGTGTTTTGGAGTAATTGTTTTGCCAGCAAAACTATCAAACTTTACAGATAAACATACAATTTATATGGAATCAAATAATTTATTTATGTATACAAAAATGAAAGGAAGATAACATTCCTGCATTCAGGTGTTATATGGATTCCTTTTAAGCACACTCCAGGAAATTCCTGGTATAAAGAGCTTCGGTTTAAGTTTGCATTACTAAAAATCTTTAACTTATAGCTAAAAAGGAAAAATAAAGATTTAGGGTATTGAAGTTATATTGGTTGATTTACTGACGTTGCTACCAGGCCATACCATTTGTAAGCCAAATTCTAAAACTCCTCAGTGTTCACTTTCATATATATAACATATTCTGAAAAATAATCCTCCAGTTTTTGTGTGGGCAGAGGTCTTAAAAGCCCCTGAAGGGAATTTTTGCTCTGGAATACTCCCTAGCATCAACTGACTCTTAATTATGAGCACAGGATTTAAAAACTTTAACATAACAGCTCCTCCAGAGAGTCAATAATGCTCTAAAATAAACACAGCAAATTTTGTATTTGTTCTGTTAGGAAATTTGCACTGAGTTTAAGGTAAAAGTGAACAAATACAGAATATATATTCGAGTTCTGTGGAAAGGAGTAGTGCCAGTGAGTATTTATGGTTTAAAAGGAAGCACTGGCAGAACCTTGGGAAGTAGTTTAAGCTGTGTTTAAAGCCCAGAGTACCAGAACACCATGCTCTTTCACAGTATGGTCAGCTCTAGATGAATGTAAATGACCTGTTTAGCTATTTGTTAACTTGATACCAACAACAGCAGCACATGCTCCAGGTCACAGTCATATAAGACTGAATATTTCCATAAAAGTTTGTTGAAAAGTTGCTTTTAGACTTTTGCAGTATAAGTTTGAAAGATGCAGTAACTAACTATTAAAAAATGGCAAAGGATGCTCATTAGCAGAGGGGTTTTTATAGGGCTGTATTGCTTTTCAAACTTCTAATCTACAGCATAGAGATTTTGTTAATACAGAAAACTTCCTGAATTCTAGTTGAAGTATTTGTTCACTTGCCGTAATTCTCTAGTTTAATTTTTAAAACTCAGAGTTTAACATACTAAAATTTATAAAAATGAACATTAAAAAAACCCCAAAACTCTTCCTGAGGAAGCATCCTGGTTAACAGACTTCAGCTTAAACTCGATCTGAGATTTTTGCTCCATTTTTGCATCAAAAATTCTGGTTCTTTTAGAAGCTTGGTCATTTGTGTTGCTCAACAGTATGACTTTGGTTTCCCTGGCAGCAAACTACAGGACTGTAATTTAAACTCAGATTGTTGTCTAGTTGTGTGTACATTAGGAAATATGAGTCTATTACCTGTTGAAGGAACAGTGAAACTCATCAGATGTTTAAAATCACCACACCATTGGCATTTAAAATGTTTGGAAGAAGTATAAGGAGTAGAGAAAGAACTATAAAGGGTAGGGGAATCAAAGATAAAATAATACAAAATTATGAAAAGCAGGGGAAATGGTATCAAGAAAGGAACACAGGATGTTTTCCTTGGAATATTTGTTTTCAGCATGAAATTCCTGATGAAGTGTATGCATAATTTTATCTTTTTCTTCATTCTCCACCCATCCTTTTTTTTCCTTTTTTTTTCTTTTTTGTCTTCAATCTGAGCTCAGCTGCTGCAGTGTTGTTCAGTATTTCTGACCTACACAGCAGCTCAGGAGGGGTGGTACAAGTTCCTAATGTTCTGCAGGGGAAAATTTAATCAGTAAAATAATGATCTTCCTTGCAGTGGAGAGGAAGAAAGGGGGACTCGGCATGCATGACAGAACATGCGTGGACCACCAGAAAAGTATGGGGAGGTTGGAAGGTGTTAGAGCTTTTTTTGAGAACAATCTGATCAGAAGGCAAATGTCTAAAAGGAAAAGGAATCCAAAAAGAGTGCTGAAGTGCCAGAATGCACCAGCTAATAACTTTAAATAGTTCATTGAGTCTTCCGGAATTTTTTTTGTTCTTCTTCAGGAATAATCTGCTTACATCGTTAAGACCTCAGCTAAGCTCAGTAACACAAATTACCAGATGTTGTATCCCCTAGTTTTTTTCCATCAAAAGACCAACCACCAAGCTCGTTGAAAGAGAGAGGTCATTGTCCTTCCCTGGCAATAAAACTATTTTTGCAACTCCTAAGAAATGAAATGAGAATACCTTTCAGCTGTGGAGGGGATCCTATCTCCTACTTCTTCCAAGTTTCCCTGTTTGGCTTTGTTATTTTCTAATAATGCACTCATGTGTAAGCTAATAATGTGAACAGAGGGAAAATGAAGAGTTTAAAAAAAAAAAAAAGACAGAATGAATTAGGGCAATTGAGGTCGCTCTCTTTCATTTTTGCTGGAAGGATTTTAGCCCTAGTTTTTACCTTATCGCTTATTACACAATTTATGATAAAATGAGATGTGATTCCATTTTTATTGTTGTGCTATAGCCTATTGAACATGCATATATAGAATTCATTTCAAATTTAAACACTATCTTAATTATAAATTGAATAAAATGGACAACCTATCAGATTCCCTAAATTGCATTCTAACAAATAATTTCATTTTCCATTACTTTTCCACCAATGATATACTGGGCATAACAATGTTGAGTATACACCCTGTTCCTCTACTTTAATTGTGCCAGAGATTTTGCTGTGTGACAACTGTTTCTCTGTGGGCATGTGTGTTGCTTGCCATTTGTTCCATAAACCGGGGTTTTGAGATTTTTTTTTTTAGTAAGGCTATATGGAACCTTAGAAAATATTTGTATAAATTTTATTTTGTTTCATCTTCTAAGTCTTATTCCACCACAGGCATTACAATTCACAGCTTGTAGTTTAACATGCACAGCTTGGTTTGAACTAGGTTATTCAGCTTGAAAATATATGTACAACTCAGATTCCATAAGGATTTTTAATGTATGTGGAAGCTGAGGTCAGAATGTGGTCCGTATCTCCTCTGGAATTTGAAAGATAGTAGCAAACCAGATCTAACAAAATAACTGATGTCTCTTCATGCCTCTGCATTTCCTAAAATAATTTGGAATTTAGATCATATTTGCTGTAGTAAATCAGCCTGGGAGAATTTAAATATATATAATAAATATAAATTAATGTATATATATAATAAAGACATTAAAAGGTTTAGTGATGTTTTCTACTAACATTTTGGAATTACTTAAGAATTAGGCTGTGAAAAAAATTATAATAAGGGGTAAAAACATCAAACTGATACCATCAGGGAAAAGGACAGGAATGTGTGGTGGCTCCTTTCTATGACCATGACTTTTTAGTTCTATATATTAAACCTCTGTTCAGATTTTTAACTCAACTTTACCAAGTACTTCCATTACAATATCTCAAAAATTGTAGTGATAAAATGATGAAAGATTTGATTTTTTTTAATTTTATTTATACTTTCTAAATAAACTCCTGTGTATTTTTTTTAACATGCAATTGATAATTTATTTAGATTTTAGTTATATTTCATTTGGCTTCAAAAAGCAAATATGCCACTGAACCTTAATTTATCAAAGGATTTCTGAAACGTGGTTGTACTTTTCATATTATTATTTTTATAGATTATTAAGTATTATTTACATGCTGGATTCAAAGAGGTTAGCAACTCTTGTTTGTTACACTTTCTTGAGTCTAAATAAAATTGTCACTTGAGAAAACAGTAAGATTTCCATCAGTAGAAACAAAATTGGACAATAAACATAAATAATAAATTTGGATGTTACGAATTGAAGATGTTTCTCATGTCATAAAGAAGATTTTATTCAAATCCTCTTCTCTTTAACTTTCCTGTAGATTTTATTTTTATTTGAATTCCTGCAGCTTTTTCATGGTGTAAATTACTTACGGATCCATGTGCTGTTAAACTAGCAAAAATAAATAGATAAAATACTTGTTGCATCTCAAAGGGTCTTTCTCCTCTTCCAAAGTTTGCAAATAAGGCATAAAATCTAATAGCACCTGAGAAATTCTAGGAGCAAGCTGAAGCATCCCAGCAATGGAGCAGCGAGGATATTGCTGAGCTGTGCACACAATACTATTCCCTTTAATATTTCGTACTTTGAGTTTTTATCCACCACAAACCCTACAGTTTTTAGCCATTTTCCCCCAGTAGAAATGATTTGCTATCGCCGTAACTCGATCTGTTATCTCCCAAATAGTTTCAACTGTGTTAATGTGTGCATGTACTCC